>CM054933.1:7428727-7492625 GCA_029168755.2 Tillandsia fasciculata
GCTTGGTGATACCGATCCCCCTCAACACCAAGTGACAATGCAGTGCTTGGAGATGTCAATCCCCCTTGACTCCAAGTGACTAGCGGGCACGGCGATGCCGATCACCTTCGACGTCGTGAGCCCACCGATGAGAGAGTATGCACATGATTAGTGTATGAGAAAATGGAACCCAATTAGCTAGTGGGCTAAGTAGGGGTTGTGGCAAGCAAAGATGAAAAGAATAAATGACACACTCGGATGGGACGTTTGCCAGCTGGTAGCTTTGGGACTGGGTACATCCGAGTGGTACGACAAGAGGCGCTTTTGGATCGTCTTGTCTTTTGGTAGCATGACTACCGGGCTCGGGCCCATTGGACGAGGTCTTTCCAAAGGAATAAATAACTTGAACTAAAGCAAAGTAAAGTGAATGTAGAGTGGCCAAAGTGGTTGGGTTAGTACAACCCCTTTCTAGCGGCATAGTGGCCGAGCTTATGGATAGTAACTTAGTATGGCATGATATGGCAGCATTGGGACATTGAGTATACACAGGTAGTGTAGCGGCATTCATTTTTATATGGATATCAGCATACTAGTGTAGAGTTTTACAGTTTTTCTATTATCTTACTACTAATGCTTCCATTGGACCAAGAGGGGTAGAGCATGTTTCTCGGTGGATGAACCCACTAGGAACTATTCGTAGTTCTCACACCCTGTTGGTGACTATTTTTTTTTACAGGTCCAGGTACATCCCGTGAGGCATACGCCAGGGGCAAGGGCCCAGCAACATAGAGACCTAGAGGGTCTATCAGTTGTCACCATTTTGTATTCATTTCGTATTTGAGTGAACTATGTATTGTGAGGAAAAAGAATGTAAAGTTGTAATATTTGTTTAAATACAAGTTGAGAGAAAATGTAATTAAATTCATATTATGGTTCACTCATGTTATTACTTTCACTTGCATATTAAACTGTTGGTTTAAATGAATGAAAGTTTTAGTTAGTAGTGGTTTATACTCTAATATTATCTCTTCATCATACACTTGTTTGTATTGATATGGATGTGTTAGGGCCTAAAATGTTGGTCGTCGATCGGCCCCGGGGGGTGGTTGACCCTCTGGAATGTGATCCGCCGCGTGCCAATGGATCAAGCGATCGGGCCGAGGAGGGATCTGCTCGGCCGAGTTCTTCTCACTTAAACTCTCGCGACCGGTCGGCTTAGATTAGCCGAATCGGGATATGGAGAGAGAGAGAGAGAGAGAGAGAGAGAGAGAGAGAGAGAGGCTGAGTCCGGCTTAGAGTAGCCGAACTAGATAGTAGAGACAATAATTTGACACGGCTGATGAGCCAATTAGAAACTTTGTATTGATTGGAAAGGGGATACAAGGAGGAGAAAAGAGAAGAAATTATAAGTAAGCCTACTTCTAAGAAATGTGGTATAATTATCTAGGAAAGTGGTAAATGCATATGTGAAAGTTATGAAAAGCAGGGGGGTGGTCCTGGCTTACGAGGTTGCAGGACCTCTTCTTCTTCGACGGTTCGGGTATTTATACACTCGCGAGCGATGTGTATAATCGCCGATTTGAATAATCGGCGTGATTTGGGGAGAGTTATCGGGAAACCCTCAACTATTTCCTTTAGAAACGATTCTCCTTAATAGGATAGTAGTCATTTCCTGTCTAGGTTCATCCCCTAATTATTGCGCCGAAGCGTGATTCGCGGTGCTTTCCAATGCTGGGCGCCACTTGCCATTCCGGAAGCTGTTACGGGATTCGCGCCCAAATCTCGCACTCTTTCCTTTCGAAGTCTTCCCTTTTTCAGCTTGAGCCACCGAAGGCTGGCTCTGACTTTCGCCTTCTTCGTCGCTTGACTGGAGCAGTCTGGTGGTCGTCTTCAGTCGAAGTCGACCTTGGATGAGGCGGGAGGATCTTCTTTGGTTGCTTCTCCTATCGGCTGATGCCTTTAGCCGATGGCGTATACCACGTTTCGCATTCTCACGTGACTGAGGTCGGTCTTGGTGAAGACGCGAGTCCCTCTTTGTTGACTCATTCTCTTATCGGCTGATGCCCTTAGCTGATGGTATACGCCACGTGTCACTTCCTTAGGTGGCGAAAAATTTTGGTCTCAACAGGATGTTCTCGTTTCTTTCGGGTATAGAGAGGTCATGCTCGATTGGCGGGTCTGTTGGCGTGCCCGAACTGTCCAAATTGGCGGTCTCGGGGCGTGACACCCTATACTTCAAATCTTGGGAGAAGCGTGATTACCCTCAACTCCCTATGCCTTACTTAAGGATGCCAATTACCTTCGACCCTAAGTACTTACCAATTGGAGAGAAGCCCGATTACTCTCGACTCTCCATGGGGTGTTTAATAAGGAAATGAAACCAAACTAGTAAGTTGGTTAGAGAGATGAAATAATTTTGGACAATCATGTTGGCCAATGACAATATTATATCATGGTGACATCTTGTTATTTTGCTAGAGGCATAGTAGTCGTATTTCATATTGTATTTCCATTGTAGTAATAGTAGTTCTTTTATTTTATTGTTCTACTAATAAGTCACGCTTCGATTGCGCAACGGAAGCTCCCTCGGGCACGTGCGCCAGATTCGCCGAACGGATAGGGTTTTTCCTATCTGCCTAAGGCGTCACAACCTGTACAATCAAAGCATTTCATTCACGAATAGAGTGTATACATAGACTGTATGAGGAGATAACAATAAATATAAACAACTAAACTATTATATCAATTTCTTTCATTCATTGCATTAACAACTTTGTTTTCCAATTACAACAAAAAATAATGCTTACAAAATTTATTTTCTCTTTCATTACCCTCTAGCTCTACAATGTCTAAGGGTGTAACTATCTGTTGGGGCCAAAATGTGGCTTGCGCGTGATCGGCCCCTGGGTGACCCTCCAGAGGTGTCGAAGTGCACCGCGTGCCAACAATCAAGCGATCGGGCCGAGGAGGGATCCGCTTGGCCGGGTTCTCCTCTGGTAACTCTCACGACCGCAATGACCGGTGATAGCCGAAGCGGGTTTACGGAGGTATAGAGGGATCGCTGGTTTCGACTTAGAATAGCTGAACCAGGTAGAGAGATAAATGTACGGCTAAGGAGTCGATTGTAACTTTGAAGCACAAGAAAAGCAAATAAAGACACGACTGATGGGTCGGTTTACACTCTAAATGCACAAATAAAGACATGGTCGAATAGACTGGTTTACACTTTATATTAATTTGAAGAAAGGGATACAAGAAAGAAGGTAGGGATAGAAAGATTACAATTAAACATACTCCTAGAAAAGCAGTAAATGTAGGTATGAAAAGTTAAGTTAACGTACTCCTAGATAAATGAAGAAGCTGGGGTGTTACCGGGCTTACGAGGTTGCCAGACCCCTTTTCCTTCGTTGGTTTACATATTTATACAGTTTTCGAACTAAGGTGTACAACCACCGATCTAGAAATCCGCGTAATCAAAGGGGAGTTACCGGGAATCCCTCAACCATTTCTTTTTGAAACGATTACCCTTAGAAGGATAATAGTCATTTTTCGTCTGGGTTCATCCCTTGATTGTCGTACCGAAGCGTGATCTTCGGCGCTTTCCAATGCTAGACGCTGTTTGTCGTTCTGGGTCAATTACGAGATTGCGTCCAAATCTCACGCTCCCCCGTTTCAAGATCTTTCCTTCTGCAGTCCCGAGCAGCTGAGGATTGACCTTGACTTCGCCTTTTTTGTCGTTTGACTGAAGCGGTCTGGTATCTTTCTTCGACTGAGAGACGGTCTTGGATGAGACGATAATCCTCCTGTTGACCACTTCTCTTGTCAGCTGACTCCGCTATCGGCTGGCGCCTTCAGCCGATGGCATTCATCATGTCTTATGCTTTTATGTGACCGGAATTGGTCCGGACTGGGACGCAGACCCTTCTTTGGCTTGATCAACCAAAGGTTGATTTCGACTCCGCCTGCTTCGTCGTCTGATCGGGTCGATCGAATGTCTGGTGGCATCCGAAGCTAGTCCTGGACGAGGCATTGGTCCTCTTTGTCGGCTGCTTCTCCTATCGGCTGATGCCTTCAACCGATAGAGTACCACATGCGGTACGCCTCCGTATTCGGGGCTGGTCTCAATCGGGACGCAAGTCCTTCCTTGTTGGCTCAAACCCCTGACGGTTGATGTCTTTCAATAGATGGTTGACGCCACGTGTCGCTCCCACCCGTGGCAGAAAATTCTGGTCTCAACAATGCCCCCTCGGCAATCGCCTGATGTGTTGTTCGGGCGATTGTCGAAATTGAGTCCACTTCTGGCACGGATTGTTAAGGATTTTGTTTTGGCGTATTTCGTGAAGTGGTATAAGTCTTGAAGATTGAAGATGAAGAATTGTGGATCAATTACATCAATCTCAAGAAAAATGGATTCGGAATGATCAGGTACGTTTAACTAAATAATTTTGGTGATCCGAATACATTTGTGTAGTTTAGAAACACTTGGAATATGTTTTGATGCATAAAAATAAAAAACTGGACTTTTAGGAAGTTCAGGATCCGGACCAGCCACGTCCAGTCCGGACCCCGAACATGGTTTGGTTAATGCAATTTTTCCAGTCCGGACCACCCCTGTTTCAGTCCGGACCCCAAACCTTAAATTCTGCAAAAATTACATGAACAGTCCGGACCTCCCCTGTTTCAGTCCGGACCCCGAACTGCGTTTTTCAGAAAATCTTCTGAAAATTGACGACAGTCCGGATCAGACTTAATCCAGTCCGGACCGCCGTGCGAGAAAAATTCTGTTTTGAAGTTTTTGATGCTTATCTCTTTCCAAGGGTCTCTAATCTAGTTCTATCCCCTGCAGATTTCGGGGCAGAGTTTGGAGCCTTGGGAGGCCGAGAACTGGATTGCTGCTATTGAGAAGTTATTTGAGGATTTGTTCATCCAGGAGAAGCATCAGGTGCACTTGGTTACGCACTTTTGGATAAGGACGCCGAGAGTTGGTGGCGTCGAGTTCGTCTTGTTGGACCACCGGGAGCGTAGTTAAGGACTTGGAGCGAGTTTCGTGCTTTGCTGTTCGGGGCCTTCTTTCCCGACAGTGTAAAGCAGAAACTGGAAGGGAATTTGAGACGCCTACAACAGGGGAGTCGACCTCTTCAGGAGTATGTTCGCGAGTTTCTGCGATTGTTGAGCAGTGTACCCCATGTCGCCCAGGATGAGGCCCAGAAGGTTGATCTGGTTGAGAGGGGACTGCATCGGATATCTATTACCTAGTGCATTCTCGGCGAGCGCCGACCTTAGATGCAGTGATTGTGCATGCTCGATGGATTGACCGAGGATCAATGATCATGTTCGAGAGGGACGGAGAGCGAGGGACCGGCTCCGGAGAGAGACGTCCAGTATCGCCTGATTTTGGGGCAGTCGAGTGGATCGAGGTTGCCAAGATTCCAGTCTCAGGGTCAAGGGTCTCAGAGGAGACAGAGACCAGAAGGTTCTCGACAGTCGAGGCACCAGCAGTAGTGTCTGGATGAGTGTGTCATTTGCGGTGGGCCGCATTCACCGCCATAGTGTGACCTCAGGAAGGGGCGATGTTTTTCATGTGGATAGTCAGGACATTTTCAGGCAGAGTGTCCCAGAGTAGTGCTCATGGTTTTGCCGCTTGCGACAGCCCCCCCCACTACCCCTTCAGGATGAAGAGGTTCATCCGATGTACCGGTAGGCTGATGGAGCCGTGATGCCGAGGCAGATAGAGCGATGACCACCAGCATCTAGTGGATGAGATTGTGCAGCCGGTTAGAGGGCGCCAAGATAGTGGATCGCGTCTTACCAGGTGTGGTTTTCTTATGGTCGTCGGAGTTAGAGCATGGTTGATGCCGACACCGCTTGTGCGTGTTTTAGTAGAGCAGGGATAGCTTCACGTGGACCAGAGATGGGACTGTTGGCTTGTGCACGTGAGGATCAGGTTCCAGTTCACGTATAGCACATGGATGAGTGTTGCCAGTCCTACCCAGTGCAGTTAGGACCTTGGATTTGATCCATTGAGTTGTTAGTCCTACATCAATTCCGAGATGTTGATATGAGGTTGGATAGGGATTGGTTACCCCAATGTTATGCTATCATGGATTGTCGAGAGAGGACAATGACCCTCCGTGGACCTGGTCAGGAGGAGTGTGTTTATATAGGAAGCTAGAGCACGACAGAGGTTGAGTCGTGGTCGTACCGCTTTGTTAGCGACTGTAGAGGAGGTGCCTATGGCGGCACCGGGACTAAAGAATATCCTTATCGCCCGTGTGATTCCGGGTGAGAGTCTACCTGATCTGATATTAAAGCCGCCGTTTAGTGAGATTGAGATCGAGATGGTGATCGACGTGGTTTTGGAAACCGCGCCGACTATGGTAGCACCTCTTGGAGTATCACCCGTGAGACTGAGAGAGAGCTGATAGCGCAGTTGCGGGATCTGATGGATCGAGAGGTCTGTGTGACCCAGTACCACGTCGTGGGAATACGATGGTGAGGATCCGAGAGTTTGATACTTGAGTACGATGACCCACCGTCGACACACGGTGGTGATGCCATGCCGTTGGTACATGGCAGTGATGCCACGTTGTGGGTACACAACGGTGAGGGTTCTATGCTGGTTCAAGCACAGACAGGTTTGGATTGTATTTCGAAAGTTGCCCTTTTGTGAGATTGATAGCTTTATGGAACCATATAGCCGAGGACTGTGCCCAGATATCGTTCAGGACACGGTAGGGGCATTAGGAGTTCGCAGTGAGGTCAATTGGATGGACTGATGCCCTGCCGCCTTCATGATTTGAGGAATTGTGTGTTCCAGCTGTGTTTGGACGGGTTGGTGGTAGTACCCGTCGTGGGTGTTTGGATTTATTTTCGAGGTGACATAGATCATGAGGAGCACTTGAGGATAGTGCTGCAACTTCTAAGAGAGAATAAGTTGTTTACCAAGTTGAGGGAGTATGCATTTTGACTTCGGAAGGTTTTGTTGTTAGGCCATGTGATTTCAGCTGCAGGAGTGACAGTGGACCCAACGAAGAATGATGCCGTTTGGGAATTAGCCTAAGCCTATGATAGCGACAGAAGTCAGAAGCTTTTGGACTAAGCAGGGCCAATATAGCTTCGAGGAGTTAAAGCTGAGAATGATATCCGCATCAATGTAGATGTTGCCAGTGATAGAGAGAGAATTGAGTTATCCATAGACCCTTGGACCTGAAGTACTTGGTTACTCAGGAGGAATTTGGTTGAGGCAACGCCGGTGGATAGAGTTATCAAAGTTGTATGATTGATATAGTATAGCATTATCCCGGCGAGGACTTTATGGTCAGGTACGCCTTGTCTAGGCGAGCAGTGCAACCTTGGAATGAGGTGATCGATCAGTGGATGCCACTTTTGGAACTTAGAAATTGAGAGGAACTTGAGGAAAGATCCTAATGACGGACTCCCTTCCTCGGTTGGTGGATGTGAGAGTGTATTTGTGGAGTTTTGAGCATTTTGGTTGCTAAGGAGCAACGGAGGAGTTATGCCAATTGGAGGCTTGGAGTTTTGGATTTGGAGACCATGATCTGTGGAAGCCACTATCCGCAGGGATATGTAGATTCGAGTTTACGCGAGGAGTTTGGTCCGCGAATATTTATCTGGCTGGAAGAAGTTTATTTGATCCCTCGTATGTTTTGGATTTCGCTTCCTTGGAGTTGGACGAGGATTTGAGTTATCAGGAGCAGCCGATGCAAATTCTTGCTCATGAAGCTAAGGAATTGTGCAGTCGGATTATACCTTTGGTGAAGGTCCCGTGGAACCATTATGTTGAGTGTGAACGGCCACCTGAGAGCCTGAGGATGAGTTGAGTATTTCCTGTTCCTATCTGATTGAGACATTCTCCTAAGATTTAGACTTATTCTGGTTTCGAGGATGAAACCCTTTTTAAGGAGGGGAGAGTGTAGAGTACCGGGACTTCGTATAGTGCACCGACCTCGCAAGATAGCGTGGTGCGGAGAAATTGCTTTGGACGTATTCCATTTGTGTTTACAGATGAGTTCGGGTTGATTCGGATCGACGCGGAAGCCCCAGCTTGTATGTGCATCTTCGGGGCATTGTGTACTTGTAGAGCACCAGATTTTGGATTGAGCACACCGATTCCACAGTTGAGCTTTTTGAGTCGGGAAAGCTTTGGACATGTGTATTTTCAGATTACAGCGGGGTTCGGGAGGTTTCAGACTGATGCAGAGGCCCCGAAGGTAAAAAGTGAGTTGGAGTTGGCTAAAAGGGATTAATTAATTAATTAATTTTGGAATTTAATTAATTAATTTGCTTTTGCCTGTGTTGTAGAGGAGAAAGAGAAAGAGAGTGGATTAGATATTTTTTTTGCTTGAGGGATTATTTTAGTCTCTTCTCTATAGCTGCCAAGCACCCAAGCCCCCTTAATTAGCCATCCTTAATTAAGTTTGTGCCACCTCATCGTCTCCTTCTTCCCTGCAAACAGAGGAAAGAAAGGAAAACAGAGTAAGTGAGAAAGAGAGAAGAAAGAAGTAGAAGAAGAAGAAGAGGAGAAGTAAAAAGGAAAATTTTGAGAAGTGAAGGTGTGCTTGGGGTGCGGACTTCCTGCTAGTAGCCGTGTGGAGCCGAGCGGAGCGCGCGACGAGCTTCAACGAGTGAGAGACTTGTTGCAGAGGCAGGTCGTGCCTTGATACTGTACGGAGCCGCAGGGAGCAGGGGAGTTGCTGTGTCTGTGAGAGGGTGCCTGTGTGTGTGTGTGCTGTGGGTCTTCATGTATGCAGGGGAGATGTAACCTGAGTGTGAGTGTGGGCCTATACTTCTTGAGGGTGCTGTAGACTTGTGTGTGTGTGGGTGGATATATGTAATTTGTGTATATGTGAACATGTATTTTAAGTGTGCTGTTGGTGATGTGGTGGACTTGGAGTGGGCTTTGGACACTTGTTTAGTGCTATGAGATTTTAGAGGGTCATATGAGCACTTTGTATGCTGTGAGCTTGTAGCAGAGGTTGAAGAAGCCACGCACCGAAGAAGCAACTTCAACAGATCTTCGATAGTGAGCTAGCCGTACTACACCGACTTCGGCTTTGCCTACGGAAAGCGATCCAGGTGGGTTGGAAATTCTTCAAGATGTATGGAATGCCTTCTATAGCTATTGTATGCATGTTTAGCATGTCTAGCTTGATTGTTATTATAGTTGGTAAATTTGATAGCTGCCTAGAAAATTATAGGAAGACTTTCCTGAGCCCCAGATATTTTTAGCATGATCTAGAGATGATTTGACACTAGACTGCATGATTAGTTGGCATTAGATTGGCATCTGACTGTTTTAAAAATCGCCGGACCTGTTTTTAATGAAAAAAACTGAGCTTTAAAAATAGTTTTAAAATATTGAGATCTTCCAGAGGGGGTTTAGGATGCGTGTGTTCTCGTGCCGGGGGCCGAGTGGAGTTTTAGAGCTCTATGGGATGAGTTTCTAGTGTCATGTGGGTTTGAGCTTCCTTGCGGGGATTGATGAGATTATTCTAGATCATGGGTTGTGTATTTCTGATTTGGTAGTGGAGGTGGTTCTCCGACTTAGCTATGAGTTTTGGGCTCTGGCAGATTGAGTCGTGGAGGGTTCCCGACTTAGCCATGGGTTGTGCATTATCAGATTGAGTCGTGGAGGGTTCTCCAACATAGCTGTGAGAGTGTTTGGGCGGTTGACCGGAGGTCGGTTTTAGATTATGGTCTGTGGGACATTGTTGCACTCGTGCCTGGGGGCTGAGTGGAGTCTGGTAGCTGAGTTTAGAGTGTGCTAGTGTCACGCCCCGGGGTCGAAACTGCGCCCCGGGCTCGCCAACAGATCCGCCGCCCACACGGGAAGCCCCGTATAGACGTAGCGACTAACCTGCAAAGAAATATCTATACTAGCAGATATCAGAGCAAACAAGGTAAAAGCTGAAATATAAGACATACAATATAACTACAACTCTCGAATATACAGACCATCCTCACCAAAATACAAAGTCTCTCTGAAAAGCAGGAAAAGAAAGGTACAACTTGATACCTCACTACAAAGTCACTCAACATAACACACTCCAAAATAGAACAGGGGTACATCTACTCTCACTCTGAGGATGACAGGAAGGGATCTATCTCGCGACTCCCTTACCTCGGTTTGAAGGGGCTGGATCAGCAACTGGAGCAGCAGGAACCGGAGCAGAAGTCCCTGGGGAAAAAGACACCACGACGGGTGTGAGAACTACATCCCACAGAAGTTCTCAGTGGGTGCCGCCAACAAGCCCGACGGTCTGCCCACTAAGTCTACCAGAGGCATAAAGTAACATATGCAGTGCTGTAAAGAAAGACTGGAAAGGTAAAGTCTACAGCTACTATGCCTCTATCTAGATGCTCAAGGAGTGAAACAGAAAGAACAGTATGCCACAACTAACTCTCACTGAGATCACCCAATCTAAACTGACTGCCACATCGGGTCCAGTCAAACCTGCGCCTACCTACTGCCGTCACATCCCGGAGGACCGGACTTACATAGGACGTCCATGACTGCCAAAACTGGCTCAGCCAGAGGGACAAATGCGTCGACAAGTCGCGATAGAATAGCTCAATCTCATGCCGGTACAACAACCCGGTATATAGCTCAATCTCAACGCCGGTACAACAACCCGGTCCAAGTATCACTCTCAATGCCGGTACAACAGCCCGGTCCAAGTATCACTCTCAATGATAGTACAACAACCCGGTCTCGCCTACTCCGGAGTGGCACTCGAGGGGCGCGACCCCACCGAGCAAAGTATCCGCGCATCTCTGTCGAGCTCAAATGTGGCTCATGCAGGCTATGATCCAAATCATCGATCAACAAGATCGGCTATAACCAACAACTCACTGTCTCACTCACTGGCTAGAATCCACACAACTGAGACTCACTGTCACTCTGACAGCTCCCATGAACCCAAATCTACCATCACTATCACTCTTCCCAAGAAAATTGATCTACAGACTGCTATCAACTCCACTCGGTCCCCAAACACGAGTGCAAATGCATCCCACAACCACCCGACCTCCCAGCCCACAACCCAGGCGAGAAAACTAAGTCCAGAATGACAAATATAATAAAGTGATGTGGGAATGTCTAGAGCAATAAAGAAACCTAGCCCAAGTTGAAGTTTTCTACAATCTGGCTGAACATGATACATATGACGGTGGTGCTAGGTCAAGTTCCAAGATTTCAATAATTAACATGTTGTAGGAATCACAATAAGATCACAAGAATCAACAACTGACATACAAAAATACCAACATACAGTTTCCACATGCTATTTAATCCAATTTCTAACATGCATGATCCTACATACATAGAATTAGCACGCAGTCCATAGATTTTGGAAGCAAGGTCACCCACCTGAACGTGCTAACTGTCCGGAGTCGTACAGCTAAAAAAGCCCAGAAACAGATATATCAGTACCTCAACCAAGACAACAGTACCAAAGCAGTGCTCAATACATCCTGGTTACAAAATGCATTCCAAAAATTACACTTAATTCCACAAAATTTCAAATATACAAAATCTGCGGTGAACAGTCCTCTTTCTACAAAAATTTTACATATAAAATAATCTTCAAAAATTTCAGTAAAAATATGACGGCAATCCTCGCGAAGAGTAGATGTCGATAGAGTCCTGAATCGCCGAAATCCGATGTTCGGATGTGGAGATAAAAATCCGACAAGAAGGTGCTGTCTAAACCATCCATCAACCGCAATGGGGGTTAAAAACGTACCCAAAACCCCAAGAAAAGCTCAAAACTAGAGAAAGTGGCCGACATAAAAATTGTAGATATACCTCTCGTGAAACCGTCGCCGCAGAAATCGTCCAAAAATATCGTCGGGGTAGCTCGGTAGACCTCCCAGACTGAAATGCGACGAAAATGGGCCTCCAATAGGAAATCGTCGCTCCGCACCACGATGCAGAAATCGCCGTCGTCGCGGTCTCCAAAAATTCTGAGCTTCCACCGAAAGATGCACAAGAGGATAAGCTTCAACTTTGCTGAAGGGCACTATGGCTAAAAAGCTCGGACAAAACCTCAAAACGGAAGAAGAAGAAGGGTATTTATAGGCTCCACCAAAAAAAGAATCCAAAAAAGGCATCATGGGCGTTTTGGGCCCATTTCCGGGCGCCCGGACGATTCGGGCGCCAACAGTGTTGGGCCCGGCCCAACACTGTGCGCGCACGAATTAACCAGGGGCCGCCACGTGTCCCGTGGCTCTCCCCCGCGCCCGGCGCACGCGCGACCGCGAATCGCGGAGCGCCGCGTGTCCCGACAGTGGGGCATGGGCCGGCTGCGCCCGGCCAATCGCGGGGCGCCACGTGGCGCCCCCACGTCGCGGGCCACCTGCCCCAACTGCCCCGACCTGCTCCCCTGGCGCGTGGACAGCGCGCGCGTGAGCCGGCCACTCGCAGGCCGCCACGTGGCGCGCCCTGGTCCATGCGCCAGGCTGCAAGTCCCCGTGGACCGCGCACCGCGAGCCCGCCATTCAGGAGCCGCCACGTGTCCCCCGCACTCGGCCCATGCACCAGCGCCAATGTTCTGTGGACCGTGCCGTGTGAGCCGGCCAATCCGGTGCTGCCACGTGCCACGTGGCACCATCCGGACTCAGAATCAAACAAGCAAATAGCCGTTTTCAAGCGTTTTTCCGTGCTGAATCCATTTTCAACCTCTGTTTGGCCTAGTTCCTTTCAGAAATTTCGGCAAACCTAGCCGAAGGCCAACACAGCTAAATATATCTCACAGGGTCCATCTGTGGCATCCCATTGATGCACCATGGGCCAGATACACCAACACTAGGTGTTCTAATAGTGGATTCATCGGAAGAATGCTGCATGGGAACCAGGGCGACTACATCCTCCCCTATTAAAAGGAAGTTTCATCCTCGAAACAAAGTAAAGTAAGACAGGCGTACCTCAACCAGAAGTCTCGAACAGGAAGGGGTAGGCATCTCTTATCTCTGTCTCCAGCTCCCAAGTAGCCTCTCGCTCCTCGTGATTGCTCCATAAAATCTTCACATACGGAATAGCCCGGTTGCGCAATTCCCTCACCTCACGAGCAAGAATCTGCAACGGGCGCTCCTCATAAACCAGGTCCTCGCCGATCTCCAAAGGAGTGAAGTCAATCACGTGCGACGGATCAAACACATATCTCCTCAGAGCTGAGACGTGGAAAACATCGTGTACACCGGCCAAGCGTGGAGGAAGAGCAACTTTATAAGCCACAGGGCCTACCCTCTTAAGTACCTCAAAGGGTCCAACAAAGCGGGGACTAAGCTTCCCACGCACTCCAAATCTCCGGACCCCTTTCGAAGGCGAGACCTTCAAGAAGACATGGTCACCAATCTGAAACTCTAGGTCTCGCTGCCGAGTATCAGCGTAGCTCCTCTGACGACTCTGGGCTGTCTCAAGGTGTCGGCGAACAACTCTGACTTTCTTCTCAGCCTCCAACAGTAGATCTGGTCCCAAAGTCCTCCTCTCACCCACGTCACTCCAATACAGGGGCGACCGACACTTGCGTCCATACAATGCCTCAAACAGAGCCATCTGAATGCTCGCCTGATAGCTGTTGTTGTACGCAAACTCAACCAATGGTAAGTGTCGGTACCACCTGTCACGCCTCGGAGGTCTCAAGATAAGCGGAAAACGTGTTTATTTTTTTTTTTGAAATGTAAGTGAGAACGACCTCGCCTGCCGGTGCGTGTCAGACCTGCCACATATACAAATTCACCCTGCAAACGGACAGAGTCTCCTTTGTATATGCACGGCGTCACGATTACAACAACGACAATAACATCATACAGCATTAACCACACAGTCACAATGAACAAGTACGAACGTGTAACAACATTCAACAACATTAGGATGAACCTATGAGTTTGCAAACGGTGTCCACTCGACACCCATTCCTTTAGAAACGTCTAAACATTCACATTAAGGCGGCTATAATGTTTGAAAGGATAAATCCACAGGGTTTTCAAAGTGGTGCCCACACGACACCCTATTTTTGAAAATCATTTTCGAAATCCTTTTGACATCGTAAAACGGCCGCAAAGTTTACGGATCAAAACAATATCCAAACAACTAATTACTTGTCCACATATCCAGCATGATCCACGTCCACACAAAATAAACTAAGGAGGGAGAATAGAGATAACCAAACTAAGAGTTTTAACAAAGGGCCTCATACGGCCAATAGCTAAGTCTGCGTTGCCTCAACACCGTCCCGATGTACATACCTATTTGGACCTGTCACGGAGTGGGTAAAGTCAGTGACAAATAAAGTAGATGTTATAACATTAATGAGCAGTAAACTCGAATGAATTACTCTGCACCGGAACCTTTCGCTATCCTTCGCCCTGCATCCACTTATTTAATTTAGTGACACCGTCACGTCAGGGTAGTCGACGATCTCCCCACGCGACACTTACGATGCTTTTACCCCTTCACGATGCGTGAGCGACATGTTTAGCTATCGTGAAGAGGTCCCCACCCTACACGCGTGGGGTACACGGGTCATTCAGACCACTCATCTGGAAAAGTACACCCATGCGGAGGCCAATCCGCCTGTGTACGTGCAGCATCCAACACCGGTTTGCCGAAGTCGGCGTAAATTAAATATCGCGACACTTGGTCGCCACAAACATTAACAAAAGAACGGTACATAATATGCGAAGGGTTAATTTATTAGAAACACTTCATCTACTTTATTAAACTGATTAGTACAAACTTTTTAAATGATATACTGCACCTAATTCACTTACAGCACTTGTTGCATAAGAACCCACCTGGTTGCGGGAAGATCGGGGTACTAGGGGTCTTTGATACTCTCCCGCTGCGCACCTGGACCTAAAAAAGTCCCCAGAACAACAGTTAATAACGCATACAATTACCGGAAACGAAAATCCAATTAACTCTGCGCCGGAACTCCAAAACGGTGCCTAGAACCATACTTGACTACTCCCCGCGCGCACGCACATCCCCTCCCCGCAGGCATCGTCGCCTGCGGAGGTTGCCCGCCGTCCGCGGATGCCCTGCGCGGCGCCCGCGCGTCGGCCGCCTGCCCGGGGGTGCCCCGCGCGGCTCCAAACCGCGCGACGAGCGCCTGCGGGTGGCGCCCGCGCGGTGCCCGCGCGGAGATTGCCCGAGCGGCGCCCGCGCGGTGCCCGCACGGTGCGGGTACGGGCCGCGTGGGGCTCGCGCGGCGTCCGTGCGGCGCCCGCGTGGGTGCAGGCCGCGCGGTGCCCGTGCGGCGCCCGCGCGGCGCCCGTGCGGGTGCGGGCCGCGCGGCGCCCGCGCGGGTCCGGGCCCGCGTGGCGGCATCCGCGCGGCGCCCGGGCGGCGCCCGTGCGGCGCCCGCCCTTGCGATGTCCGTCCGCGCGGTGCCCTAGCGGCACCGCGCGTCTTCTCCGCCCGCGCGGTGCCCTAGCGGCACCGCGCGTCGTTCGCCCGCCCGCGTTGTGCCCTAAGTCACACGGCAACGGCGACGGGCGGCGGAGACGAAGGAAACGGAGATGGGGAAGACATCTTAAACTACGAAAAAGAACCCGAAAATACTACGAACGTAAAAACACTCACCGAATTATCCGACGGGGAACGACCGATCGCGTTCTAGCTTCCGGTACGTGGTTCGGGGTGGTCGGATCCCGCCGTCTTCTTCCTCTTCTTTTCCTCCGGTTAGGGTTCTGCCTTTTTCTTTTTTTTTTTCTTTACGTTCTCTCGGTTAAGGTTTCGTCTCTCTCTTTTTATTTCTTTTTAACGAAAGGTGGGATTTTTCCTATCTCGTACGTAGTTTAAATTCTGTTTTCTATTTTCCGTCACCGAATAATTAATTATTTAATTAATTGTTCCCTACGAGATAACCCCTATTATCCCAAACGGGTGCAAGATATTTTGCACGGATTTCGTGTGATGATCCGGAATTTTGCAGGGTTTTTTCAGGGTGACCGGCAGCTTCTGGAGGCCTACGGGGCATGTCGGCGGTGTTCGGGCGCCAATTTGGACACAAGTGATGAACTCCGGACTTAAAATGGATCACGCGGGTGATCGGGGGACCCCGTCGGATGCTTAGAGGTGTTTTTGCGCGAAACGGATATTGAGATTAGGCTCGGCGCGAAATTGGACGAAGAATACCTTTCCGGGGGCATTCGGCAATTTTTAGAGTTGGATTTTGGCGAAACGGACGTCAAATTCGGATTCAGCGCGCGAAAACGCTTCAGATGGACTATTCACTTGGGTTTTTTGAGCTTGGGTACTGTTCACCGCCGGAACAGTACTTCCGGCGATCGCCAGCGGCCGGCGGCGGCGGCGGGCAGCGCCGGCGGGCGGCGGCGCGGCCTCGGGCAGGCGGAACGGCGGCGGCGCGCGGCGCGGGCAGCGCGCGGGCGCGCGGGCAGGCGGGCGGTCCACGCGGCGGGCGTGCACCAAGGCGGGGACACGTGGCACCCTCTTATTGGTTGGCTCACGGTAGACGGTCTACGGAGTATTTTAGTGGCTCACGGTTCATGGTGCACCGGGGTGGACACGTGGCAGGATTTGGTTGGTTCGGTGCATGGAGGATCGTGCACGGGTGCAGCGGTCAGCGGCAGGACACGTGGCGCGCTCCTATTGGACGGTCAACTGTGCGGGCAGGAGGGCAGCGGGCGCAGACTGTGCGGGCAGGCGCGGCGGTACTGTGGTCGGGGACGCGTGTCGACCCCCGGAGGTGGCCACGTGGCGCCGCGGGACAGGTGGAGGCGGCTGTTGGCTGTTCGGGCGACGCGTGGCAGGCAGGGAGGCGGGTCGGACGGATTCCAGATCCCGTCCGACCGGGGCGCTTTGGGCCGGGCCGCACTGTGCGCGCCCGAAAGTTTGGGCCGGGCCGCACTGTGCGCGCCCGGAAACTTTCGGGCGCCCGAAAGTGGGGACCCAGGGGTAATTTCCCCAATTGTTTCTCTTAAGTGGAGTGGCCTATTTAAGCAGCCCGAGCTCCCTTCTTCTTGCTTTTTCCACCATTTCCGAGCCTCATCTCACCAAGGTGTCTTCAGCAAAGTTGCTCCCCTTCGAGTTCTCCATCTCCTGGTGAAGTTTGAGGGTTTGTGGTGGCACGCACTTCGAGATTTGAATTTTTCGGCGCGGCGCGACGTTGCATTCCTGGATTCTTCTTCGGCGCAGCGACAGTGTTTTAGCTCTCCCGAGCTAACCAGGCAGTATTTTTCAGCGATTCTTGCGCCATCGTCTTCGTAACAGGTAGGGCTACATTTCTTATTTCTACTGGTTTTCCCCCATTCCGAGGTTTTCATGGGTTTTTCCGGTCATCTTGTGACCTCATTTTCTGGGGTGGAATTTTGGACAGCACAGTATTGTTTTGGGGATATCTCCGCAACCGGACATCGGATTGAGGCGATTCAAAAGGGGATTTGCATCTACGCATCGCAAGGAATCTCTCTGAATTTCCTTGGATTTTTGTGGAATTTTCCTGAAGGTGAGAACCCCCTTTTTACAGTATTTTCAGATTCAGTTTTTGTGATCGACTTGTTTTGGGATGTCTCTCTTGTCGATTTTCGTTCTCAGCACAGAAAAATCGTGGGAAAACGTGCAGGTACTCGTTTCGACCGGTTCGTCGCGTAGATCGTGATAGTATTTCTCTGGGAATTTATTGGGCACGTTTCGCAGGTGAAAATGGCTGAACTGTTAATCTGATTTTTGAGGACAGATTTCGGATTAAATTTGGATAGTAATTGTATCTGTATTCTTTGGGATTTATGGCACAGTATTGCGGGGACTGTTGAGGATCGAGCGCGGACTTCGCTGTCAGGACTTGGATTTAGCGCTCGAGGTGGGTACCGTTGTTTAACCTCCTACTTGTGATGTCCCCACTAGGCCTATTTGAGTTGCTACTATGTTGCATTGTTAAAAGAACCGGTAAAATGAATCTGACATGCTAATCAGGAATTGGACTTATAACTAGAGTTTGTGACTTCAAAAGGACTAAGTGCTGATTAATGGTTAATTCTTGTAATTAATGTGTCGCTTAAAACCATGGGAAGAGCTTTGTTAAAATGGATATGTGGTATATGCATGATGGGACCTCTTTTACATATACATAAACTATTTTGGGGCAACTTAGTAAAATGGAAGTTTATTTAAACGGCATATCTCTACTTTGTGAAAACTGGAATACTTGAATCATGTTTTAACAAGGACTTTGCATGCTTGTATGGACATTTAGTTAGGCCACCTTTTTCTGCTACACTATCATGCTGGAATTGACTTAGGAGAAACCATGTTTTTCTCTTCTTTTATCTACATTTGGGGGATAGTGCGCTCGGGTTCGAGCAGGGGCTGGGATAGTGTAGTCAGACAGTTGTGGGCTTTGGGACAGGCAGGCTGTGAGGGCAGGGCATTGCGGCAACCGCGGATCTTTGGCGGTTGACCGGACAGTGGTTATTGCATCAGATTGGGATAGAGGATTTGGATTTCTTTTAGTGGATGGGTTTTTCCACCTTGATCAGAGTCATGATCCAGTCCTGCTGATTTGGTACTTGTTACCCAGGCATTATACTCGTGTGGGTCGCTCCCCTCGAGTGCCACTCCGGAGTGTGCGTTTTACAGGCTTCGAGTCTTCGAGACTCTCTTTCCCTATCGGTGTTATGCGTAGGCTGGCATACCCGATTTGGCAGGCAGAGCAGGCAGTACCAGTGCTTACTGGTGTATCGATTGGGTCTAGGCAGGCAGGCATTTACTTTCTGATGCATACATATAGCTATACTGTCAGTTAGCTCATTAGAGGCATGTAGTGGTAGCTCTATTCATCATCAGCAGTTTTATTTACAGCTTACCACCTTTGTTCATCTTTTCCGCCTCTTATAGTCCTAGTGGGCACATTTGAGTTGAGGCTTACCCACTAGGAGGAGGCTACTGTTCTATAGTAGTTCTCACTCCCCACTGCTTTTCTTTTGCTCTTCCCCTTTGTTTTGCAGAGTCGTCTGCGGGAGTTGCAGGACCCTCCGCAGCGGATCGAGGTAAGAGGATCGCGGACTAGATAGCGGTCTACCCAGGCACCAGTGCAGTTACTAGATGTACCCCGATACTCTCAGATACTCTACTTTTCATTTCTTTTTGGGTCTGGCTTCGGCCAGCTGGTTGTATTTGATTAGTGAGCTGGGAGAGACATATGTATTATTGAGAGTTTACTTCTGCACTTTACTTTCTGCTTTATCTGAGATGTATTAGTTGTAGTTTAGCTCTGTTTATGCTCTTTTATTATATCATCTATATCTGAGCAGGTTACCAGCGCTTCGTATACACGGGAAATTCCGTGTATACGGCGGATCTGTGGACGGGCCCGGGTTCTGGTTTACACCCGGGGCGTGACAGATTAAGTTGGTATCAGAGCTTAGGGATAGGTCAATTGGGACTTAGGAAACCCTAGGCTTTTGGCAGACCCTAGGAAGGCAGGACGTGAGTGGCGTGACATTATGCGAAAGTCGGCAATTTGGTCGTATGTTATTTTGACTCTTCCAGTGAGTGAAGAGGGATTGGCATGTCCTATTTCTGGCGAACTATTATGTTGGCTGCAGACAACATAAGGTTACAGAAATAGGAGGATGCCTTTGACTTTCGCTAGATTGGGTCGAGTGTGGTTTCGTTACTGATCTGTGGTTTCTTGTGTGGCAGGATGCCTCCCAGGCGGCGGATTCCTACCCGGGGTACCCCTACACCCCCGGAGGGGCCGGAGCAGTCCGGACCTTCAGAGATTGCTGAGTTGAGGGCCATGGTGGCCCAGCTGGCGGAGGGTCACCGCCGGCAGGAGCAGAGGATCGAGCAGCTGCTTGCTCAGGTTGGGGCCCCTCCCCCTACTACTACTGAGGCCCCCGCACCACCTGTTGTACCACCGACTATACCGCTTGTGCCTGCGGCACCATCTTCGAGCAGCGGGGCCCCGGGAGCGATCCGACCTTTGACCCCCGAGGAGGAGCAGGAGTTCACTGATAAACTCACCCATTTCTGCAAGCGGGGACCGCCTAGATTTTCGGGGCGGAGCACTCACCCTTGGGAGGTTGGGACTTGGCTTTCAGCAATGGAGAAGTTGTTCCGAGACTTCTTCATCGATCAGAAGTACCGGGTACACATGGCTGTGCATTGTCTGGATGGGGATGCTGATACGTGGTGGCGTCGGGTGGAGCCCCTGGAGTTTCAGATCACCCGGCAGCTACCTTGGGCAGAGTTCAAGAGGATGGTCCTGGACACGTACTTTTCCACCAGCGTGAAGAAAAAGGTAGAGGATGATCTGAAGAATCTCCAGCAAGGCGACCGGTCGGCTTGGGACTACTTCCAGGAGTTTTCGCGGCTGCTCAGCTGCGTTCCCTACGTCGCCAGGGATGGACCACATCAGGTGGAGCTCTTCGAGTCGGGCCTGCGCCCGGAGCTCTATACCTTGGTGCATGCGCAGAGACTACAGACCCTGGAGGAGGCGGCCGAGCATGCACAGTGGATCGAGAGAGGAGACCACGTTGTCGCCAGACGTGGGGGCCTGGTCGCTCAGGGATCGGACAGGAAGCGGCCAGCGCAGGATGATGGGGGACAGGCCAGCTCCTGGAGGCCGCCCCGACCCCCGCCGCCTCAGTTCTCAGGCCGCGGGCGTTCGGAGCGGCGAGGGCCTGGTGGATCCCAGAGGCCCCCACAGCACCAGCAGCAGCACTCACGACAGCAGCAGCATTCTCAGCAGCAGAGGTCGCAGTCCCGGCAGCAGGGATCTCAGCGGCAGAGGCAGCAGCAGCAGGGGAGGCAGCCCCAGACCCCAGCCAGGTGCATTTTCTGCCGGGGACAGCATTCTCCCGATACTTGTGACCAGAGGTTTGGCCGCTGTTACCGGTGCGGACAGTCGGGCCACGTTCGAGCTACTTGCCCCTATGCGCCAGCACCGGCTCCTTCCTCAGCATCAGCCCCACCGGCGCCCCAGCAGCGGTCCTATGCTCCAGCGAGCAGGGCCCCTTCTTCCCACCCGGCAGACCACCGACCACCGGCACAGAGCGGGCGGGTTTATGCCGCCCAGGTTGAGGACTCCCTGGCAGCCGACCACGTGGTGGCAGGTATCGTTTTACTTTCTGGCAGTAGAGCTCGCACTTTATTTGATACCGGTGCATCACATTCTTTCATCAGTAGAGCATTTGCATCATCCCATGGACTAGAGTTAGGTCGGTTGCCACGTGCGTTAGAGGTACGGGTTCCGGAGCATACTTTACTTGTAGAGGAGTGTTGTTGGTCTTGCCCTGTACAGATCGAGTCGTGGATCTTGCCAGCGGACCTGATGGTCCTGAGTCAGCTGCGAGACTTTGATATGGTACTTGGGATGGACTGGTTGGCTCGCTATTATGCGACTATTGACTGTACCGCGAGGACGGTGACCTTTAGCGAGCCAGGCCAGGAGGTGATTGTGTACAGAGGATGCCAGAGTACTTTCTTCGCCTCGATAGTTTCGACTTCTCGTGCGAGGCAGATGATGCGCAGTGGATGCGTGGCCTTTTTGGCCAGTGTGGTTGAGGGGCCTGCGGCGGCACCGGGACTCGCGGATATCCCTATAGTCCACGAGTTCCCGGATGTTTTCCCACCAGAGCTGACTAGTATGCCGCCGGATAGGGAGATCGAGTTTTTGATTGACGTAGTCCCAGGAACTGCGCCAATCTCCAAGGCCCCTTACCGAATGGCACCGGCGGAGCTGCGGGAGTTGAAGGCGCAACTCCAGGATTTATTGGATAAGGGTTTTGTGAGGCCGAGTGTATCACCTTGGGGAGCACCGGTGCTGTTCGTGAAGAAGAAGGATGGTTCACTTCGACTTTGTGTGGATTACCGAGAGCTGAATAAAGTGACCATCAAGAACAAGTACCCTTTGCCGCGCATCGATGACTTATTTGATCAGCTGCAAGGGTCTTGTGTCTTCTCTAAGATCGATTTACAGTCTGGTTACCACCAACTGAAGGTGAAGGCCGAGGATGTTCCGAAGACAGCATTCAGGACTCGGTACGGGCATTATGAGTTCACTGTCATGCCTTTTGGATTGACTAATGCCCCTGCCGCATTTATGGATTTGATGAACAGGATCTTCCGACCTTATCTTGACCGGTTTGTGGTAGTGTTCATTGATGACATCCTGGTTTATTCTCGGAGCGATGTGGAGCACGAGGAGCACCTGAGGATTGTGCTGCAACTTCTAAGGGAGAAGAAGTTGTATGCCAAACTGTCTAAGTGCGAGTTTTGGCTTCGAGAGGTTGCCTTTTTGGGCCATGTGATCTCGGCCGCAGGAGTGGCGGTAGACCCGGCGAAGATTGAGGCAATCCGGGATTGGCCCCGACCGACGACGGTAGCAGAGGTTCGCAGTTTTATGGGCTTGGCAGGATATTACCGTCGGTTTGTGGAGGGTTTTGCGAAACTTTCCGCACCCCTCACTCGTTTGACGCGCAAAGGAATTAAGTTCATCTGGAGTGAGGACTGCCAGAGAAGCTTCGAGGAACTGAAGAGCAGATTGATGTCAGCTCCTATCCTTTCCCTCCCTGTTATGGGGAAAGGATACGTGATCTACAGTGACGCATCGCACAGTGGACTTGGTTGCGTGCTGATGCAGGAGGGTAAGGTAATCGCTTATGCTTCGCGGCAACTCAAGGATTATGAGAAGAATTACCCTACCCATGACTTGGAGCTAGCGGCTGTGATCTTCGCACTGAAGTTGTGGCGCCACTATCTGTATGGGGAGCACTGCGAGATTTACACCGACCACAAGAGCTTGAAGTATCTGTTCACACAGAAGGAGCTCAATTTGAGGCAGCGCAGATGGTTGGAGCTGTTAAAGGACTACGATGTGGACATACTCTACCATCCCGGCAAGGCAAACGTGGTCGCTGATGCCCTGATCAGGAGAGCAGTGCAGAGCTTATCTATGATGACCACCGATCAGGCGCCATTACTGGAGCAGATGAGGCGGTTAGAGCTTGAGGTGGTGTCCCCTGGGGTTTCTGCTAGACTGTTGTCCTTGGTCGTGCAGCCCACTCTGTTGGACAGGATTCGGGAGAAACAGAGTGAGGACCCCCATCTGATGAGGATTCGAGAGCAGATTCAGGCTGGCGAGACAGGGGATTTCTCAGTTGATGCTTCGGGAGTACTACGGTACAGGGACCGAGCTTGCGTGCCTATGGACTCAGAGATTCGAGAGCAGATCTTGCGGGAGGCTCATTATACACCTTATACCATCCATCCTGGTGGGACTAAGATGTATAAGGACCTCAAGGCACAGTTCTGGTGGAGCGGCATGAAAAGAGATATTGGCAGATTTGTGGCGCACTGCTTAACTTGTCAGCAAGTGAAGGCCGAGCATCGTGTACCTGCTGGCAAGTTGCAGAGTCTCCCAATCCCTGAATGGAAGTGGGATCATATCACGATGGATTTTGTCACTGGATTGCCGAGAGCTCAGACTGGAGCGGATGCGATCTGGGTGGTCGTGGACAGACTCACCAAATCCGCTCACTTTTTACCAGTTCAGATGACTTGGCCATTGGATCGACTGGCACAGATGTACTTGGCTGAGGTGGTCAGATTGCACGGGATACCCATTTCCATTGTGTCGGATAGGGACTCGAGGTTTGTCTCGCACTTCTGGAGGAGTTTACAGACGGCCCTGGGGACACAGCTTCGTTTTAGCACTGCATTTCACCCACAGACGGACGGACAGTCAGAGCGCACCATTCAGACTCTCGAGGATATGCTGCGAGCATGCGTTCTGGATTTTGGGGGCGGGTGGCACCGACATCTGGGATTGGTTGAGTTTGCGTACAACAACAGCTATCAAGCGAGCATCCAGATGGCTCCGTTTGAAGCGTTGTATGGGCGCAAGTGTCGGTCACCCCTATATTGGAGTGATGTGGGTGAGAAGAAGACTTTGGGTCCTGATCTACTACTGGAGGCAGAGGAGAAGGTCAGACTGATTCGACGACATCTGGAGACAGCTCAGAGCCGGCAGAAGAGTTATGCTGATACCCGACGACGAGACTTGGAGTTTCAGGTGGGCGATCATGTCTTTTTGAAAGTCTCGCCTTCGAAGGGTATTCGGAGATTTGGGATTCGTGGAAAACTGAGCCCTCGTTATATCGGACCTTTTGAGGTATTGGAGCGCATTGGGCCAGTTGCCTACCGGCTTGCACTTCCTCCCAGATTGGCTGGTGTTCACGACGTGTTTCATGTATCCACCCTGAGGAGATATGTTCATGACCCGTCGCACATCATTGATTTCGCCCCACTGGAGGTTGCGGAGGACTTGAGCTATGTCGAGCGGCCACTGCGGATTTTGGACCGCGAGGTTAGAGAGCTGCGCAGCCGGGCCATCCCTTATGTGAAGGTTCTGTGGAGCAACCAGGGCGAACGCGAGGCTACTTGGGAATTGGAGTCAGCGATGATGGATGCCCACCCCCACTTGTTCGAGGCCCCGGCTTGAGGTATGATTTTAGTTTCGAGGACGAAACTTTCTTTTAGTGGGGGAGGATGTGATGATCCGGAATTTTTGCAGGGTTTTTTCAGGGTGACCGGCAGCTTCTGGAGGCCTACGGGGCATGTCGGCGGTGTTCGGGCGCCAATTTGGACACAAGTGATGAACTCCGGGCTTAAAATGGATCACGCGGGTGATCGGGGGACCCCGTCGGATGCTTAGAGGTGTTTTCGCGCGAAACGGATATTGAGATTGGGCTCGGCGCGAAATTTGGACGAAGAATACCTTTCCGGGGGCATTCGGCAATTTTTAGAGTTGGATTTTGGCGAAACGGACGTCAAATTCGGATTCAGCGCGCGAAAACGCTTCAGATGGACTATTCACTTGGTTTTTTTGAGCTTGGGTACTGTTCACCGCCGGAACAGTACTTCCGGCGATCGCCGGCGGCCGGCGGCGGCGGCGGGCAGCGCCGGCGGGCGGCGGCGCGGCCTCGGGCAGGCGGAACGGCGGCGGCGCGCGGCGCGGGCAGGGCGCGGGCAGCGCGCGGGCGCGCGGGCAGGCGGGCGGTCCACGCGGCGGGCGTGCACCAAGGCGGGGACACGTGGCACCTTCTTATTGGCTGGCTCACGGTAGACGGTCTACGGAGTATTTTAGTGGCTCACGGTTCATGGTGCACCGGGGTGGACACGTGGCAGGATTTGGTTGGTTCGGTGCATGGAGGATCGTGCACCGGGTGCAGCGGTCAGCGGCAGGACACGTGGCGCGCTCCTATTGGACGGTCAACTGTGCGGGCAGGAGGGCAGCGGGCGCAGACTGTGCGGGCAGGCGCGGCGGTACTGTGGTCGGGGACGCGTGTCGACCCCGGAGGTGGCCACGTGGCGCCGCGGGACAGGTGGAGGCGGCTGTTGGCTGTTCGGGCGACGCGTGGCAGGCAGGGAGGCGGGTCGGACGGATTCCAGATCCCGTCCGACCGGGGCGCTTTGGGCCGGGCCGCACTGTGCGCGCCCGAAAGTTTGGGCCGGGCCGCACTGTGCGCGCCCGGAAACTTTCGGGCGCCCGAAAGTGGGGACCCAGGGGTAATTCCCCAATTGTTTCTCTTAAGTGGAGTGGCCTATTTAAGCAGCCCGAGCTCCCTTCTTCTTGCTTTTTCCACCATTTCCGAGCCTCATCTCACCAAGGTGTCTTCAGCAAAGTTGCTCCCCTTCGAGTTCTCCATCTCCTGGTGAAGTTTGAGGGTTTGTGGTGGCACGCACTTCGAGATTTGGATTTTTCGGCGCGGCGCGACGTTGCATTCCTGGATTCTTCTTCGGCGCAGCGACAGTGTTTTAGCTCTCCCGAGCTAACCAGGCAGTATTTTTCAGCGATTCTTGCGCCATCGTCTTCGTAACAGGTAGGGCTACATTTCTTATTTCTACTGGTTTTCCCCCATTCCGAGGTTTTCATGGGTTTTTCGGGTCATCTTGTGACCTCATTTTCTGGGGTGGAATTTTGGACAGCACAGTATTGTTTTGGGGATATCTCCGCAACCGGACATCGGATTGAGGCGATTCAAAAGGGGATTTGCATCTACGCATCGCAAGGAATCTCTCTGAATTTTCTTGGATTTTTGTGGAATTTCCCTGAAGGTGAGAACCCCCTTTTTACAGTATTTTCAGATTCAGTTTTTGTGATCGACTTGTTTTGGGATGTCTCTCTTGTCGATTTTCGTTCTCAGCACAGAAAAATCGTGGGAAAACGTGCAGGTACTCGTTTCGACCGGTTCGTCGCGTAGATCGTGATAGTATTTTTCTGGGAATTTATTGGGCACGTTTCGCAGGTGAAAATGGCTGAACTGTTAATCTGATTTTTGAGGACAGATTTCGGATTAAATTTGGATAGTAATTGTATGTGTATTCTTTGGGATTTATGGCACAGTATTGCGGGGACTGTTGAGGATCGAGCGCGGACTTCGCTGTCAGGACTTGGATTTAGCGCTCGAGGTGGGTACCGTTGTTTAACCTCCTACTTGTGATGTCCCCACTAGGCCTATTTGAGTTGCTACTATGTTACATTGTTAAAAGAACCGGTAAAATGAATCTGGCATGCTAATCAGGAATTGGACTTATAACTAGAGTTTGTGACTTCAAAAGGACTAAGTGCTGATTAATGGTTAATTCTTGTAATTAATGTGTCGCTTAAAACCATGGGAAGAGCTTTGTTAAAATGGATATGTGGTATATGCATGATGGGACCTCTTTTACATATACATAAACTATTTTGGGGCAACTTAGTAAAATGGAAGTTTATTTAAACGGCATATCTCTACTTTGTGAAAACTGGAATACTTGAATCATGTTTTAACAAGGACTTTGCATGCTTGTATGGACATTTAGTTAGGCCACCTTTTTCTGCTACACTATCATGCTGGAATTGACTTAGGAGAAACCATGCTTTTTCTCTTCTTTTATCTACATTTGGGGGATAGTGCGCTCGGGTTCGAGCAGGGGCTGGGATAGTGTAGTCAGACAGTTGTGGGCTTTGGGACAGACAGGCTGTGAGGGCAGGGCATTGCGGCAACCGCGGATCTTTGGCGGTTGACCGGACAGCGGTTATTGCATCAGATTGGGATAGAGGATTTGGATTTCTTTTAGTGGATGGGTTTTTCCACCTTGATCAGAGTCATGATCCAGTCCTGCTGATTTGGTACTTGTTACCCAGGCATTATACTCGTGTGGGTCGCTCCCCTCGAGTGCCACTCCGGAGTGTGCGTTTTACAGGCTTCGAGTCTTCGAGACTCTCTTTCCCTATCGGTGTTATGCGTAGGCTGGCATACCCGATTTGGCAGGCAGAGCAGGCAGTACCAGTGCTTACTGGTGTATCGATTGGGTCCAGGCAGGCAGGCATTTACTTTCTGATGCATACATATAGCTATACTGTCAGTTAGCTCATTAGAGGCATGTAGTGGTAGCTCTATTCATCATCAGCAGTTTTATTTACAGCTTACCACCTTTGTTCATCTTTTCCGCCTCTTATAGTCCTAGTGGGCACATTTGAGTTGAGGCTTACCCACTAGGAGGAGGCTACTGTTCTATAGTAGTTCTCACTCCCCACTGCTTTTCTTTTGCTCTTCCCCTTTGTTTTGCAGAGTCGTCTGCGGGAGTTGCAGGACCCTCCGCAGCGGATCGAGGTAAGAGGATCGCGGACTAGATAGCGGTCCACCCAGGCACCAGTGCAGTTACTAGATGTACCCCGATACTCTCAGATACTCTACTTTTCATTTCTTTTTGGGTCTGGCTTCGGCCAGCTGGTTGTATTTGATTAGTGAGCTGGGAGAGACATATGTATTATTGAGAGTTTACTTCTGCACTTTACTTTCTGCTTTATCTGAGATGTATGAGTTGTAGTTTAGCTCTGTTTATGCTCTTTTATTATATCATCTTTATCTGAGCAGGTTACCAGCGCTTCGTATACACGGGAAATTCCGTGTATACGGCGGATCTGTGGACGGGCCCGGGTTCTGGTTTACACCCGGGGCGTGACATTTCGATGCACGTTTAGTCACCGCATCACTAAAAATTCCGTTCCGGGAGATCACGACATCGGATTTCAGATCCGATCGCACCGTCGGTCATCGTTTTTCGTGCTCTTTCGCAGAAAAATACATGCACCACACACCGACCGACTCACAAAATACGATAATCCCGGAGTACTAAAAGAACACTAAATTAGAAGGAGGGTTAATTATTACAGAAAAATCGTGTCATTACACCACTCACACTTTATAAAAAGTTTCGTCCTCAAAACTTAATTACAACCCTCGCTAAACAGTTCAGGAAAACACTCCTTCATTTTCGATTCCAGTTCCCACGTCACCTCGCGTTCCTCGTGGTTGCTCCACTGGACCTTTACGTAGGGAATGGTCCGGTTCCGTAATTTCTTGTCCTCTCGTGCTAAGATTCGCATCGGCGTCTCCTCGACGGTTA
Organism: Tillandsia fasciculata; assembly: GCA_029168755.2. Lineage (NCBI taxonomy): Eukaryota > Viridiplantae > Streptophyta > Magnoliopsida > Poales > Bromeliaceae > Tillandsia > Tillandsia fasciculata. The sequence continues at coordinate 7,457,151 of CM054933.1, forward strand.
AGTCCTCTTGTAGCTTGACAGTGGATATGTCCAGGGCGCAAGAGGGGTCGGGGAGGTACTTTCGGAGCATCGAAACATGAAACACGTTGTGTACTCGGTCTAGGTTTGGCGGCAAGGCCAACCGATACGCCACCGGACCCACGCGTTCTAGGATCTCAAACGGTCCCACGTACCTCGGACTTAGCTTCCCCCTCAGGCCGAAACGTTGGGTCCCCTTTGAAGGCGACACCCGTAGCAACACGTGTTCGCCCACCATGAACTCCAATTCCCGACGTCTGTGGTCCGCATAACTTTTCTGTCTACTCTGGGCAGTTAACAGCCGCTGCCTGATCAGGCGCACCTTCGCCTCGGTCTTTTCCACCAAATCCGGTCCCAACCACTTGCGCTTCCCCAAGTCATCCCAGCATATGGGTGACCGACAGCGGCACCCATACAGAGCCTCGTATGGCGCCATCTGAATGCTGGCTTGGTAACTATTATTATAGGCGAATTCTACGAGCGGCAGGTATTGAGACCATCCTTCGCCCAGGTCAAGTACGCATGCCCGAAGCATGTCTTCGAGGATCTGGATCACTCGTTTCGATTGTTCGTCAGTTTGCGGGTGAAAGGCCATGCTGAAATGCAGTTTGGTTCCCATTGCTCGCTGCAAACTCTGCCAAAAGTTCGACACGAACCGCGTGTCTCTGTCCGACGTGATGGACGCCGGTACACCATGCAACCTTACTATTTCGTCAATGTAAGTCCGCGCCAGCCGTTCCCGTGTCCACGTCGTATGTATGGGCAGGAAGTGGGCAGATTTCGTCAAACGGTCCACTATGACCCATATCGCATCATGCCCTTGAGATGATCTCGGGAAACCAGTCACAAAATCCATCGTAACCATCTCCCACTTCCATTCCGGCACCGGCAACGGTTGTAACTTTCCCGCCGGACGCTGGTGTTCGGCCTTCACTTATTGGCACACCAGACAGTGTGCCACAAACCGGGTTACATCCCCTTTCATCTTAGGCCACCAAAAGGTTTGCTTTAAGTTCTTGTACATTTTCGTCCCTCCCGGGTGCACGGCGTAGAGCGCGGTGTGCACCTCGCTCAGGATTTCCTCCTTGAGCTCCGGTAGATCCGGCACACAGATTCGTCCCCGAAAATGTATCGTGCCATCTGCGTCTCTCGCGAAATCACCCCCTTGGTCTGAGGGTAGTTTGTCTCGCACCAGTTGTAATTGGGCATCTGTCGATTGCCCTTCCCGGATCCTGTCCAGTAGGGTGGGTCGGGCCACCAGGGTCATGAGTCGTGCGGCCGTCCCTGCTGGTACTATCTCCAGTCTTAATTGCGAAAATTCTGCAATCAAACGGTCCTGCTGGGTAAGGGCGTTCGCCATCGATTCCGCCGTTTGTCCTTTGCGGCTCAAGGCATCCGCCACCACGTTCGCCTTCCCAGGGTGGTAGTGGATGGTTAAATCATAGTCTTTTAGTAGTTCGAGCCACCGCCTCTGCCGCAAATTCAGCTCCTTCTGAGTGAAGAGGTACTTGAGGCTCTGATGATCTGAGTACACATTGCAGTGTGTTCCATACAAATAGTGCATCCACATCTTGAGGACGAATACGATTGCTGCAAGCTCCAGGTCGTGCACGGGGTAGTTTCTCTCGTACTCCTTGAGTTGCCTTGACGCATAGGCTATGAATTTACCCCGTTGCATAAGCACGCCTCCGAGACCGTTCCGTGACGCATCGCAGTACACCTCATAATCCTCGCCGGGCTCCGGTAAAGAAAGCACCGGGGCTCGGGTCAACTTGTTCTTGAGTTCTTCAAAATTCTTCTGGCATTGATCTGTCCAGATGTACTTTTCTCCTTTACGGGTCAGGCGAGTCAGGGGCATGGCTATCTTGGAGAAGCCTTCCACAAAGCGTCTGTAATACCCTGCCAGACCCAGGAAGCTTCGAATCTCAGTTACCGTCGTCGGCCTCGGCCAGTCGGTTACCGAATCTATCTTCTTCGGGTCGACCGCAATCCTCGCAGCCGACACGATATGCTCCAGAAAGCCCACCTCGCGGAGCCAAAACTCACACTTTATGAGTTTGGCGTAGAGTTTCTGTTCCCGTAAGGTTTGGAGGACTGTGCGCAGATGCTCTTCATGTTCCTCATCCGTACGGGAGTAGATGAGGATGTCGTCAATGAAGACCACTACGAAAATATCTAAGAAGGGTTTGAACACCCTATTCATCATATCCATGAATACCGCTGGGGCGTTGGTGAGCCCGAACGGTATTACCTTGAACTCGTAGTGACCATAGCGAGTCCGGAACGCTGTCTTGGGGATGTCCTCGCCCCTAACTCGGAGCTGGTGATAGCCCGACTGCAGATCGATCTTAGAGAACACCGTTGCTCCTTGTAACTGGTCAAACAGGTCGTCAATCCGTGGCAACGGATACTTGTTCTTGATGGTGACCTTGTTTAATTCTCGATAGTCAATACATAGGCGAAGGCTTCCGTCCTTCTTCCTTACGAACAAAACGGGCGCGCCCCATGGCGACACGCTCGGTCTGATGAAGCCTTTATCCAAAAGATCCTCCAGTTGCGCCTTGAGTTCCTTCAACTCGGCGAAGGCCATCCTGTACGGCGCCTTCGTGATAGGTTTAGTGCCTGGAAGTAACTCGATGGGAAAGTCGACCTCTCGTTCAGGTGGCATCCAAGGAAGCTCTGCCGGAAATACGTCCGGATATTCCCTTACACTAGGATATCGGGTCTAACTTGAGTTGTGGACCCACGCGATCTAACGATTTTCATGGGTCCTTAATCACTAAGTAAAGGGGGTGGGTCCTATTTAACCCTTACATAACCCCAAACAGTCCTCACTAACAACAATAGGGTTTCCTATGCCCTGAAACTCACCCGCACCCGTAGGCCGGGAAGAGTTCGACTAACACTTAATGAGTTTCTCCCCCAACCACGCTATTCACGTGGGGGAATAGGGGAAGTAGAAGACGAGAAAGAGAGTAAGAGGGGGGGGGGAGGGGAAGGGTCGGACGAGGGCAGGAAGGTAAGGTATAACCGGTGCTCCTAAACAGAAGGAAAGAAAAGAAAACAACCGTTACCTGTTATCACTTGTTCTGAGACATCGCGTCCTCCACCGTGGTAGTTCGGGGAGTACGCCCACAACCCTCAGGCCAGCGTCGTACAGCGTGTTGGGGTAGGGGACTTAGTGTCGAGAGAGTCTGCTGATTGCCGGTCGCCAGGTAGGTCCTCCTGCGGAACGGGGGCTGCAGTGCCCTCTCGTCCTCCGCCTACGGTGCCGCATTAGTAAGGGCTAGCTTCCGTGGGCATGAGTCATCCGTGTGGTTCGGCTTGCCGCATTTATTGCAATAGGAGTACTTCCAGAGGCATCTCATCACTGGATGCGCCCTCCCGCAAACCACGCAGGATTCCTGTAGTGATTCCGGCCCTTGGTTCTCCCGGCTTTTTGGGTTGGGGCCCCCTTGCGGGGCGGGGGTGGCAGCTTTCCCTGGTTCGTCGGGTTGTGGCGCTGGGGTAGTAGTAACTGGCCTCAGGGGGCACGTGGCACGTGAGTGTCCCGGCTTGCCGCACCGAAAGCAGTGTTCATTCTGCCACGGGCAATCCAACACTCGATGTGCACCATCGCATATGACGCATGGCCTCTGCGGTGGTTCAGGTCCCTTCACCTTGGTCTGCCCAAACTTCTGTTCCATCCTTGGGCGTTTGGGCGCCCGGTCGTCCTTGAAGGGGTCCCTCGTCGGACCGGGGTGGTGAAATCTCTGCCCCCAATAAAATCCGGGGTGTCCCTGCCGAGCTCATGCCTCGGCGAGTTCTTGTTCTGCCCGCAAAGCCGCGTTGGTAGCCTCATTGAAGGTGGCAAATCTTACGGGCGGAATCCCGCGAAAAGCGTCATATCCGGTGTCGCACTGAGGGCGGTCGGTTCCCTCAAATTCTCGAGTCATTAGATATAAGCGTTCAGTGAGGGTTAGCAACTAATCCGCCACATCGCGCAGCTGGTTGCGAAGTAGGCGGTTCGCTGTGGCTACGGGGTCCCTTCTGTTACGGAATTTGAGTTGGCGTATTTCGTGAATATATTAAGTCTTGAAGATTGAAGATGAAGAAACTTTGGATCATATACCTCAATCTCAAGAAAGAAGAATTCAAAAGGATCAGGTACGTTTAACTAAATAATTTTGATGATCCGAATACTTTTTATAGTGTAGAAACACCTGGAAGAGGTTTTAATTGCTTATTCATCAAAAACTGGACATGGGACATGTTCAGGATCCGGATCGTGGCTTTCAATCCGGATCCCGAAAGGTGTTTGTTTCATACATTGCTGCAATCCGGATCACAGCTTGTGCAATCCGGATCCCGAATGGGGTGTTTTGTGAAAATGTATGAACGATCCGGATCGGGGATTATGATCCGGATCCCGAACAGGCTATTTTCTGGAAACCGCATTTTGTGCTTCTGCAATCCGGATCGTGGCTTTGCAATCCGGATCGCCGTCGGTAAAACTTTCCAGAAAAGTTTGTTTTTGATCCGAATATTCTTCCTAGGGTTTCTAACCTATAAATAGCCCTTCTATTTCATTTCTAGGGCATCGGAAAATAGATCCGCATTTCGGCCATTTGAGAAAATAGCCGAAAAGAAAAATCCACATATAGAGAAGAACGGAAATCATTAGATCTATTCTATGGTTCTTCATCTATATTGATTAGTTTGATTCTAGGTTTTTCATACTCATATCTTGAGTTGAATCAAACTAATGAATACTTAGATGGTATTTCCGATCTACTCTTGATCTAAGTATTCGGCGGATCATCACCACCCAAACAAACAACGATTTATCCCAAAATCGGCGCGTGGACTCGCGTGGCCTTGTGGATTCAAGGTGCAACCGCTCTCGTGGATTCGGAGCGAGGTGCGTTCGTGGATTCGAAGCGTACCATTGGGTGAAGACCGTGGATTCGGTTGGACGTCGTGGACTCGACGTTGGACGCTGTGGATTCAGCGTTGGGCGCGGATCGTGGATTCGAGAAGCGTCGTGGAGCGAGCGGAGAAGATCTACTAGGAGCGTATGGTAAAAGGTTGAGTCGTCTGTGAGTACGTTATATCACCTTGTACGTGTGTTAATTCTAGTGGATTTCGCCGTGTTATCGGTCCCGTGGTTTTTTACTCCGGTTTGGAGTTTTTCCACGTAAAAATCTTGTGTGTTCTTTTATTTTTCCGCATTGGGTTTTATCGCACAATGATTTTTTGAGTGTTTATTGTTTACACCTATTCACCCCCCTCTAGGTGTTTTTTCCCCTATTTAGATCCTTATTAACCTAAACCCAACAAGTGGTATCAGAGCGGGAATAGGGTTGTAAACAATGGTTGAAGGTGGAAACATCAATCGACCCCCTTTCTTTGATGGAACAAATTATGCGTACTGGAAAGTACGGATGAAAGCTTTTTAATTTCCATCGACGAAAGGGTGTGGCAATCAATTGAATTAGGATGGTCTAATCCAACTGAAATTTTAGATGATGTTCGCACCTTAAAACCTAGGTCGAAATGGACCAAGGAAGAGATAGACTTATCTTCTTACAATGGCAAAGGGATTAATGCTCTATTTAATGCTTTGTCACAAACTGAGTTCTCTCGCGTCTCGGCATGTGAGACTGCGAAAGAAATCTGGGATGTTCTTCAAGTTACGCATGAGGGAACTAACTTAGTGAAGATTCAGAAACTGCAAATGCTCACGAGCAAGTTTGACTCTATCTCTATGGCAGAGAATGAATCTTTCACTGACTATTACACACGATTGCAAGACATCGTGAACTCATGTGCTAACTTGGGAGAGAAGATTCCAGAATTTAAAGTTGTAAGAAAAATTCTAAGAACTCTTCCTGAACGATTTCGCCCGAAGGTCGCAGCCATTGAAACAATTAAACACCCGGACGAAATGCGTGTAGAAGAATTAGTAGGTGCTTTACAAACTTATGAAATGACTTTTCCTACTAACTATTCTTCTGGAAAGGCATCCTCTTCTAAGTCTTCAGGTTACGCATTGAAATCAACTAAAGAAGAAGACGCGGATTCATCCTCCTCGGACGACGACGAGAACATTTCTATGGAGGACTTTGAGAAGCAGCTCGCTCTCTTGACAAGGAAGTTTCGCCGCAACTTTCGAAGGGGAAATTCAAGCAAAACTCCATCCTTCGGAAAGTCGAAGAAAGGCAAGGGTTCTTCAAGCTACAAGTCAAGAAAGCAAGAGAACTTCTCAAAGGATAAGAAAAGTTCTGAGGGACAAGTTCAGTGTTTCAAATGTCGAGGCTACGGCCACATTGCAACGGAGTGTCCCAACAAGAATCCGGCAAAGAAGAAGGCGATGCAAGTCGTTACTTGGGATGACAACTCCACGTCAAATGAGTCATCCTCAAGTGATGAAGAAGACAACGCGACAGCTTTCCACGCGTCCACCAAACCTTCATCCTTCATGTGCTTAATGGCAAGTACATCCGATTCACTGTCCAACTCCACTGTTGAAAAGATTGCAACGGACGATGAATCAGATGATTCGGAAGGTGAAGATTTTGCTTAGCCTACCATAAACTTTTGAGGGATTCAAAGAAACTGGCTAAGCAAAACAAGGGGTTGAAAGAGAGATTGCAGGATCTTGAAGATGAAGTAAAAAGAGTAACCTCTATCTCAACCGATCTTGAAGTGGAAAGGGACAATCTGATTAAAACAAATGTTTCCCTTCAAGAGTCCAATGAGCAATTCGAGAAGAATTATATGGATATGGTGAACAAAGCGAATTACTTCTTGAAGCTCTACGGCGAGGCTCGACAGGAAAAATTGGAAATGACAGAGACCATACGCCAACTGAAGGATGACTTACAGAGATTTTCTTCTGGAAGGAGTAAGTTGGACAGACTTCTTGGTCTCGGTCAAAGAAATAAGTTCGGCCTCGGATACACTCAAACTGGAGACATTCCAAGTTCGAGTGGTACAGTATTTGTGCCTCAGTCGGTATCTCCTCCTCCGACACCGGTGTTCACGACAAGCAACGACAACGAACCTACTACATCTTCTTCGGAATCGACAAGACTAAGGTATGTTTTCGTTGTGGCATTTCAGGGCACATAAGAAGAAATTGCAAGATGGGAGCCAAACGCACACCTCAAGCACATCTTGCAATGACTACCAAAAGGGCTATTCCTCGGAAAACAACTCCAATCAATTGAAGGAAAAGAGCCTTGGTAGTACACCGCTCAAGACGACATCATCAAGGAGCAGCAATTCTTCAAGCAAGACGCTCTCACCTAGGAAATCAACTTCACGACCATTACCGACGCACTTCAAAAAGGTTTGGGTGCGCAAAGGTGAGATCTTTCCCTGTCTTGCTACCAATGTTTCTTTGCATGCATATGATAGTTCGTCTTGGTACCTGGATAGCGGGTGTTCCCGTCATATGACCGGCGATAAAAACTGTTTTCAAACTTTTGAGAAAAACTCCGGAGGACTTGTTGTTTTCGGAGATGGTCGGTCTTCCAAAATTGTTGGAAAGGGAACGGTAGCTATTCCAGATGGCCCGGTTCTAGATAATGTATTATTTGTTCATGGCCTTAAGACTAACCTCATAAGCATAAGTCAACTGTGTGATAGTGGTTATTCAGTTAATTTTTCATCTGATAAATGCACTGTAACTGACATGAACCATGCTTTCTTTTTAAAGGGGGTTAGATCAGAAAACAATTGTTATGTAGTTCCTTCTAAGATTTCTGAAAAATGTAACCTAGCATCTTTGAAAAATGAAACACTTTGGCATGAAAGGCTAGGTCACATAAACTTTAAGGAACTTGCTAGAATTTCAAATAAAGATGTGGTCAAGGGGGTTCCAAAACTTTCTTTTGAACAAAACCTTGTGTGTGGCGGTTGCCAAAAGGGAAAACAGTCTAGGACTGCACACAAGAATTTGAACCACATAGGTACAAAACGGCCTTTGGAACTTTTGCATATGGACTTAATGGGGCCAACTCGTCAACCATCTCTGGGAGGTAAATGGTATATTTTCTTGTTGGTTGATGATTTTTCTAGATATACTTGGGTAGCTTTCTTAAAAGAAAAAGCTGATACCTTTGATTCTTTTCTCGAAATCTGCAATCGTATTATGATAGAAAAGAATGATAGGATTACTCGAGTTAGGAGTGATAGAGGTGGGGAATTCATAAATTCCAAATTCATTGATTTTTGCACTTCTAATGGCATTAAACATGAATTCTCCGCACCTTACACACCTCAACAAAATGGTGTAGTCGAGCGCAAAAACAGGGTCGTACAGGAAATGGCACGTGTTATGCTTCACAGCCGGAACTTACCTTTATATTTTTGGGCTGAAGCGGTGAACACTGCTGTTTATGTTATCAATCGCGTGTATTTGCGCCCGGGGACTTTGAATACACCATATGAACTTTGGTTTTGTAGAAAACCTAACATCAAATATTTTCGCATCTTTGGGAGTCGGTGTTTTATTTTACGTGATCGTGAGAATCTTGGAAAATTTGACTCTCGAAGTGACGAAGGGATTTTCTTAGGTTATTCTACAAACAGCAGAGCATATCGAGTTTTTAACTTAGAATCTAAGACGATCGTAGAATCGATAAATGTTAAGGTAGATGAAGCTTTTCATTTTGAATCTGAAAAATCTACCCTCGATATCTCTCTTGATGATGATACACCTGCTAATGCATCTTCTTCTAACAATTCTTTCGATAATAATGTTGATGCATCTAACGGTTCTTCAAGCTTATCTGATGTGCAGGAATCATCTCGTGTACCTCCGCCTACTCCTCTACCTCAAACGTTACGCATCTCCAAGGATCACCCTGAATCGAACATAATTGGAGATCCACAAGAAGGAGTTAGAACACGGAGACAATTGGTTTGCGGATTTGCATGCTATGTATCTCAAATCGAACCAAGGAATGTTGATGAAGCTCTCCAAGATGATTACTGGATTAAAGCAATGCAGGAAGAGCTCCATCAATTTGAGCGAAACAAAGTCTGGGAACTGACGAAGCCTCCGAAGCAACACAATGTGATAGGTACCAAATGGATCTTCAAGAACAAGAAAAACGAAGAAGGTACTATCATCAGGAACAAAGCAAGGTTAGTTGCTCAAGGCTATTCTCAAGTAGAAGGTATAGACTTTGATGAAACCTTCGCCCCTGTAGCTAGACTCGAGTCCATTCGTATATTGTTTGCGATCGCTTGTCATTTTAAAATCAGATTATTTCAAATGGACGTTAAGAGCGCCTTTTTAAATGGATTTTTAAATGAGGAAGTTTATGTAGCTCAACCGAAAGGTTTTGTGGATCATAAACTACCTAACCATGTTTTTCGTTGAAAAAGGCTCTTTACGGTCTGAAACAAGCACCGCGAGCATGGTACGAAAGGTTGACAAAGCACCTTTTGGAAAAGGGCTACACTCGAGGGGGAGCTGACAGGACTCTCTTTGTGAAGCATTATCAAAACAATTTCATAGTTGCTCAAATCTATGTTGATGACATTGTTTTTGGAGCAACGAGAGATAATGATGCTTCTAAATTCGCGGAGACCATGGAAAGCGAATTTGAGATGTCCATGATGGGCGAATTGAATTATTTTCTTGGATTACAAGTTAAACAAAACGATGAAGGAATTCACTTGTGTCAATCCAAGTATGCACTGGAGTTGGTCAAAAAGTTTGATCTTGAAAATTCTAAGGATTTTCCGACTCCAATGGGAACTAGCCATAAGGGACTTGGAAGTGAATCACAAAGTGAGAATGTAGACGAGAAACTGTACCGCAGTATGATTGGAAGTCTACTATATCTCACGGCTAGTCGCCCGGATATATCCTTCAGTGTTGGGATTTGTGCGAGATATCAATCAGCACCGAAGGAGGTTCACCTGAAAGCGGTGAAACGGATCATCCGGTATATCAAAGGTACAATCAATTTCGGAATTTGGTATCCTATGGGAACGACTTTGGATATTGTTGGATACTCAGATGCCGATTGGGCTGGATCGGTGGATGACCGGAAAAGCACGAGTGGTGCATGCTTCTATCTTGGCCACTGCCTTGTTGCATGGCACAGTAAAAACAGAATTGCATAGCACTCTCGACTGCCGAAGCGGAGTACATTTCTGCAGGAAGTTGTTCAACCCAATTGATTTGGATGAAGAGCGTGTTGAGCGATTTCCGGATTTCAACATCTTCGGTAACCATTTTATGTGACAACACTAGTGCTATTAACATTTCTAAAAACCCTGTGTTGCACTCTAGAACAAAACATATTGAACTTAGATATCATTTTCTTAGAGAGCTAGTTGAATCAAACATTCTTCAACTGTCATATATTTCAACTGAGGATCAATTAGCCGACATCTTAACAAAACCTTTGGATCAAAAACGTTTTATTCACTTGCGTAAAGCAATTGGCATGCTTTCCTTGAAATAAACTCTTTTGAAACCTTTGCTTAGATTAGGTTTTGTTTTTGTTTTTGTTTTGTTCTTTATCTATGTTCTGTACATAGCACACTAATTGAGCATAAATCATAATTGACTTTAATTGCATCCTTTTATGCATTTAGAAATTTATTATGCTTTTGATGTCATAATATTTCAATGTTGCAATGATCATTTACGTTAATTAAACCATCTTCTAAGTGATCAAAGTCAATTTCTCTCTCAATGATCTCTTGGTATAGTCATTATCATATTTGATTGCTTAGTCGAGTATGAATTCGAGATCAATGGTTTGGTTGAATACCTTATATATTAAATAATTGATAGCCAATTGAGGGGGAGTCAATGAAATGTGAAATGCTCAAAAGATGTGGAAAGAGTTACATCCCAATGAGGAGTGTGAAAACTACCACCACATGGAGAAAATGAAAGAAAAAGATACTCCATGAATGAAAAGCAAATTTTTGTTTGAAAAATTGTTGATGAAACTCATATTGAAATACTTGACTCAGTCGTATTTCATGGTTGGTATAAGGTGGGATTTTTGATTTAAGATGCTCAAAGAGCCACTCCTTCAACAGATTGTCTAGATATATTATCTAACTTATCTGGGATTTCAAACATCTATTGATCTTGGTATTTCATTTTCTTTACTAAAATTGATGATTTGATAAAGGCATTACACATAAGATCAAGATAGATGTAATTGAAGTTGTTCAACTTTAAGTGTTTTAACTTTCGTAAATTTTCGTTTCATTTTTGGATATTTTTGATAGATTTTCATAATCTATTTCTTGTTGTATGAAACGATGCCATTTGTTTAAAGTTGACATGGTAAAGTGCTTACATACTTTTTCTGGATTTTAGTGTATTTTTCTAATTTTTCTGAAGAAAAAGGTGTAGCCGATCCGGATCGGGTCAAGTGATCCGGATCCCGAACGCAGGATTTTTCCTGCGGGTGGCCGATCCGGATCACATTCTCGGCCGATCCGGATCACGGCTAGGGTTTTATATAGAAACATCCAGATTTTTGATTTCTTTACCCTAATCTCTGGTTTTCAAGTCTCTAGAGCTTCTCTCTCTAGATTTCTTGCTTTTGGAGCTTCAAAACTCAAAGTTCTTCGGATTCAAGTAAGTTTTATTGATCAAAACTCGGTTTTTACAGTTTTTCATCAAACGTGAGTTGAAATCTTGGATCTTTTTCGTTTGTGAATGGTTTTTGATCAAATTTCTTTTGAAATAAGAACTCTGGATCAATTAGTTTTACTTTTATGCTGGGATTTCATCTGATTAACGAGTTTTTAGGCTTCGATTTCTAAAAATTCGGTTTTAGGGCATAAAAGAGGAATTTTTGTAAATCATGAAATTGATCTATTTTTAAAATTCTTTTTGGAAAACTAATTTGATTCTTGGCTTCTCTATATGATTATGATTGTCTAGGTACAATGTTTTCAAATTTTTCAAAATTGACAATTTTTCATATGTTCTTGAGTTGGTTTCACAGGACACTTTCTTAAACTCAAAGCACTGTAAGCAATGGTGATCACCTGGATCATTTTCCTACTTGCTGCCATGGTCCATGTGAAGGATTCTACAAAGCCCAAGAGGACCAAGAGGGCGAAACGAGCTCAAGCTGACTCCGACACTGAGTCTGAAACGGAGTCGATCGATTGGGACAACATTGAAATTGAAGCAACTGTCCCAACTGTCGCAAAAGGAAAGGCTCCTGCTGAAGCCCCCAAAACTAAGCCTCCTCCTACAGCAGCTGAGAAAGGAAAGGCACCAATGGAGCCTACTGGAAAAAGAATGAAAACCTCGGCAAGGAAAAGAAGTAGTGCCCAAGGCATCTCAATCAATGAACCCATAGCCAATCAGCCACCATTTCAGGGATTCGTCAGCTCCGCAAGAATCAAAGATTTTGAAAAGAGGGAATGTATAGGAGAAAGACATGTCAATGTACAACAGTTGAGGAATCGATCTGCAGAGTTTGGAGCTCTGTTTGACCAAGTTGGTCTCGCTCCGATTTGTAACTTTCCTGAAAAAACTGGGTATTGCCCACACTCAGCTAGGATTTTCTATCAGAATGCTGCAGGTCTTATTGATAATGTTGACGGACGTCGGGAATTTCATACCTTTGTAAAAGGTATCAAAATCAAAGTCACTCCCCAACTGATTGGAGAGGTGCTTGGCATGACAGCCATCTCAGATGGACTTCACTATTTGAAGACTCAGGTCTTCACAGAAAACTCTTGGAGAATTGTAGTCAATGGAATTTGCCTTCCGGATACTCAGTCTGCCGGAAACTCGGTATTTTCCAGAGAGCTTCGGAAAGAATATAAGTATATCAACTTCATTGTCTGCTACAACATTCTTCCAAATATGAATACAAAAGTGCTTCGATGGGATAGGATGTTATTTCTTTATCTTCTTGGGAACCCAACAGCTGCAATGGGAGCAAACTTGAACATCCCTTACCTCATTTGGAACAGGATGACGCGGTATGTCGAACACTCTCACCCAACAGAGCGACTACCATATCCATGATTATAATGCGCATCCTTAGGAGATTTAAAGTGGATACGAGCGCGAGTTCTTATATGTATAGTTTGGGGACAATCAATGAGACAACCATTGTCAAGTCTCTGACAACAAAGCAGGATGATCCCCCTTCTCCTCCGATTGGACAACGAGCTCGACCTCATGCAACATCTTCCACTGCCCCCGTTCCTCCGAAACAGAAGGCACCTCCATCTACTTCTGACGATGATGCCTCTGTCACCTCCATCTTCAAAGAACAACAGCGGCTTTCGAATGAACAGGAACGCATCTCCGCTGAATTCACTGAAATGAAAGGCGACCTTCACATTATGAAGAATGAGATGGAAATCCTCACAGCTACTCAGGTCACTTTGACTAAGTCAGTTTCTTCCATGAAGAAACTTGTGAAAAAGCTGTTTGCGAAAATGGGGTGCACGACATCTGACGACTCCGACTCTCAGGAGTAACTTTATGTTTTAATCGTTTTGCTCTAACTTTGCAGGTTTTTCAATTTAATCCTTATTTTGTTTTGCAGGGTTATGATTTTTGTTTATCCTCTTAACTCTCCTTGTTTTGTAAGTATTTGGCTTGTTTTGTGACAAAAAGGGGGAGAGAGTTAGCGAAAACAATGAACAATGATTGTGAATATCGATGAATCAAGGAAGATGAAGTATGAACAATCAACTTTGAACAATGATTGTGAATATCGATGATATCAAGGTAAGTATGAATCTCAACTCAACTTTGGTTTTTCTTTTGTGATTTGTGACATGCTTCTATACTAACTATTTGACTAACTATTTGGGCATGTAATATGACTAACAAGTTGATGTTGGACTAACATACTTTGACATTTGGTTTTCAACTGCTTAGAAGATATGTTGGTTTTAACTATGGTTCTCTTACATATCTGATATTTTCAAATGTCATGATGAGAAAAACTCTATCTCTGTATTGGTTTTGTATGTTTCAATTCTTGAGGTATCTAACGATTTTTTTGTCAAGAATGTTTTCTGTGTGCAGAGATTACAGATGTCTAAGTCTAGAGTCTGTCTTAGGAGTTTATCTCATGTATTTAATTTCTGGAACTCTTTTGTAAATTTTTGTTGTATGGTGATAGCAACAAAAATATCTTTTTGAATTTTCTTTGTGGATTTGTGTTTTGTCACGAAACCGCCAAAGGGGGAGATTGTTACGGAATTTGAGTTGGCGTATTTCGTGAATGTATTAAGTCTTGAAGATTGAAGATGAAGAAACTTTGGATCATATACCTCAATCTCAAGAAAGAAGAATTCAAAAGGATCAGGTACGTTTAACTAAATAATTTTGATGATCCGAATACTTCTTATAGTGTAGAAACACCTGGAAGAGGTTTTAATTGCTTATTCATCAAAAACTGGACATGGGACATGTTCAGGATCCGGATCGTGGCTTTCAATCCGGATCCCGAAAGGTGTTTGTTTCATACATTGCTGCAATCCGGATCACAGCTTGTGCAATCCGGATCCCGAATGGGGTGTTTTGTGAAAATGTATGAACGATCCGGATCGGGGATTATGATCCGGATCCCGAACAGGCTATTTTCTGGAAACCGCATTTTGTGCTTCTGCAATCCGGATCGTGGCTTTGCAATCCGGATCGCCGTCGGTAAAACTTTCCAGAAAAGTTTGTTTTTGATCCGAATATTCTTCCTAGGGTTTCTAACCTATAAATAGCCCTTCTATTTCATTTCTAGGGCATCGGAAATAGATCCGCATTTCGGCCATTTGAGAAAACCTAGCCGAAAAGAAAAAATCCACATATATAGAGAAGAACGGAAATCATTAGATCTATTCAATGGTTCTTCATCTATATTGATTAGTTTGATTCTAGGTTTTTCATACTCACATCTTGAGTTGAATCAAACTAATGAATACTTAGATGGTATTTCCGATCTACTCTTGATCTAAGTATTCGGCGGATCATCACCACCCAAACAAACAACGATTTATCCCAAAATCGGCGCGTGGACTCGCGTGGCCTTGTGGATTCAAGGTGCTACCGCTCTCGTGGATTCGGAGCGAGGTGCGTTCGTGGATTCGAAGCGTACCATTGGGTGAAGACCGTGGATTCGGTTGGACGTCGTGGACTCGACGTTGGACGCTGTGGATTCAGCGTTGGGCGCGGATCGTGGATTCGAGAAGCGTCGTGGAGCGAGCGGAGAAGATCTACTAGGAGCGTATGGTAAAAGGTTGAGTCGTCTGTGAGTACGTTATATCACCTTGTACGTGTGTTAACTCTAGTGGATTTCGCCGTGTTATCGGTCCCGTGGTTTTTTACTCCGGTTTGGAGTTTTTCCACGTAAAAATCTTGTGTGTTCTTTTATTTTTCCGCATTGGGTTTTATCGCACAATGATTTTTTGAGTGTTTATTGTTTACACCTATTCACCCCCCTCTAGGTGTTTTTTCCCCTATTTAGATCCTTATTAACCTAAACCCAACACCTTCTGTCCATTTTCAAGTTAGCGCTTGATGACCGATTCCCGGTCGTTATCTGTGCACACAAAAATCGCGTCAATCCTAGCATTATTGACTTACAAAAACACTGAGGCTATGACCCCTTTTTCCCCGCACACTCGCGGCCTAAGGCACCTACGACTCGGTTATCTCATGTTCAATTTGGTTGTGGGATCATGCACTGCGGATATTGGTCACCGACTACTGTGGTTAAAGCCGTTTTCTCTCTGATACCATAAAATCTGTCACGCCCCGGAGGTCTCAAGATAAACGGAAAATGTGTTTATTTTTTTTTTTGAAATGCAAGTGAGAACGACCTCGCCTGCCGGTGCGTGTCAGACCTGCCACATATACAAATTCACCCTGCAAACGGACAGAGTCTCCTTTGTATATGCACGACGTCACGATTACAACAACGACAATAACATCATACAGCATTAACCACACAGTCACAGTGAACAAGTACGAACGTGTAACAACATTCAACAACATTAGGATGAACCTATGAGTTTGCAAACGGTGTCCACTCGACACCCATTCCTTTAGAAACGTCTAAACATTCACATTAAGGCGGCTATAATGTTTGAAAGGATAAATCCACAGGGTTTTCAAAGTGGTGCCCACACGACACCCTATTTTTGAAAATCATTTTCGAAATCCTTTTGACATCGTAAAACGGCCGCAAAGTTTAAGGATCAAAACAATATCCAAACAACTAATTACTTGTCCACATATCCAGCATGATCCACGTCCACACAAAATAAACTAAGGAGGGAGAATAGAGATAACCAAACTAAGAGTTTTAACAAAGGGCCTCATACGACCAATAGCTAAGTCTGCGTTGCCTCACCACCGTCCCGATGTACATACCTATTTGGACCTGTCACGGAGTGGGTAAAGTCAGTGACAAATAAAGTAGATGTTATAACATTAATGAATAGTAAACTCAAATGAATTACTCTGCACCGGAACCTTTCGCTATCCTTCGCCCTGCATCCACTTATTTAATTTAGTGACACCGTCACGTCAAGGTAGTCGACGATCTCCCCACGCGACACATACGATGCTTTTACCCCTTCACGATGCGTGAGCGACATGTTTAGCTATCGTGAAGAGGTCCCCACCCTACATGCGTGGGGCACACGGGTCATTCAGACCACTCCTCCGGAAAAGTACACCCATGCGGAGGCCAATCCGCCTGTGTACGTGCAGCATCCTACACCGGTTTGCCGAAGTCGGCGTAAATTAAATATCGCGACACTTGGTCGCCACAAACATTAACAAAAGAACGGTACATAATATGCGAAGGGTTAATTTATTGGAAACACTTCATCTACTTTATTAAACAGGTTAGTACGAACTTTTTAAATGATATACTGCACCAAATGTACTTACAGCACTTGTTGCATAAGAACCCACCTGGTTGCGGGAAGATCGGGGTACTAGGGGTCTTAGATACTCTCCCGCCGCGCACCTGGACCTAAAGAAGTCCCCAGAACAACAGTTAATAACGCATACAATTACCCGAAACGAAAACCCAATTAACTCTGCGCCGGAACCCCAAAATGGCGCCTAGAACCACACTTGACTACTCCCCGCGCGCACGCACATCCCCTCCCCGCTGGCGTCGTCGCCCGCGGAGGTTGCCCGCCGTCCGCGGATGCCCCGCGCGGCGCCCGCGCGTCAGCCGCCTGCCAGCGGGTGCCCCGCGCTGCTCAAAACCGCGCGACGAGCGCCTGCGGTTGACTTCGCGCGGCGTCTGCGCGGAAACTGCCCGCGCGGCGCCCGCGCGGTGTGAGTACGGGCCCGCGGTGCCCGCGCGGGTGCGGGCCGTGCGGCGCCCGTGCGGCGTCCGTGCGGCGCCCGCGCGGGTGCGGGCCGCATGGAGCCCGCGCGGTGCGGGCCGCGCGGCGCTCGTGCGGTGCCCGCGCGGGTACGGGCTGCGCGGCGCCCGCGCGGGTCCGAGCCCGCGCGGTGCCCGGGCGGCGCCCGTGCGGCGCCCGCCCTTGCGATGTCCGTCCGCGCGGTGCCCTAGCGGCACCGCGCGTCTTCTCCGCCAGCGCGGTGCCCTAGCGGCACCGCGCGTCGTCCACCCGCCCGCGTCGTGCCCTAAGTCACATGGCAACAGCGACGGGCGGCGGGGACGAAGGAAACGGAGATGGGGAAGACATCTTAAACTACGAAAAAGAACCCGAAAATACTACGAACGTAAAAACACTCACCGGATTATCTGACGGGGAACGACCGATCGCGTTCTAGCTTCCGGTACGTGGTTCGGGGTGGTCGGATCCCGCCTTCTTCCTCTTCTTTTCCTCCGATTAGGGTTCCGCCTTTTTCCTTTTTTTTTTCTTTTCGTTCTCTCGGTTAGGATTTCGTCTCTCTCTTTTTATTTCTTTTTAACGAAAGGTGGGATTTTCCCTATCTCGTACGTAGTTTAAATTCTGTTTTCTATTTTCCGTCACCGAATAATTAATTATTTAATTAATTATTCCCTACGAGATAACCTCCATTATCCCAAATGGGTGCAAGATATTTTGCACGGATTTCGATGCACGTTTAGTCACCGCATCACTAAAAATTTCGTTCCGGGAGATCATGACATCGGATTTCAGATCCGATCGCACCGTCGGTCATCGTTTTTCGTGCTCTTTCGCAGAAAAATACATGCACCACACACCGACCGACTCACAAAATATGATAATCCCGGAATACTAAAAGAACACTAAATTAGAAGGAGGGTTAATTATTACAGAAAAATCGTGTCATTACACCACCCTCCTCCAAAATCCATAACGCACGCTCTCAACATATCCTCTAGGGTCTGTATGGTGCGCTCGGACTGACCATCAATCTGTGGGTGGAATGCAGTGCTGAATCTGAGATGGGTCCCCAAGGCTGACTGTAAACTCCCCCAGAAGCGTGACACAAAACTCGGGTCCCGATCTGAAACAATCGACGCTGGTACACCGTGCAGCCTCACTATCGCATCCAAATACAACTGTGCCAGATGCTCCAATGACCAAGTCATCTGAACAGGCAAGAAATGTGCAGACTTGGTGAGTCTATCAACAATCACCCAAACCGCGTCGGCTCCACTCTGCGCTCTCGGCAGCCCAGTAACAAAGTCCATGGTGATGTGATCCCACTTCCACTCGAGAATTGGAAGACTCTGTAACTTGCCAGCAGGAATCCGGTGCTCTACTTTCACTTGCTGGCAAGTTAGACAGTGAGCCACAAATCTTCCAATGTCCCGCTTCATTTCGGACCACCAGAAATGTGCCTTGAGGTCCTTATACATCTTAGTACCACCAGGATGAATGGTATAAGGTGTATAATGGGCCTCCCTCAAAATCTGGTCTCTGCCGAACACTCTCTGGAAAGGCCCCAAGAAGCATGCTACGGAACTCTGCCCATGAGAGAAGCTGCATCCCAGGCGGACCAGCTGGTCGCACACGTCGCCACCATGCCTCGACGTTGCTCTCCAAAAAGTGAGTAGCCAACAGAACTCGAAACCTCTCCTCAATAAATAGGCTCTCGAAATGACGCTCCATGGCCGTAATCCAAGACTCGGCCGCCCACGGTTCAGTACTCATACCCGAAAAATGGGGTGGATCAAACTGGCGGAACCTCATCAAAAGATCCACCACCTCCCGCTGCTCTGCCGAAGTCAACGATCCCGTCGTCCCAGATGGTGGCCTACTAGAAACCGGCTCAACCGGAACTGCTGGTGCAGGCTGAACAACAGGGGGCGCCATAACAGGCGAAGAAGGCACCGACGAACTCTCAGGGGGTACTACAGCCGGTTGTGCCCTCTGCTCCATCATGAGCATCAACCGACCTACTGCCTCCTCCTGGCGCCGAGACGCCTCAGCCAACTGTGCCATCTGGGCACGGAGCTCCTGAACCTCTGTCTACTGTCCCCGCCCCGAGTCCTCCTGCTCGGGCTCAGAGGACGAAGGCTGCGAACGCGTCACCATCGAGCGTCGAGGAGGTATTCCCACCTGAGGGACAAAGCAAACAATCAGAACCCAAATCAACACTCGACCCAATCTAGCGAAAGTCAAAAGGCATGTCCCCCTTCCCGAAGTACTATGTTGTCTGCAGCCAACATAGTTGCCACAGAAGGAAGACATGTCAATCACTCATCCCGATCCGCTCGGGAGAGTTAGAAACCCAATCAATACTCTCGCTAAAAATTACGGCTCTCACGTGAGTCATCCTAGGGTCCAACCACAAGCCTAGGGTTCCTAAGTCCTCCAAGACCTACATCCTAGGCTCTGATACCACTCTAATATGTCATGCCCCGGGGTCGAAACTGCGCCCCGGGCTCGCCAACAGATCCGCTGCCCACACGGGAAGCCCCGTATAGACGTAGCGACTAACCTGCAAAGAAATATCTATACTAGCAGATATCAGAGCAAACAAGGTAAAAGCTGAAATATAAGACATAAAATATTACTACAACTCTCGAATATACAGACCATCCTCACCAAAATACAAAGTCTCTCTGAAAAGCAGGAAAAGAAAGGTACAACTCGATACCTCACTACAAAGTCACTCAACATAACACACTCCAAAATAGAACAGGGGTACATCTACTCTCACTCTGAGGATGACAGGAAGGGATCTATCTCGCGACTCCCTTACCTCGGTCTGAAGGGGCTGGATCAGCAACTGGAGCAGCAGGAACTGGAGCAGAAGTCCCTGGGAAAAAAGACACCACGACGGGTGTGAGAACTACATCCCACAGTAGTTCTCAGTGGGTGCCGCCAACAAGCCCGACGGTCTGCCCACTAAGTATACCAGAGGCATAAAGTAATATATGCAGTGCTGTAAAGAAAAGCTGGAAAGGTAAAGTCTACAGCTACTATGCCTCTATCTAGATGCTCAAGGAGTGAAACAGAAAGAACAGTATGCCACAACTAACTCTCACTGAGATCACCCAATCTAAACTGACTGCCACATCGGGTCCAGTCAAACCTGCGCCTACCTACTGCCGTCACATCCCGGAGGACCGGACTTACGTAGGACGTCCATGACTGCCAAAACTGGCTCAGCCAGAGGGACAAATGCGTCGACAAGTCGCGATAGAAGAGCTCAATCTCACGCCGGTACAACAACCCGGTATATAGTTCAATCTCAACGCCGGTACAACAACCCGGTCCAAGTATCACTCTCAATGCCGGTACAACAACCCGGTCGAAGTATCACTCTCAATGCCGGTACAACAACCCGGTCTCGCCTACTCCGGAGTGGCACTCGAGGGGCACGACCCCACCGAGCAAAGTATCCGCGCATCTCTGTCGAGCTCAAATGTGGCTCATGCAGGCTATGATCCAAATCATCGATCAACAAGATCGGCTATAACCAACAACTCACTGTCTCACTCACTGGCTAGAATCCACACAACTGAGACTCATTGTCACTCTGACAGCTCCCATGAACCCAAATCTACCATCACTATCACTCTCCCCAAGAAAACTGATCTACAGACTGCTATCAACTCCATTCGGTCCCCAGACACGAGTGCAAATGCATCCCACAACCACCCGACCTCCCAGCCCACAACCCGGGCGAGAAAACTAAGTCCAGAATGACAAATATAATAAAGTGATGTGGGAATGTCTAGAGCAATAAAGAAACCTAGCCTAAGTTGAAGTTTTCTACAGTCTGGCTGAACATGATACATATGACAGGTGTCACGCCCCGAGTCCGCCAATTTGTACGGTTCGGGCACGCCAACAGACCCGCCAATCGGGTAAAACCTTTTTCTACCCGAAAGGAACGGTAACATCCATAATAACACAACAAGTGTATGCGGAAGCTCAATATCAGAGTACTAAAAATCACTATAAATTTAAAACTTTCATTTAATAACTAATGCGGAAATGAAAGCATACAGGAGTGAACCATAAATTAAACTTATTACACTTTACAATTCTGAACTTGCAAATAAATTATTACATTTCGTTTACATAATTCCTCACCATACAAGGTTCACTCAAGAAATATATAGAAAGGGATACCTCTGCTAGACCCTCTAGGTCACTATGCTGCTGGGCCCTTGCCCCTGTCGTATGCCTCGCTGTCGTCTGCATCTGATCTGTCTCGACCGCTGCATCCATTCCCGAACCTGTGGGGGGAGTCACCCAAGGGGTGTGAGAACTACGAGCGAGTTCCCAGTGGGTTCAACCACCGAGAGAAAGTGTCCTACACCACTTGGTCCAATGGAAGCAATAATAATAGTGTGCTAGGAAACTAAAATCCTCAACATCAATATGCAGCTATGCAATAATATATCACTACACTATCTGTGTACAACCATCGACCCAGCACTACTCTGTCTAGCCACACTAGGCTGCTAAGCACCAACTCGGCCACTATGCCGCTGTATACTGGGTTCAACTAACCCGGCCACCTTGGCCACTCTATTTTTCTTTATTCTTTAGATTCTGGTGCTTTAGTTCAAGTTAACCCTCAGAAATTCTTATCCAACGGGCCCGAGCCCGGTAGTCTTGCTACCATAAGATAAGATTTCTAAGGTTGCCGATAACACTCGCAAGTGTTACCCCGTCCTGCCGGGGGACTTGTCATACGGGACACTGCCCGATAGGGTCACTGCCCAACTCTGACAAGAGTACTCTATCTACCAGTCATACGGGTCGCTGCCCGGGAGAGGGACCCTGTCCAACTCCTGACCGTTGTACGTTCACCCCCGGAGGTACGCCCGTTTTATCTTTAATTTTTCTTTCTTTTCTTTTCTTTTTCTTTCTCTTTTATTTTAGTTCTTAGCCTCTTTGCTTTTGAACACTTGCTTTCCTTTCTTATTCGAGCTTATAGCTCCCATTTTGCCACTGGCAATTTACTTTCTCTTTTCTTTGAGCATTTAGCTCCTTGCTTTCACTTTTAGCCCTTCGAAAGTACCTCGTCCGACGGGTCACTGCCCAGGGAGTCCTGCTCCACTTGACGAGTCTCAAATTCGAAGGCGTCATTAATATCCTCTTTATTCTCTTTATCTTAAGCAATTTGCTTGTCTTGCTTATTAACCAATTTTAGCTCTATCTTGAGCAATTTGATTGTCTTGCTTATTAATCACTTTTTCATCTCTTACCCAGGTCTTGCCACACGGGTAACTAGAGAGTCTCATGGACTCTTAAACATTTCTCTTTTATCTCTTTAACTCAAATTGAAGTTAAAGTTATTATCCATTTGCCCAGACACCCTATGACCTTCTAGGGTTATATTTTGATCAGCTTTTAACCTTGGGATCTTATCCCACTTCCTGATTCCTCATTGAATCCTAGAGTCAACTTGACTCTATTTTTCCTGTCTGTGAGTTTAAACTCTTCTAGCTCAACTTAGGTTCCCTTTACCTAAGTCCCATGTCATACCTGTCCTAGAGTTCCATGACTCTATGCTGACCTCTAGTTCACCTTAGGTTTCCTTTACCTAAGTTCCATGTCATACTCATCCTAGAGTTCCTTGACTCTATGTTGAACACTAGTTCTCCTTAGGTTCTCTTTACCTAAGTTCCATGTCATATACACCCTAGAGTTTTCTGACTCTATGTTGATCACTCTATCCAGTGTCCTTAGGTTATCACCTAAGACCATGCCACTCATCCTTCCTAGGATAACTCCTAAGTTGATGTCACTCGTCAAACCCCTAAACTAGGTTTTCTCCTAGTCTTACTACCAATCAACCCCTACACTAGGTTTTCTCCTAGTCTTACTACCAACAAGTTCTGTTCACTTATATCACATGATTTCTAGGGTTGTACCCTAACATGATCACAGTCATCAAGTAATTACTCATTTCTACCCATGCAATTATTTTCATATCCATCATAAAAATAATATTTATCCTCTAAGTCCTTTTTGCACATGAAAATGAATTATCTCCTTTTGGCAACTGACAGTTGCATTTATCATCTGTGTCCATCTACACATACAAGTTTATCCCCTATTGTGGATAAATCATAAATATCACTTTTCCTCTAAATTTCTCTACACATGCACATATATCATCTGTTATTGGCAACCAACAGTTGCTCTTTTCATCTGCGTTCCTCTAAACATGCAATCTTATTCATAATTACCTAACGCCTCTAACAGGCTACTATCATGCTTCGAATCGAAAAGCAAAGGAGCAAGGGGAGAGGTCACCCAATTTCGGCAGAATTCCCCACCTTGTGGTGTACCCAATTGCTTGTAGACACTTGCAATTGGTCTCCGCGCGATTCCACTTATTCCCTCGAGCTTGCAAGCGAAACGATGCACGTTCTCCTTACCTGCACGCAAAACGGTGCACGTTAATTCAACCCGCACACTCATAAAATAAATGCTCATTTATCCAATTTGCACAAACCACTTACACCCTACAAAACTCCCTCAACATACAAGCAGCATCAAATGCTTACTCAACTCAAAATGCTCACAAACAAGCTTCCAAGCATCAACACCATACTACACTAAACATGAGCCCTCACCAACCATATTAATACATTTATCTATTATATTCACAAATTCTACAGCTCATACTTCTCTCTTCACAAGACCCTCAGCCCTCTACAATCCACAAAATTACCTCCTCTAATACATTTCCAAAGAAAACACAATACACTATAATTCTCCTTTGCACCCATAAACACATCTCACCACATCAAGTCCCCCACCAGCTACAATAACTTACAATTAAAGACAAACTTCAATTAAGCTAGTTACATAATTCCACCTTACACATAAGGACAAACACACACTTCACA
Source organism: Tillandsia fasciculata (assembly GCA_029168755.2). NCBI lineage: Eukaryota > Viridiplantae > Streptophyta > Magnoliopsida > Poales > Bromeliaceae > Tillandsia > Tillandsia fasciculata. Next base: position 7,481,444 of record CM054933.1, read on the forward strand.
TATACAACCCAAATCCATAACACTCTCCATGCTCATCAACTGCCAACAAGCAGCACATGCACACAAGCTCCTCAACGCCACTTAAACACTAAGCATTACCAAAAACACATACACCTGAAGCTTCCGCACAAATTAATTCTTGCTCCCATAAGCTCCAAAACCCAACAGCACACCTAACACACTTATATCAATCCACCATTACAACATTAAGTCCATTTGCACATTAAATATAATGCACAGTTAAGCCTTATCCTCACTTCCATACTCTAAGCACATCCACACACACAACAAGTCCAAAAACACAACAAATAAATCACAACACATTCACTTCAACTCAATGCTCAATTGCACATTGCCAGGCTCCAATGCACACTATATACCAACACTCACCACACCCGGAAAAACTCGAAGCTCTTGCATTGTCCAAACAGCACGGGTGAAAATCCACAAGGTGCACACACACCGCCACGGGCTCCGCACCGCACCTCGACAAGAAGATTTCTGCAACAGACCCGACCTGAGAGAGCAAAGAGAGAAAAACCAAAGGAAAGGTCAAACTCGACCACCACGCGGTCGCCGGCGAAAAGCCGGACCCAAACGCGACAATCCGCGCGCGCCGACGCGAGACGCGAGCCACAGCCAGCACAACGGCACGCGGCGCGGCCGCTGCCCGCCCGATTGCGCGCCAGCCACGCAGCATCCAGGACAGCCGCGCGGTGCCAGGCCTGCCCCCGCGCGGCGCCGTGGCGCGCACAGCGCGGCGCCCAGGCGCGCTGCGCAGCGCCCAGGCGCCCTGCGCGGCGCCCTGGCGGCCGCTGCGCAGCGCCCAGGCGCGCTGCGCAGCGCCCAGGGGCGCACTGCGCGGCGCCCTGGCGGCCGCTGCGCAGCGCCCAGGGGCGCTCCTGCCGCTCTGCACCAGCCACCAGCGCGGCGCCTACTCGCTGCGCGGCGCTCGTTTGCGAGCCCGCGCAGCAGACTTGCGGTCCTTGCGCGCGGCGCCAAGCAGCTACAACTTCACCACCACGGACAAAAGTCCCAACGAACCCACCACCTCCAAAAACCCAAAACTCAAAAGCCCAAGCTTCAACAATGGAGAAAATAAAAACTGCTACATACCTAATTAAATCCAACGCGCGCGTCGCGCACTCCGTTCCACTAGGCGCCGCGGCTCATTGCAGGAAGTTTACTCCATCAAAGCTCTTCGAATCCCCCACGTTCCCCCCTCTTCTTCTTCTTCTTCACCTTCTTTTTCTCCTTTTCTCTCTTCCTCTGCTCCCTGGCTTTTCCTCTGCTTTGGCTGGTTGAAGAGGGTGATGACGAGGCGTAATTAGCTACAGCTAATTAAAGGGGAGAAGGGGTGGTTGGGAGCATTAAATGCTCCCAAAGTTAAATATTTCAAACCCACTTAACAGCCAAATCCACTAACTCAATTCCCCTCATTCACTAATTCTTCTCACTTTCTGTCCCATTTTCTGTTCGTTTTTGTCCGTTTCCGTCCAGATTTGACAGGCAGCTTCGTTTCAGCCTAATTAACCACAGAAAATTTTAAATTTCCAGTTTGGGCCATTTCTGGGCCACCAAAGCCCCACTGTGTCCAGAATCATTGGCGGATCCCGTTCTCGCAATCCGGGTATCCGATCAACACGAAATTTTTACTGCGACCTTAAAACATAATTACACAGCTCCTGTAATTTTCTCAGAATTTTTCGACACTGTTGGCGGAGCCCGTTTTCACTATCGGGTATCCGATCAACGCGAAACTTTTTCTGTGGTCTTAAAACATATTTACGGGGCTCCCGTAATTTTCTCGGAATTTTCCGACACTGTGAATTTTCCACTAAAAATCTGGGCCCCCTTTCTCAATAAATTTTTAGATGTCTCCATTTTAACCCGATTTGGGCCCAACTCGCATCCACATATTCTTTACTTCCCTAACTTTCATAACACTAGTATTTCATACCACCTTTATTTATATTTATTTATGTGCCGAAAATTCGGTACATTACAACAGGGGTGTTAGGTCAAGTTCCAAGATTTCAATAATTAACATGTTGTAGGAATCACAATAAGATCACAAGAATCAACAACTGACATACAAAAGTACTAACATACAGTTTCCACATGCTATTTAATCCAATTTCTAACGTGCATGATCCTACATACATAGAATTAGCACGCAGTCCATAGATTTTGGAAGCAAGGTCACCCACCTGAACGTGCTATCTGTCCGGAGTCGTACAGCTAAGAAAGCCCAGAAACAAATATATCAGTACCTCCACCAAGCCAACAGTACCAAAGCAGTGCTCAATACATCCTGGTTACAAAATGCATTCCAAAAATTACACTTAATTCCACAAAATTTCAAATATACAAAATCTGCGGTGAACAGTCCTCTTTCTGCGAAAATTTTACCTGTAAAACAATCTTCAAAAATTCGAGTAAAAATATGACGGCGATCCTCGCGAAGAGTAGATGTCGATAGAGTCTTGAATCATCGAAATCCGATGTCCGGATGTGGAGATAAAAATCCGACAAGAAGGTGCTGTCCAAACCATCCATCAGCCGCAATGGGGGTTAAAAACGTACCCAAAACCCCAAGAAAAGCTCAAAACCAGAGAAAGTGGCCAACGCGAAAATTGTAGATATACCTCTCATGAAACCGTCGCCACAGAAATCGTCCAAAAATATCATTGGGGTAGCTCGGTAGACCTCCCAGACTGAAATGCGACGAAAATGGGCCTCCAATAGGAAATCGTCGCTCCGCACCACGATGCAGAAATCGCCGTCTTTGCGGTCTCCAAAAATTCTAAGCTTCCACCGAAAGATGCACAAGAGGATAAGCTTCAACTTTGCTGAAGGGCACTATGGCTAAAAAGCTCGGGCAAAACCTCAAAACGGAAGAAGAAGAAGAAGGGTATTTATAGGCTCCACCAAAAAAAGAATCCAAAAAAGGCATCATGGGCTTTTTGGGCCCATTTCCGGGCGCCCGGACGATTCGGGCGCCTACAGTGTTGGGCCCGGCCCAACACTGTGCGCGCACGAATTAACCAGGGGCCGCCACGTGTCCCGTGGCTCTCCCCCGTGCCCGGCCCACGCGCGCCCGCGAATCGCGGAGCGCCGCGTGTCCCGACAGCGGGGCATGGGCCGGCTGCGCCCGGCCAATCGCGGGGCGCCACGTGGCGCCCCCACGTTGCGGGCCACCTGCCCCAACTGCCCCGACCTGCTCCCCTGGCGCGTGGACCGCGCGCGCGTGAGCCGGCCACTCGCAGGCCGCCACGTGGCGCGCCCTGGTCCATGCGCCAGGCCGCAAGTCCCCGTGGACCGCGCACCGCGAGCCCGCCATTCAGGAGCCGCCACGTGTCCCCCGCACTCGGCCCATGCACCAGCGCCAACATTCTGTGGACCGCGCCGTGTGAGCCGGCCAATCCGGTGCTGCCACGTGGCACCAGGCCGGTCCACGGCCTCCCCCATGCACCAAAATGCGCGTAAAACTTTCGGGAGCCCCTTTTTGGGCATCCGGACTCAGAATCAAACAAGCAAATAACCATTTTCAAGCATTTTTCCGTGCTGAATCTATTTCCAACCTCTGTTTGGCCTAGTTCCTTTCAAAAATTTCGGCAAACCTAGCCGAAGGCCAACACAGCTAAAGATATCTCGCAGGGTCCATCTGTGGCATCCCATTGATGCACCATGGGCCAGATACACCAACACTAGGTGTTCTAATAGTGGATTCATCAGAAGAATGCTGCATGGGAACCAGGGCCACTACAGCTAGTGTCGTGGGGAGCCGTTTGGGTAGACGGTGGTCCCGGGCCGTCGAGTATCTTCCGGTCAGTGTTGTTGGGAACCGTTGGGGTTGACGGTGGTCCCGGGTCGTTGAGTGTTGTCCGACCAGTTTTATTAGCCCTGAGTTGTGGGTCAATCCCGGCTATGGAGTATCTCCAGCCAGTGTGTTTTGTGCTACGAGTTGGTGGAGTTTGCTAGTGTCTCGAGATTCGAGGGAGCTGATCAGCTGAGTCGTCGAGAGTACTCCGACCGTTGTGCGAGATGTTTGAGGATCCTGAGTCCTTCCGTTCTGAGAGTGAGCGTGGATTTTGACTATAGCCTGCAGGAGCCACTTTGAGCTCGACAGAGTGCGCGGATACCTTTTTCCTCGGTGGGGTCGCGCCCCTCGAGTGCCCTATCCCGAGTGGGCCTGTTACTTTTGTATCGCGACTTGTCGATGCAATCCCTCTGGCTGGGCCAGTTTTGGCAGTCACGGACGCCCTACGTAAGTCCGGTCCTCCTTGGATGTAACGGCAGTAGGTAGGCGCAGGCTTGACTAGACCCGATGTGGCAGTCAGCTCGATTGGGTCGATTGAGCACCTCGTGTGTGAGTGGTGTATGCATAGCATGTTCTTAGATGAGTTTTCCTTTGAGCATGGTACTTGAGGCATATTAGCAGTAGCGAGTGTATGCATAGCGTGTTCATAGTAGAGTTTCCTTTTGAGCATGATGGTTGACACATATTAGCTGTAGTTTCATTCAGCTTTCCTATTTATCTATCTGCATACCTATCTGTTTGCCTCCAGTAGACTTAGTGGGCATACCGTGGATATTGGTGACGGTACCCACTGGGAACTACCTTCTGCAGTAGTTCTCACACCCGCTGCGGTGATAGGTTTTCTGAGGTTGCTGTTCCGACTTAGCTCACGCGGAGACAGCTGATCAAGGTGAGGACGTGGCCGAGTAGTTCCTTACCAGCATTAAGAGTCAGAGGTAGATGTACCCTGTATTTTCTTGATTACACTTTTGTACTGGACAGTCTGAGTGATTATGAGGGTTGTACTTTTATTTTCATATATAGCTGAGAGACTATGTATTGAGGATTTATTTTTATTCAGATGTTCAGTTGATTTCTGTAGCTACTAGTTTTATTTTCAGCTCTGATACATGTTTAGCTATAGATGACTTGCAGGGTAGACGCTTCGTCTGTGCGGCAGTTTCCGTACAGATGGCAGATCTGTTGGCTAGCCCGGGTCGCAGTTTCGACCCCGGGGCGTGACACATAGCCTCTCGTTGTTCTCGACCCAAAGAAAAAGGCAGTCCTTAGAATCCAGATCACTCGAACTTTCTCGGGTGAAGAAGTTTACAGAAAAGGTGATATTTATTACAGAAAACTATTTTCACTCGAACCCACGCAGGATGAGGACTAAAAGTAGTTCCTTTTTGTAAAACCATCTTGATTTAAGAAAATCCATTTTAATGAATTTTAGTTATTTTAGGAAAATCAGTTAGAAAACAAGTTTTATTCCCAAACCCCGAAGGGCTAATGCCTTCACCCAATCAGACAAGAACAGACTCCGACGACCCTTTGACGTTTGGAAGAAAAATATTGGTTTACTGAAATCAGGTGTGTCCAAAAAGATTCTGGATTCAATGCCCTGCTATCACTGGTACACCACTGCTACGAACACAGTGGCAACAAATAAATCGAAGAACTCAACAACCCGGGACCACCGTTTACCCAAACGGCTCCCTCCACTGGTATAAGACTAGCTATATCTACTAGACTCCACTAGGCCCCCAAGCATGAGTGTAACATGCATCCTACATTAAGAGAAATCCCGACCACTTGGCCCACTACCCGGGCGAGGAAAACACTATGTCCAGGGATAGAATGTAAAGTGTGGATGTCTAAAGTATAAATGAACCTAGCCCAAGTGGGGGTTTTCTACTAGTCTGGTTGAACATACATCATATGACAGGGTGCTAGGTCAAGTTCTATTAATAATAATTATTAACACAAATAGGAAGCATTAACCGATATGATCTCAATAACAACACAAGGAAAATATCATCTCTTTCCCTAATATGCTTCCTAACACATCTCACAATCATGCATGCTTGCTATTCCATAGAATTAGAGAACCGTCCACCGGCTTTCGAGATGAAGCAACCCACCTGAAAGTGCGCATCGATCTAAGGTCCAAATGGGTTGAAACTGAATGGGGATAATCCTCAGATTCCCACGATTCCAACGAGCACAAAAACACCAAAAAACTCCTCCTGGGCACAAAGATACAGTCCAAACATTGCGGTAAGCAAAAATCCCCACGATCACAAATCTGCAAAAAGATCAGTCCGAAAGAATCCAAAATATCACCCTCGAGATGATCTCCAAAAACTCTAATAAAAATATGGCTGCGATCCTCGCGAAGCGTAGATATCGATCGAGTCCTCATAGGTTGAAATCTGATAACCGAACGCGGAGATAAAAATCCGACAAGCTCCGCTGTCCATGAAAGTCACCAGCAAGAAAAGGGTTCAAAGATGTTCTAGAAACCCCAATAAAAACCAAAAACTGAGACAAGCGGAAAACAAGAAAAACGAAGATCTACCTGTCTTGAAACCGATGCCGTGAAAATCGGCCAAAAACTCCCTCCCGTCAGCCCAGGGGAGCTCGCGGAAGAAACATCGACGGAGAAGATCGATAACGAAGACACGTCGAAGCTCGCGATGTCGAGGAGAACGCAGATGGCACGACTCCCAAAAATCTTCGGGATCCCAAATGTCGAAGAAAACTCGAAGGTGGAGATTCCTGTAGAAAATGGGCTCAAAATCGCAGAAGAAAAACCCAAAAACGAAGCCCAAATGGGCTATTTATAGCCTATGCCCACCAAAGGAGGGGATCCGGATTCGGGCGCTCGAATCCGGCCCCGGCCTGTTACTGTGCGTGCTCGAAATCTCCCGGGCGCGCCACGTGGCCCGCTTTGCGCCTCGCGTGCCCCGCGCACGCGCCACCGCCAATCAAGGCGCGCCGCGTGGCAGTGCGGTCCACGGCGGGGAGCGTGCTCCGCGGTTCATGGCGGGCCAGCCGGGTCGCTGCGCCCGCTAATGGGCGGGTGACACGTGGCTGCCGCGGCCCACCGTGCGCCGTGCCCGGCGAGAATCACGCGTAGCCCCGCGTGCGTTGACCGGCCTATCCCCGCGCGCCACGTGTCCCCAAGCCGCGCCTTCGCTGGTCCCGATGCACGTGGAATCCCGTGGACCGGCCGGCCCGCACTTGCCCGCGCCGCTGCCCGCGGCCGCGCCGCCGTGCCCGCCGCCTGCCCGTCGCCGCCGGTGCTGCCCTGGCCTGCAGGAACAGTAACCTTGCCTCAAAATCCGTGTTTGGGCATCCTGGCTCCGAAAAATACATGTAAATAGTCTGTTTTCATCATTTTTGCGCGCTGAGTCCAAATACGATATCCATTTTGCCAAATTCCACTTCTAGAATTTGTCGAAGGCATCCGGACTTGTATTCTTAATCCAAATTTCGCGCTAGGTCCAATCTTGAGGTCCGATTTGCGCGCAACCATCTCCAACACACATCATAGGCCTCCAGAAGCCACAATTCACTCCGTAAGACCTTCGCAGAGATTCGGGTCATCACAACAATGGTCGTTGTATCGTTAGGAGTGATTGCCAGAGCCTCGCACATGAAGGGGAAATCTTGCTTCTAGGACAGTGCATTTGCACGTCTCGACTCATAGGCTTCATTTAATCCTTACTATTCTTTTATTAATAATAAAGTAGAAATTTGCATGATAACTTATAATTTAAAATTTTGGATTTAAATCAATTGAGTATTATTTTATGTCACGCCCAGGAGGTTCTAAATGAGCGAAAAAACGTGTATATATTTTTTTTTAGAAATTAACCTCGCCCACCGGTGTGCGCCAGACCTGCCACATATACAAATTCACTCCACAAACGGACGGAGTCTCCTTTGTATATGTACGGCATCTCAATTACAACACATACTTTAACCATGCAGTCACGATGAAACCAAAGGAGAGATCACAATTAATCACAACCACAATTACTACAACAAGATTGAAAGGATAAATCCACGGGTTGTCAAACGGTGTCCACACGACACCCGGTTTTAAAAACGTTTTCGCAAATCTCTTTTAGGCGGCAACATAACTTGAAAGGATAAATCCACGGGTTTGGAAAGCAGTGCCCACACGACACTTAGTTTGAAAACGTTTTCGAAATCATTTTGCTACTTGAAAACATGCCGCATGCAAGTCTAAGATAAACACAATAAAAGATGTCACCACTAAGTTAGGATCTCAACCCAACATCCACATTGTTCCACCATCAAGTAAACACTAACCTACTAACCAAAAGCAAATGAGATAACCGAAAGTGAATAAGACATTTTACAGCCTCAAGCGGCTAAGGTCCTCTAAACGCAATCTCACCATCGTCTCCGTTCCCACCCCTATTCGGACCTGTCACAGTGTGGGAAGTCAGTGACAAATAAAGTAGATGAAAACAGGCACAATGCGATAAAAACTGTAATAAACAAACCGATACACCAGAGCATTCCACTTCCCACTCATGAGTCACCATATCCCCTGTTTAATCAAAACGAAGCATATGCCGGGAGGTCTAAAGACCCCCAGCGAAAGTACACTTTGCTCGCATCTTGATGCCATCAACCCCTCCACGGTACTTGTGCAGCACCTTAAGTAATCCGCGAGGGGTCCCTACTATGTCACCTTCACCTTTGTGGGGTACACGGGTCAACGTACCATCTTTCCGAAAAAATATACCCTGTGCAGTGGCCAGACCGCCGGTGTGCGTGTAAGCAATCATGAGCATAAATGTCGAAACCGGCGTCTAATAGAGCACCACGACATTCGTCGCCATAGTTAGAAATAAAAGAGCGAAATTCTCATGCAATGGGGTTAAACAGTTTACAAAAAGGCACATCTACTTTACTTTCATAAGTTACAACGGGAACAACCATACACCGAAATACAACAAAGTACCCACTTCGAAATGTGCTGACCGGAACACCTGGGACCGAAACACGCTCACAATCGGCACCCGGACCTAAGAAAGTCCCCAAAAGAACAACAGGTCAGACTGAATTGCATTCTGTAAAGAAACGGAGTCCAAAACCCAAGAGTATGACGAAAACTCGGCAAAGGCGGCGGGGTAACGACGCGCGACGGATGACGCGGCCGCGGTCCTTTTCCCTCGCGGCGCCGCATGTCGTGCGGGCACCGGCCCGGTGCGGCGCCGCATGCGGCTCGGCCGCGCGGTCAGACTCCCTGCGCGCTACTCGTGGGCGGCGCCACGCGCAGCACTAGCCGCGCGGTGCGTATGCCGCCTGCGGCGGCTTCCCGCGCGGCACCTGCCCGCGAGCGGTGCTGCCGCATGCGGTCTGCGCCCCGCGCGGCACTAGGTCGCACGGCACTAGGCCGCGCGGTGCGCGCGCATGCTGGTGGTGCCCCGCGCGGCACCTGCTCGTGCGGGTGCTGCCGCCTAGGTCGCGCTGCGCGCGCCGCCTGCGGGCGGCGCCCCTCGTGGCACCTGCCCGCGCGGGTGCTGTCGCCTGCGAGCGGCGCCCCGCGCGGCGCGACGGCGGTGGCGGCGGTGCCCGGCGACCTAAACGGAAATGACGAAAACCCAACGAAAACCAAAAAAGAACTTCGCTTACCGCGATCTTGTCGGAGAAGATGATATGCTCACACTTCGGCTCCGGCACGTGATCGGAGGCGATCGGACTCCTCCGCTTTCTTCTTCTCTCTTTCTTTTTCCTCCGGTTAGGGTTTTTTTTTTTTCTCTTTCTCTCTTTTCTCTCCGGCTAGGGTTTCTCTTTTCTTTCGAGAAAAATAGATTTCTTTCTTGGTACGTACAATAAAACCCACATCCCGGTATTTATTATTTAAAATTAATTATCTATTCACACGAGATAATTTCATATCCTCTTGAAATGCGTGCCAGATCTTTAGCACAGATTTCGATGCACACTACGGTCACCGCGACCGTTCAAAACCCATTCCGGGGGATCCGTAAGTCGGATTTCAGACCCGATTGCACCGCCGTTCATCGTTTTTTGAGCTCTATCACAGAAAGATTGTCACGCCCCCAGGGGTTTTCGAGTGAATCAGAGCAGAAAATAGCGTGAATATTTTTTTTTTTTCTTATTAAGGTAATACAAACCTCATCCCCGGTACGTGCCAGACCGCCACATGCACAAACTCTCTCTGCCCACGGACAGAGTCTCCTTTGTATATGCACGGCGTCTCATTTACAACATCAAACATAAACTCCAACCAACAACCATACAGTAGACATACATCATCACAACACAAGTTTATAAAGCGGCGTCAGCGTTTGGAAAGGATAAAACCCAGCGTTTGTAAAATCGTGTGCCCACACGGCACTTCGTTTTGAGAAAACATTTTCGCAATCAATCAGTTTATCGTGAAAACGTGCCGCGAATGAAAACATCACTAAGAGTATCAAAAGCATATGAGTACACCTCATCCACAGAGCTAACTAATACATGTCCAAACTAAAGTAATCCACAACTAAAGTAGTCCCAAGCAAATTAACTATTTAAAGCATAAAAGGAAATGAGATATAGACCAAGTATCCTGACTACGGTCCTCGCGACGCAGTCTCACCGCCATCCCGGCTAACGCACCTAGTAATACCTGTCACGGAGTGGGTAAAGTCAGTGACAAACAAAGTAGATGTTTAAAATAACAACAAGGAAAGAAGAGCAAACCGATTACACCAGGACCTTTCGCTAAAACCTGAACTCACATTACTCATTTTGTTTACTTTGGTGCCACCGTCCCGTCGGGGTTGTCAACGTCTCTCCCCGCGGGACAATTGATGCCCTCTTCACGGGCTAGTGCGGTACCTTTAGCCGCCGTGAAGAGGTCCCCACCTTACGTGGGGAGCACGAGTCACATAGACCGCTTCTCCGAAAAGTACACCCATGCGGAGGCCAATCCGCCTGTGTACGTGCAACATCCGAAAACGGATTTGCCGAGATCGGCGTGTAGTGAGCACCGCGACCGCAGCCGCAACAGTTGTTAGATAAAAACATTTATGCGAAAGGTTAAACTGTCCATCTACTTTGTTAGGTAAATTGAGAGCACTTTTAATGACGATAGATGCACTTACTGCACTTGTTGCACTTATAGCAACTGTACCCACCTCGTTGGAGAGCAATCGGAACACCGGTATCCTTCGCGCTCCCCCGCTGCACCCCGGACCTAAAGAAAAGTCCGCACGGATAACTATGATCAGAAACATCACTAACATCTTAAAAATCGGAATAGACCCACTATCATCTTTTTGACGGACAAGACCCGGCAACCGTCCGGTTCGCCGTAACCGGAACCCC
>CM054933.1:7492725-7586651 GCA_029168755.2 Tillandsia fasciculata
AGTGGGCCGGGTCGTACCACATGGCGTCGCCCCATTGGCCCCAGCGGCCGAGGCGGCAGGCGCGCGTCGGGAAGACGCGCGGCCTCTGGCACGGTGTCAACGGGGAAGGCCACGTGTCGGGCCCCTATTGGGCGGTTAGCGCGACGCGATGCGTGATGCGACGCGTCGCTGCTGCCGCATTGACACGCGGGAGGCCGCGTGGCGGCCGCCCATTAGCCCACGCTGGAGGGTACTGGCGCATTCCCGGTGGACCGCGGGTGCAGAGGCACTGTAGCAGCCTGAAACCCACTTTCGGGCGCATGAAAGGTGCGCCTGAATGTGGGGATGTAATATCACAACTTTTTGTAACGTTTTACCCTACTGCTAATAAAGCATAAGTTAGAGGAAACAGAATTAACGGGTTTACTCAAGTTGATAATCTTGAGGTGCGGGTATTTTTCTTTGATAGAGCTCGAAAAACGGTGAACGGCGGTGCGACCGAATCCGAATTCCGACTTACGGATCCCCTAGAAAGGGGTTGTTAGGATCGCGGTAACCGCAGCGCGCATCGGAATCCGTGCAGAGATCATGCATGCTTTTCGAGGAGATAAGGAATTATCTCGTACGAATAAATAAATAAATAATTAACTAATTAAGTATTAAATACCCGATGTGGATTTCTACGGTACGTACCGAGAAAGAAAAATCACTTTTTCTGAAAAAAAAACCCTAACCGGAAGAGAAAAGAAAGAAAGAAGGAGAAAGCGGAGGGACCCGATCATCTCCGATCAACGTGCCGAAGCCGGGAGTGTGAACGGATCGCCTTCTCCGACGAAATCGCGGTAAGCGATGCTCTTTTCCGTTTCGTTTCAGGGTTTCTTCCATTTTTTTTTTTGGTTTGGTTTGACCGCCGCCGTCCCGGGACGGCCGCCGTACCCCGGACGGTGCCGCGTGGGACAAAGCCCGCACGGCCGGGCTGCCCGCAGCACCGCGTGGGGTTGGCGCCCGCGCCGTGATGCAGGCGGCGCAGCACGGGGCAAGACCGCGCGGCCAGGCCGCCCGCAGACCGCACGGGCCTGGCGCCCGCTCCGCGATGCAGGCGGCGCGGCGCGGGGCAGGCCCATGCGGCCGGGCCGCCAGCAGCACCGCGCGGGGCTGGTGCCCATGCCGCGGTGCAGGCGGCGCCGCGCGAGGCAGGCCCGCGCGGCCGGGCCGGCCGCAGCACCGCACGGGGCTGGCGCCGCGCTGCGTTGCAGGCGGCGCCGCGCGGGGCAAACCCGCTCAGCCGGGCCGCCCGCAGCACCCGCGCGCGGCTGGCGCCCGCACCGCGCTGCAGGCTGCGCGGCGCGGGGCTAGCGCCCGTGCGGTCGCGCGCTGGTGGAGCTGCGCGGGTTGGTGCCCACGCGGCCGTGCCGCATACGGCACCGGGCGGGGCTGGTGCCCGCGCGGCCGAGCCGCATGCGGTGCCGCGCAGGCCGGTGCCCGCGCTGCCGTACGGCATGCAACGACGCGGGGCCGGTGCCCGCGCGACCGCACGGCATGCAACGACGCGGGGAGGAGACCGCAGCCGAGTTGTCCGTCGTGCGTCGTCGCTTCGTCCGTCTCGCGTCGTTGCCGACGCCGTGCCGGATCTTTGGTAGTGTTTTTGGGTTTTAGACTCCGTTAATTTATAGAATATGTTTCCGTTCTGACCGCGGTTCTTTTGGGGACTTTTTAGGTCCGAGTGCCGATTGTGAGCGTGGTTCGGTCTCAGGTGTTCCGGTCAGCACATTCGAGGTGGGTATCTTTTGGTGTTGTCGGTGTAATGTCGTTCCCGTGTATTTCGTGTGATTAAAGTAGATGTTTGGTAAATTTGTTTAACCCTATTGCATGAGAATCCCGTTTTAATTCTAACTGAGGCGGCTGAGGTCGTGATGCTATCTTTTATGCCCATATTTACTTACACGCACACCGGCGGTCTGGCCACCGCACAGGATGTATTTTTTCGGAAAGATAGTAAGGTTACCCATGTACCCCACGACTGGTGATGATGTGTCACGCCCCGGAGGTCTTAAGACAAGCGGAAAAACGTGTTTATTTTTTTTTTGAAATGCGAGTGAGGACGACCTCGCCTACCGGTGCGTGTCAAACGGACAGAGTCTCCTTTGTATATGCACGGCGTCACGATTACAACAACGACGATAACATCATACAGCATTAACCACACAGTCACAGTGAACAAGTATGAACGTGCAACAACATTCAACAATACTAGGATGAACCTATGAGTTTGCAAACGGTGTCCACACGACACCCATTCCTTTAGAAACGTCTAAACATTCACATTAAGGCGGCTATATTGTTTGAAAGGATAAATCCACAGAGTTTTCAAAGTGGTGCCCACACGACACCCTATTTTTTTGAAAAACATTTTTGAAATCCTTTTGACCTCGTAAAACGGCCGCAAAGTCTAAGATTCATAACAATATCCAAACAACTAGTTACTTGTCTACATATCCAGCATGATCCACGTCCACACAAAATAAACTAAAGAGGGAGAATAGAGATAACCACACTAAGAGTTTTAACAAAGGGCCTCATACGGCCGATAGCTAAGTCTGCGTTGCCTCACCACCGTCCCGATGTACATACCTATTTGGACCTGTCACGGAGTGGGTAAAGTCAGTGACAAATAAAGTAGATGTTATAACATTAATGAACAGAAAATTAGAATGAATTACTCTGCACCGGAACCTTTCACTATCCTTCGCCCTGAATTCACTTTATTTAATTTAGTGGCACCGTCACGTCAGGGTAGTCGACGATCTCCCCACGCGACACTTACGATGCTTTTACCCCTTCACGATGCGTGAGCGACATGTTTAGCGATCGTGAAGAGGTCCCCACCCTACACGCGTGGGGCACACGGGTCATTCAGACCACTTCTCCGGAAAAGTACACCCATGCGGGGGCCATTCCGCCTGTGTACGTGCAGCATCCAAAACTGGATTGCCGAAGTCGGCATAAATTAAATGTCGCAACACTTGGTCGCCACGAACATTAGCAAAGAACCGTACATATAATGCGAAGGGTTAATTTACTGGAAACACTTCATCTACTTTATTAAACAGGTTAGTACGAACTTTTTAAATGATATACTGCACCTAATGCACTTACAGCACTTGTTGCATAAGAACCCACCTGGTTGCGGGAAGATCGGGGTACTAGGGGTCTTTGATACTCTCCCGCTGCGCACCTGGACCTAAGGAAATCTCGAGAAACAACAGTTAATAACGTATACACTTACCGGAAACGGAAACCCAATTAACTCTGCGCCGTAACCCCAAACGGCGCCAAGAACCATACTTGCCGACTCCCGCGCGCACGCACATCCCCTTCCCGCAGGCGTCGTCGCCCGCGGAGGTTGCCCGCCATCCGCGGATGTCCCACGCGGCGCCCGTGCGTCGGCCGCCGGCCCGCGGGTGCCCCGCGCGGTTCAAGATCGCGCGACGAGTGCCCGCGGGTGGCGCCCGCGCGGAGCCCGCGCGGAGACTGCCCGCGCGGCGCCCGCGCGGTGCCCGCGCGGTGCGGGTACGGGCCGCGCGGCGCCCGTGCGGGTGCGGGCCGTGCGGCGCCCGAGCGGCGCGCGCGCGGGTGCGGGCCGCGCGGCGCCCGCCCTTGCGGTGTCCATCCGCGCGGTGCCCTAGCGGCACCGCGCGTCTCCTCCGCCCGCGCGGTGACCTAGCGGCACCGCGCGTCGTCCGCCCGCCCGCGTCGTGCCCTAAATCGCACGGCAATGGCGACGGGCGGCGGAGACGAAGGGAACGGAGACGGGGAAGACATCTAAAAATTACGAAAAGGAACCCGAAAATACTGCGAACGTAAAAACACTCACCGGATAATCCGACGGGGAACGACCGATCGCGCTCTAGCTTCCGGTACGTGGTTCGGGGTGATCGGATCCCGCCGTCTTCTCCCTCTTCCTTTCCTCCGGTTAGGGTTCCGCCTTTTCCCCCTTTTTTTTATTTCTTTCCGCTCTCTCTCGGTTAGGGTTTCGTATTTCTCTTTTTATTTCTTTTTAACGAAAGGTGGGATTTTTTTCTATCTCGTACGTAGTTTAAATTCTGTTTTCTATTTTCCGTCACCGAATAATTAATTATTTAATTAATTTTTCCCTACGAGATAACCCCCATTATCCCAAACGGGTGCAAGATATTTTGCACGGATTTCGTTGCACGTTTACTCACCGTATCACTAAAAATTCCGTTTCGGGAGATCACGACATCGGATTTCGGATCCGATCGCACCGTCGGTCATCGTTTTTCGTGCTCTTTCACAGAAAAATACATGCACCACACACCGACAGACTCACAAAATATAATAATCCCGGAGTACTAAAAGAACACTAAATTAGGAGGAGGGTTAATTATTACAGAAAAACCGTGTCATTACACCACTCACACTTTATAAAAAGTTTCGTCCTCGAAACTTAATTACAACCCTCGCTAAACAGTTCAGGAAAACACTCCTTCATTTTCGATTCTAGTTCTCACGTCGCCTCGCGTTCCTAGTGGTTGCTCCATTGGACCTTTACGTAGGGAATGGTCCGGTTCCGTAATTTCTTGTCTTCTCGTGCTAGGCGTCTCCTCGACGGTTAAGTCCTCTTGTAGCTTGACAGTGGATATGTCTAGGGCGTGAGAGGGGTCGGGGAGGTACTTTCGGAGCATCGAAACGTGAAACACGTTGTGTACTCGGTCTAGGTTTGGCGGCAAGGCCAACCGATACGCCACCGGACCCACGCGTTCTAGGATCTCAAACGGTCCCACGTACCTCGGACTTAGCTTCCCCCTCAGGCCGATGTTAGTTGTATGCCCCAAAAGCCTATCAGGCTGACGCATTTTATTATATGGGACATATTTGTACTTGATCTTTATTATAATTTGGGCATTTTATGCCATTCATGTTTGATGTGTCCATGAATCGTCCTTTGAATTAATAAGATGATAATGTATATTCTTAAGAGTTAAGAATTTGAGATACACATTATTAGTGATTAAGTCATAAATGCTCTCAATCGGAGGATCATCATGGGGACGATGATTGATCCGGCAAGATTGATGTATGTGTCGCTCTCTTTTAGGATGACGAGTCTCAAGTCATTAGTGTGGGGACACTGGAGCGAACGTGCAGGTGGTTGTTATAGAACAAGGGCACTGAGCGTGACCAATTACGAATAGTTACTTGGATGTCTACTCTTTCGTCAGTAACTGATTCGATGTTGCAGTGGTACAACTGATCCTTAGACCTGCGACACCACGGCCATTCAGTATGAGGCTACTGTAGTTTGACTATGCAAACTCTGATCCTAGTCACGGGTCTTAGTAGTATATGTTGGCTGCAGTCGGTTCATATTAGGAATGGGTGTTTGTTTAGAGGGGATCTATCGCTCTCGGTAGAGAGATAATTAGTCCTATGCTATTTGTAAGGCAAAGCTCAGAAATCCTCGGCCGGGGTAATATGGTTCATGGAAAGGTGTTTCCAAGAGTAACCATATGAGCTTCTGTCCTATCAAATTTGTCATATAACGGGTGATGGGGTTTGACGAGTATTCCATGACCTCCACTCAGTTGGGACTATGCGATAGAAGGATTGTATTGTACGGTAACTGCACCTTGAGGTTCAGTCCAATATTCACTTCTGACTGGATTGCCACCATATGCTGCTAGGCGTCACTGGTGGATTGTGGGAACCAATAAGAATAATTATAGGCGAATAATTATTATACGATGGAAGAATCAAAAGTGTTTGATCCATCAAAAGGAGTTTCGATGATGATGTCGATGGGGATCGCATCATATCTCACTACCAGACAGAATTGAACCTATTAGGTCACACACATAAGGAATCGCGCATGATCGATATCAAGGAGATGATAAAGAAGTTTATAGAATGGATTAATTATAATCACAATACTAAAGTTTACTAATTTATTAGTAAAAGGACTAATTTGCAATTATTGTAAATTAGAGGTATTTAAGTGCAAAAGTTGCATGGTGTATTTGCTAATCGTTAGTAAATATTTGGAGGACTTATGTGTAAATGTTACACACGAAGGATAATGGATTATCCAATCGGATTAGGATTCGATTAAGGATAATGGATAATCCAATCGGATTAGGATTCGATTAAGGATAATGAATTATCCAATCGGATTAGGATTCGATTAAGGACAATGGATAATCCAATAGGATTAGGATTCGATTAAGGATAATGGATAATCCAATCGGATTAGGATTCGATTAGGATTAGGATTAGGGTTTTCTCATTATAAATATATGTCATATGTGACATATTAAAAAAAATAACAAGAGAAAAGGAATAAGAAAACCCTAGCCGCCTATCCTCTCCCTCTTCCTAAAGTCCTCCATAATTAATCGTTCTTGATCTTCGGAAGATTGCTAGCACAATTAGAAGATTGATTCATCCTCCTTACATCGACACAAGAATTAATTCGTGATCGGATCGCGAATCAAGGTGATCGATTTTTCTATCAAGGGCGTGATTCCGTGTGGACACAAGTAGAGGCCGGGTGCGTACGCGGCTATCAAGGACGAACAATTTTTACTAACGATCGTCGGCTTCGCGGTGATCTCGACCCGCGCAAGGTAAAAATTAAATCCTAATTGATGAGATCAATTAGATTATCTTTTTACGATCTAAAACAAAACATGAGGTGATCTTGGTTTAAGAAAAATTTTAATTGCGTTTCTTTCTTCCGCTGCGCATATCCGTATTTTTCTTATAGTGGTATCAGAGCCACCCTCATCGTTTGTTTTAGATCTAATCTCTTTTTCGATGTTGATTGGGTTTTATGGAACGATCGAAATCAAAACAACGAAGGTTGTTTTGAATATGTTGTTTTGATTGTTTTGTAACACTAATTAATTATGGATGCGGTCAAGGTGCTCTAATTAATTAGCATATGATCTACGGTCATGCATGCGGTCAAGGTCAACGTGCTCTAATTAATTAGCATATGACGCACGTCATATTGATGACATGCAAGCTCTAATTAATTAGTATTGTTAGTGTATAGCAACACTAATTGATTAGTTCATGGCTTTCATTGCACGTGCTTGCCGCAATGTGTTTTGAACGCATTTACATGATGTGATCATGCGCGCCTTGTGGTTGCTTTGTGCAAAATCGCAATTTAAAATTAATTCGAAACCCAATTAATTAGAAATCGAATTAGAGAATTTTTATTTTATATGCCTGTGATGTGTATGAGGTGATGATCATGGATAGCAACCTTGTGATGATATGAATGGGTGTAATTTAATAAGGACCCAGTGTTAGATTCTTTTTGAGTGCCTGCGTGCACCAATTAAATTATGTAATTTGGAGACCTGCGTGTCTAATTATTATTATGAGTTGTATTGTATTGTTGCAAAAATTAAACGGTAAAGGGGTAGTTCAAGGTTCCATGACGTTTTGTTCCATTCAAGAGTTGATGCGGTGCAGATCAAGTTTAGACCAAATATTGATCGAGGGAGCCGACAAGAGTTGATCTACTCCAATCTGATCAAGATGCAGAGCAAGTTTTTGTGTGTAATACCCTCTGACCCGATTCCGGCCTGGTGGCTCAGGCCCGAATCAAATTAAAATCCATGATCATCACCGGTAGTTATTTTTCATATATATATATGTGATATATGTGTGCATATGATGCGATGGTTTGCATGAGATGTAAATTTATAATGAATTAAAACTGATGAGATAACAAATCTCCCTAAATAAAATATTAAGTTAATGGTGTTATGAACCCGTTAGTGGCCTTCCATCGTTGTAGGGTGTGGGCGTTTCTTTAGTGTTGATTGATGCACCCGGACACGGGGGTCAGTTGCATTAGGGAGCCGCAACCATTCTATTGGCATGAGATGCTATGTGGTAAGAAAGGGGTTGAATCCAAGAATCTGTCAGGATGAGGATTCAATGACTTTTTTATTTGCATGATGAACGGTGGGTCTAACTTAACCAAAAGATAAGGCCAAGAATCTGTTAGGATGAGGCCTATATTTTTGGAGGCCAAAGATAAAATTGTGATTTGCTTGAGAAGCATTGAACAAGAGTTGTTCACTCATTTCTTTACTCATTGCCAAGAATCTGTCAGGATGAGGTAGTGTGCAAATAGATGGGACCGCAATTCCCACTAGAAACTTTTAGTAAAGTTTCCGTTTTCTCCACTCGGGGAGTGTGGAGATTCGCTAAAATTAGTGGGAGGCACCATTTAGATTTAATGCCCCTAATCAAAATGGATTATGATTAAGTACACAACTAATTAGAATCTTAACTATCTGCAAAAAATGTCCGAGATTCATGTCATTGAAACTACTAGCTTATCGGTTTATTCTACTTTTACATGGGTCATTGACTCGGGATGCACCTCGCATTTGTGTATTTCAATGCAGGCGCTAAAGAAAAGTAGACGACTTAGGGATGGAGAGCTTACCTTACGCGTTGGAAACGGAACAAGAGTTGCTGCTGTTGCTGTAGGGACTTATCATTTATGTCTACCGATAGTAGTAGTTTTAGAACTTAGAGATTGTCTTTATGTTCCTAGTGCGACTAGAAACCTTATTTCTGTTTCACGTTTGGTATTGAACGGTTATAAGTTTATTTTTGAATCAGACATTTGTTCAATTTATTTGAGGAATAATTTGATAGGTTGTGGTTCTTTAATAGACAATCTCTATTACTTACATATGGATGTTAGTATGAATACAGTTCACAATGGCATGAATGAGAATACTATTGGTTTTAAAAGACCTAGAGAGGAGGTAAACAAAACATACTTGTGACATCTGAGGCTTGGTCACATTGGAGAAGATAGGGTTAACAAGCTGGCTAAGGATGGTATCTTAGGATCCTTACTCCTGAACCATACCCAGCTTGTGAATCATGTCTTCAAGGAAAAATGACTAAGCCTCCCTTTGTTGGACAAGGACAGAGAGCTACCGAAGTACTCGCCCTGATACATACTGATGTATGTGGCCCATTCGATGTGTCTGCTTGGGGCGGCTATCTCTACTTTATTACCTTTACTGATGATTATTCATGGTATGGGTACGTGTATTTAATTAAACACAAGTCTGAAATCTTTGAAAAGTTTTAAGAGTTTAGACAAGAAGTAGAAAAGCAAATGGAAAAACCGATTAAGGCTCTTCGATCCGATCGAGGAGGGGAATACCTTAGCATGGATTTCTTAACCTACCTCAAGAATAATGGTATTGTCTCTCAATGGACTCCTCCTGGAACACCAGAACTGAATGGGGTGTCTGAACGGAGGAATCGAACTTTATTAGATATGGTTCGATCTATGATGAGTTTTACAGATTTACCTACGTCACTTTGGGGTTATGCACTTCTTACGGCTATTTATATTTTGAACAGAGTACCTTCCAAATCTGTTCCCACCACACCATATGAGATGTGGCACGGTAGGAAGCCAAGTTTTACTCACATTAAGACTTGGGGGTGTCCGGCTTATATTAAGAAATTAAAGACGGACAAATTGGAAAGCAGATCAGTCAAGGGAAGATTCATTGGTTATCCCAAGGAATCACTTGGATACAATTTTTATCTCCCAGAAAGTCATAATGTGATTGTGAGCCGACATGCCTTCTTTCTTGAAAATGAATTTATTTTAGCAGGAGGCAGTGGGAGAAAAATAGAACTAGAGGAGAAAGTCTGTAGTATCCCGAACCCCCAGGCAGCTTTTCCCGTGAATCCACTGTATAGACACCTGTTGATGGTGTATCCGGCCCATAGTGCATCAAAGGGATGCCACAGATGGACCCTGTGAGCTTTGGTTAGCTGTTTTGGCCTTCGGCTGCTTTTGTCGAATTTTAGAAAAGGATTTGGGCCAAACGGAGGATGGATTTGGATTCAGCGCGGAAAAACACTCGAGTTTGGCTTTTGGTTTGCCCAATTCTGAGTCCGGATGTCCAAAAGCGGACTCCCGGAAGTTTTGACAGTTTTTGGCGCTTGCGGGAGCCTCCGGCAAATTTTGGAGGCGGAATTTGGCAAAACGGACCTCGTTTTTGGAATCAGCGCGCGAAAACGGTCAAGATGGGCTATTTGCTTGTCGATTTTGAGCTTGCGGGTACTGTTCACGCCGGAACAGTGTCGCCGGCGGCGCCGGCGGCGGCAGGCAGCGCCGGCAGGCGGCGGCGCGGCCTCGGGCAGGCGGCAGGCGGCGGCGCGCGGCGCGGGCAGGGCGCGGGCAGGCGCCAGGGCGCGCGGGCAGGCGCGCGGTCCACCGCGGAGGTCGTGCACCAGGGCGGTGCCACGTGGCGCCTTCCGGTTGGCCGGCGCAGCAGACGCGGTCCACGGAGTTTGGGCCGGGTGCACGGTGGACCGGGTGGACACGTGGCGAGGTTTGGTTGGTGCGGTCCTGTGCTCCCGGTCCACGCGGCAGTGGGGCAGGTGACCGGGGCAGGTGGCCGTACGGCGGGGCAGGTGGCCGTACGGCCCGGGTCAGCCGCGACGTGCGCGGTCCACGGCGCGACGTGCGCGGTGCACGGTTGCCGGGCCACGTGGCGCGTCGCCATTGGCTGGCTCAGGTGCACCGGGTGCAGCGGGGCCCGGGGACTTAGTGGACTGGGCTGTGTCGTGGGCCGGGCCGCACTGTGCGCGCCCGGAAATCCTGGGCCGGCCCGCACTGTAGGCGCCCGAAAATTTTCGGGCGCCCGAAAGTGGGGACATGGTTGGAATTTTCTGAATTGTTTTTCAGCCTATATAAATAGTGCAATCCGAGCCTCCTTCTTTCCCTTTTTCTCCCAACCTGTTCATCATCTCCCGAGCTCCCTTAAGCAAAGTTTTCATCTCTAAGTCCTTGATCTCCCTGCCAAGTTTCAAGAGTTTTGGAGGCACGAATCCCGAGGTTCCCCATTTTACGGTGCGGCGCGACGTTGCTTCCTAGTGTTCTTCTTCGGCGCAGCGATCGTATTTTTGCTCCCCTGGGCTACCCCGACATCATTTTCCTGTGATTCTTGCACCAGTGGACTCCTAAGAGGTAGGACTTCATCTTTCGTTTTGGTCGCGCTTTCCCGTTTCGAGGTTTTGGCACGGATTTCGAGGCAACAAGTGACCCCTTTTTCTGTATGGAATTCCTTGACAGCAGCGGAGTGTTTCGGCCATATCTTTGCGCACGAGCGTCTGACGGAAACGAGCTTATACAACTTTTTCATCTACGGATCGCAAGGAACGCGCTCGTATTTTTATTGGATTTTTGTGAATTTTATTTCGAGGTGAAAATTAATGATTTCTCTGTGAACAGTAATCAGTCCTTAATACAGATTTTTGTATGAGAGTGCCCCCTTGCCGAATTTTTATCTTGATGTACAGAACTCGGATTTGGGCGTGCAAGGTACCGTTTCGAAGCTATCGACGCGAGGATCGCCGTGATATTTTTATTGGAATTTTCTGGGCATTTCTGCAGGTGATAATTTGACAGTTTGGTACTCGTGATTGTATGTGGTTATTAGTGCTGAATTTGGGAGTCTAGTGTAATTAGTGGATTTCTTGATGTACCAGGAATGTTTCGGGTGTGCTGAAATTGTGGGAGCAAGGATTTGGAGTTTTGGTATTTTCTGACTGTACGAGTTTGG
This sequence comes from Tillandsia fasciculata, assembly GCA_029168755.2. Lineage (NCBI taxonomy): Eukaryota > Viridiplantae > Streptophyta > Magnoliopsida > Poales > Bromeliaceae > Tillandsia > Tillandsia fasciculata. Next base: position 7,504,356 of record CM054933.1, read on the forward strand.
ACAGTTGCGCTTCAGGTGGGTGGTTGTTGTACTCCTCTCTTTGTATGCCCACTAGGAATATCAGAGTACCCTTGCTTTGACAATGCTAAATGTGTTGATTGGTAGACTTGCATGCTCTAGGAAATTGATTATTGGTTATCAGATCTCTAATAAATTATTGTTAGATTAATCACTGGAACTGTATACTTGGAGACAAATAGAAATAGAGGACTGCAAAACTGATGTTTGTTCATGTGAGACGGTCACCCTAGCTTATGTCACTTCAAACTGTTATACTTGGAAATTGGACAAAATATTGGAACATGCATGATTAAATTGGTCACATAATTATGTCATCTTTTACTGCTACACTATTTTGGGACTTGACTTAGGAGAAACCATGCTTTTCTCTTTTCTTCTTTCATTGTTGGCACTAGCGGCTTAGTCGCTCAGGTTCGAGCGTATGTTGGACAGTGTAGTCAGGTATTGGGGATTTGGGACAGGTTGGGTTTGACAGGGTGTTGCGGCGACCACGGATCTTGGGTGGTTGACCGGATTGTTACTATTGCATCAGATTGGGTGTTTTGGGGATCGGGCTTTCTTTAGTGGAGGGTTGTTCCCACTTCTTTGAGTCTCGATCCAGTCCTGCTATTATGAGACAGTGGTTACAGAGATGGTTGATACAGTGATATTTTACTCGTGTGGGTCGCTCCCCTCGAGTGCCACTCCGGAGTAGGCTTTCCACGTGTGAGCGCGGGCACCTTGCTGCTCTTGTGCTTTCCACGGTGTGAGCGCCGGGCACCATGCTGGTTTCTTGAGTTCGACAGCAGAGCAGGCAGTGCCAGTGTTCACTGGCTGTCAGATTGGGTCATTATGACAGGCTTCTTGATTCTGATGCATCACTTTCTCCATCCTTATTGGTTGGTCATATAGAGGCATATTAGGGATAGCACTTTATCAGTTGCTTTATTTATCTGCATCCCCTTTCTTCTCCTTTCCCTTTTCGCCTCTGATCACCTGGTGGGCATATCTGAGCTGAGGCTTTACCCACTAGGGGAGGCTACTGTTTATAGTAGTACTTACCCCCATTGTTTTTCTTGTTTCTTTCTTTCCCCTTGTTTTGCAGAGTCCTCTGTGGGAGTTGCTGGGCCGTCAGCAACTGATCGAGGTAAGCGAATTGCGGACTAGATAGAGAGCCACCGAGGGTCGTAGCTGGAGATTTTTGGGTACCAGGACTTCTCAGACAGTGTTTTGTATTTCTTTTTGGGGACTGGCTTCTGCCAGCTGTTTGTATTATAGTTGTGAGCTGGGAGAGACATCTGTATTTTATTTTACTGTTGTACCTTTTACTTCCAGCATCTGTCTGAGATACAGTAGTTTTAGTTTAGCTCTGATTATTATGCTCTTTTATTATTATTTCTTATCTGAGCAGGTTACCGACGCTTCGTGTATGTGGGAAATACCGCATGCACGGCGGATCTGTAGACGGGCCCGGGTTCTGGTTTACACCCGGGGCGTGACAGATTAAGTTGGTATCAGAGCTTAGGGATAGGTCAGTTGGGACTTAGGAAACCCTAGGCTTTTGGACAGACCCTAGGATTATAGGGCGTGAGTGGCGTGACTTGTTGCGAAAGTCGGTGATTTTTATTGTTAACTCTTCCTGTGAGTGAAGAGTGATCGACATAGTCTATTTCTGTTGAACCATTATGTTGGCTGCAGACAACATAAGGTTACAGAAATAGGGGGATGTCTTTTGACTTTCGCCAGATTGGGTCGTGTGGGGTTTTGTTGCTGATGTTTGGTTTCTTGTGGCAGGATGCCTCCTCGACGTCGGATTCCCACTCGGGGTGTCCCTTCGCCCCCTGTTGAGCCAGAGCAGCCTACACCACCCGAGCTTACTGAGTTGAGGGCCTTGGTGGCCCAGTTGGCGGAGGGTCAGCGCCGCCAGGAGCAGAGGATTGAGCAGCTGCTTGCTCAGAGGGAGGCACCACCCCCAGCTGTTCCTGAGGTCCCTGTGCCTCTTGTTGCACCTTTTGTGCCGTCAGCGCCATCTTCGAGTAGCGGGGCTCCTGCGGCATTCAGCCTTTGACTGCGGAGGAGGAGCGGGATTTTGCTGACAAACTCGCTGCGTTTGTTAAGCGGGGACCACCTAGATTCTCGGGGCGGGATGCTCAGCCCCGGGCTGTTGGGATTTGGCTTTCTGCGATGGAGAAGCTTTTTCGGGACTTCTTCATCGACCCGAAGTATCGAGTGCACATGGCGGTGCACTGTTTGGACGGAGATGCTGATTTTTGGTGGCAGCGAGTTGAGCCACTGGAGTTCCGGATCACCGGCAGTTACCTTGGGAGGAGTTCAGACGGATGGTGTTGGACACCTATTTTTCTACCAGTGTGAAGAAGAAGTTGGAGGACGATTTGAAGAATCTGCAGCAGGGCGATCGACCGGCCCATGCCTATTTTCAGGAGTTCAGGGAGTTGCTGAACTGTGTGCCCTACGTCGCTCGTGACGGTCCGCACCAGGTTGAGTTGTTCGAGGGAGGCCTTCGTCCAGAGATTTACACACTTGTGCATGCTCAGAGATTTCAGACCCTGGAGGCAGCCGCAGAGCATGCACAGTGGGTGGAGAGAGGTGATCAGGAGGTGGCCAGACGGAGGGCCGCGGTCGCGCAGAGTTCCGACAGGAAGCGACCAGCCCCAGAGGACGGGGGACAGGCCAGCTCATGGAGACCGCCACGGCCGCCGCAGTCCCAGTCTTATGGCCGTGGGCGATCTGAGAGGAGAGGGCCTGGTGGACCCCAGAGACCGCAGCAGCATCAGCAGCAGCACCAGCAGCAGAGATCGCAGCAGAGGCAGCAGAGATCTCAGCAGCAGTCCTCGAGACAGCAGCAGCAGCAGCAGCCGAGACAGCCCCGATCTTCTGACCGATGTATTTTCTGTGGAGGTCAGCATGCCGCCATTACTTGTGACCAGAGATGGGGTCGATGCTTTCGTTGTGGACAGCCAGGGCATGTGCGAGCTACTTGCCCCCTTGCTACTTCCTCGGCACCTTCTTCGGCATCGGCTCCATATCCCCCTCAGCAGCAGCGGCCACCAGCTCAGCGGCCTTATGCTCCAGCGAGCAGGCCGTCCACCTCTTACCCTACAGATTCTCGACCTCCAGCACCGAGCGGGCGGGTGTATGCCGCCCAGTTGGCGGATTCTTCAGCGGCAGACCAGGTGGTGGCAGGTATTATTCTACTTTTTGGTATTCGGGCTCGCTACTTTATTCGACACTGGAGCATCTCATTCTTTCATTAGTCGAGCATTTGCATCCCTGCATGGTCTAGAGGTAGAGTCCTTGTCACATGCATTAGAGGTGCGGATTCCTGATCACGTTTTGCATGTCGAGGAGCGTTGTGTGGCTTGCCCAGTGCAGTTGGGGCCTTGGATTTTGCCTGCAGACTTGCTTGTTTTGCAGCAGCTCCAGGATTTTGACTTGGTGCTAGGGATGGATTGGCTATCACGGTATTCCGCCACTATCGACTGCAGAGAGAGGACGGTGACTCTTCGCGAGCCAGGACAGGAGGAGTTCATCTTCAGAGGCTGCCAGAGCACGCTGTTCGCAGCGACCATTTCCTCGGCCAGAGCTAGGAGGATGATGAGTAGGGGTTGCACTGCCTTTTTGGCCACTGTGGTGGAGGTGCCTACGGCGGCACTGGGACTCGAAGATATCCCTATTGTCCGAGAGTTCCCAGATGTGTTTCCCCCTGAGCTGACGACGATGCCCCCGGAGAGGGAGATTGAGTTCGTGATTGATGTAGTTCCTGGAACTGCACCAATCTCAAAGGCGCCCTATAGGATGGCGCCAACTGAGTTGAGAGAGTTGAAGGCCCAGCTTCAGGATCTTTTGGATAGGGGCTTCATCAGACCCAGTGTTTCTCCGTGGGGAGCGCCTGTGTTGTTTGTTAAGAAGAAGGATGGGTCACTGCGGTTGTGTGTGGATTATAGGGAATTGAACAAAGTGACCATCCGGAACAAGTATCCCCTTCCCCGGATTGATGATTTGTTTGATCAGTTACAGGGAGCATCGGTGTTCTCGAAGATTGATCTGCAGTCCGGTTACCACCAGCTGAGGGTGAGGGCCGAGGACATCTCCAAGACGGCTTTCAGATCGCGGTACGGGCATTATGAGTTTACTGTGATGCCTTTTGGGTTGACAAATGCCCCTGCCGCATTCATGGACTTGATGAACAGGATTTTTCAGCCGTTTTTGGACCGGTTTGTGGTGGTGTTTATAGATGATATTCTGATCTACTCCCGGAGTGATCTGGAGCACGAGGAGCACTTGAGGACCGTGCTACAGCTTCTGCGAGAGAAGAAGCTGTATGCTAAGTTCAAAAAGTGCGAGTTTTGGCTCCGGGAGGTTGCTTTTCTGGGTCATGTTGTTTCAGCTGCTGGAGTGGCGGTGGATCCGGCCAAGGTGGATGCTATTCGAGATTGGCCGAGGCCGACGACTATCACCGAGGTGCGGAGCTTTCTTGGTTTGGCGGGCTACTATCGGCGTTTTGTGGAAGGCTTTGCGAAGCTTTCCTCTCCCCTCACTCGTCTGACCAGGAAAGGGGTTAAGTTTGTTTGGAGCGAGACTTGCCAGAGCTGTTTTGAGGAGCTGAAGCAGAGATTGATGACCGCTCCAATCCTTGCCCTCCCAGTTATGGGGGAAGGATTTGTGATTTACAGTGATGCCTCACATAGTGGTCTGGGGTGTGTGTTGATGCAGCAGGGTAGGGTGATTGCCTATGCTTCGCGGCAATTGAAGGACTATGAGAAAAATTACCCTACTCATGATCTGGAGTTGGCAGCGGTGGTGTTTGCTCTGAAGCTGTGGCGGCATTACTTGTATGGTGAGCATTGCGAGATATATACTGATCACAAGAGCTTGAAGTATCTGTTCACCCAAAAGGAGCTGAATTTGAGGCAACGCCGGTGGTTGGAGCTGCTAAAGGATTATGATCTGAGTATCCTTTATCACCCCGGCAAGGCCAATGTTGTGGCGGATGCTTTGAGCAGGAGGACGAGTCTGAGCTTATTGATCTCGCAGCAGGCGCCGTTGGTCGAGCAGATGAGGCGATTACAGCTGGAGGTAGTATCCCCTGGGGTCTCTGCTAGACTCATGTCTATGGTCTTGCAGCCCACTCTGTTGGAGAGGATCAGGGACACTCAGAGTGAGGACCCCCACTTGACGAGGATCAGGACGCAGCTTCAGGCGGATCAGACAGGGGATTTTTCTGTGGATAGCTCGGGAGTACTGCGGTACAGGGACCGAGTGTGTGTGCCTATGGATCAGGAGATTAGAGATCAGATTTTGAGGGAGGCCCACCATACACCTTATACCGTCCACCCTGGAGGTACTAAGATGTATAAGGACCTCAAGGCACAGTTTTGGTGGCCCGGAATGAAGCGGGACATTGGGAGATTCGTAGCTCACTGTTTAACTTGTCAGCAAGTGAAAGCAGAGCATCGCGTCCCTGCTGGCAAGTTGCAGAGTCTTCCAATTCCCGAGTGGAAATGGGACCACGTCACTATGGATTTCGTCACTGGATTGCCGAGGGCGCAGAGCGGGGCAGATGCGATCTGGGTTATTGTTGACAGACTCACCAAGTCGGCGCACTTCTTACCAGTTCAGATGACTTGGTCACTTGAGCATTTGGCACAGTTATATATGGATGAGATAGTGAGGCTTCACGGCATACCTGCTTCGATTATGTCAGATCGAGACCCGAGATTCGTATCACGCTTTTGGGGGAGTTTGCATTCTGCATTGGGGACTCAGCTCAGGTTTAGCACCGCTTTCCACCCACAGACCGATGGGCAGTCAGAGCGCACCATACAGACCCTCGAGGATATGCTTAGAGCGTGCGTTATGGATTTTGGAGGAGGGTGGTACCGGCACTTATCCTTGGTTGAGTTCGCGTACAACAACAGCTATCAGGCGAGCATCCAGATGGCTCCGTTTGAAGCGTTGTATGGACGCAAGTGTCGGTCACCCTTATATTGGAGTGACGTGGGTGAGAGGAGGACTTTGGGACCGGAGTTACTTTTGGAGTACGGGGGAAGCTCAGTCCCCGCTTTATTGGACCCTTTGAGGTACTGGATAGAGTTGGTCCTGTGGCATTCAGAGTTGCCTTACCCCCGCGCCTGGCCGGAGTTCATGATGTCTTCCACGTCTCAGCTCTGAGGAGATATGTTTTTGACCCGTCGCACGTGATTGACTTCACTTCGTTGGAGATCGGCGAGGACTTGGTCTACGAGGAGCGCCCGTTGCGGATTCTTGCTCGTGAGGTGAGGGAATTGCGCAATCGGGCCATTCCTTATGTGAAGATCCTGTGGAGCAATCATGAGGAGCGAGAGGCTACATGGGAGCTGGAGACAGAGATGAGAGATGCCTACCCCTTCTTGTTCGAGGCCGCAGTTTGAGGTACGTCTGCTTGTTTATCTTGTTTCGGGGACGAAACTTTTTTTTAGTGGGGGAGGATGTAGTACCCGAACCCCCATGCAGCTTTTTCCCGTGAATCCACTGTTTAAACACCTGTTGATGGTGTATCTGGCCCATAGTGCATCAAAGGGATGCCACAGATGGACCCTGTGAGCTTTGGTTAGCTGTTTTGGCCTTCGGCTGCTTTTGCCGAATTTTAGAAAAGGATTTAGGCCAAACGGAGGATGGATTTGGATTCAGCGCGGAAAAACACTTGAGATTGGCTTTTTGTTTGCCCAATTCTGAGTCCGGATGTCCAAAAGCGGACTCCCGGAAGTTTTGACAGTTTTTGGCGCTTGCGGGAGCCTCCGGCAAATTTTGGAGGCGGAATTTGGCAAAACGGACCTCGTTTTTGGAATCAGCGCGCGAAAACGGTCAAGATGGGCTATTTACTTGTCGATTTTGAGCTTGCGGGTACTGTTCACGCCGGAACAGTGTCGCCGGCGATCGCCGGCGGCGGCGGGCAGCGCCGGCAGGCGGCGGCGCGGCCTCGGGCAGGCGGCAGGCGGCGGCGCGCGGCGCGGGCAGGGCGCGGGCAGGCGCCAGGGCGCGCGGGCAGGCGCGCGGTCCACCGCGGAGGTCGTGCACCAGGGCGGGCCACGTGGCGCCTTCCGGTTGGCCGGCGCAGCAGACGCGGTCCACGGAGTTTGGGCCGGGTGCACGGTGGACCGGGTGGACACGTGGCGAGGTTTGGTTGGTGCGGTGTTGTGCTCCCGGTCCACGCGGCAGTGGGGCAGGTGACCGGGGCAGGTGGCCGTACGGCGGGGCAGGTGGCCGTACGGCCCGGGTCAGCCGCGACGTGCGCGGTCCACGGCGCGACGTGCGCGGTGCACGGGTTGCCGGGCCACGTGGCACGTCGCCATTCGCTGGCTCAGGTGCACCGGGTGCAGCGGGGCCGGGGACTTAGTGGACTGGGCTGTGTCGTGGGCCGGGCCGCACTGTGCGCGCCCGGAAATCCTGGGCCGGCCCGCACTGTAGGCGCCCGAAAATTTTCGGGCGCCCGAAAGTAGGGACATGGTTGGAATTTTCTGAATTGTTTTTCAGCCTATATAAATAGTGCAATCCGAGCTCCTTCTTTCCCTTTTTCTCCCAACCGTTCATCTTCTCCCGAGCACCCTTAAGAAAGTTTTCATCTCTAAGTCCTTGATCTCCCTGCCAAGTTTCAAGAGTTTTGGAGGCACGAATCCCGAGGTTCCCCATTTTACGGTGCGGCGCGACGTTGCTTCCTAGTGTTCTTCTTCGGCGCAGCGATCGTATTTTTGCTCCCCTGGGCTACCCCGACATCATTTTCCTGTGATTCTTGCACCAGTGGACTCCTAAGAGGTAGGACTTCATCTTTCGTTTTGGTCGCGCTTTCCCGTTTCGAGGTTTTGGCACGGATTTCGAGGCAACAAGTGACCCCTTTTTCTGTATGGAATTCCTTGACAGCAGCGGAGTGTTTCGGCCATATCTTTGCGCACGAGCGTCTGACGGAAACGAGCTTATACAACTTTTTCATCTACGGATCGCAAGGAACGCGCTCGTATTTTTATTGGATTTTTGTGAATTTTATTTCGAGGTGAAAATTAATGATTTCTCTGTGAACAGTAATCAGTCCTTAATACAGATTTTTGTATGAGAGTGCCCCCTTGCCGAATTTTTATCTTGGTGTACAGAACTCGGATTTGGGCGTGCAAGGTACCGTTTCGAAGCTATCGACGCAAGGATCGCCGTGATATTTTTATTGGAATTTTCTGGACATTTCTGCAGGTGATAATTTGACAGTTTGGTACTCGTGATTGTATGTGGTAATTAGTGCTGAATTTGGGAGTCTAGTGTAATTAGTGGATTTCTTGATGTACCAGGAATGTTTCGGGTGTGCTGAAATTGTGGAAGCAAGGATTTGGAGTTTTGGTATTTTCTGACTGTACGAGTTTGGACAGTTGCGCTTCAGGTGGGTGGTTGTTGTACTCCTCTCTTTGTATGCCCACTAGGAATATCAGAGTACCCTTGCTATGACAATGCTAAATGTGTTGATTGGTAGACTTGCATGCTCTAGGAAATTGATTATTGGTTATCAGATCTCTAATAAATTATTGTTAGATTAATCACTGGAACTGTATACTTGGAGACAAATAGAAATAGAGGACTGCAAAACTGATGTTTGTTCATGTGAGACGGTCACCCTAGCTTATGTCACTTCAAACTGTTATACTTGGAAATTGGACAAAATATTGGAACATGCATGATTAAATTGGTCACATAATTATGTCATCTTTTACTGCTACACTATTTTGGGACTTGACTTAGGAGAAACCATGCTTTTCTCTTTTCTTCTTTCATTGTTGGCACTAGCGGCTTAATCGCTCAGGTTCGAGCGTATGTTGGACAGTGTAGTCAGGTATTGGGGATTTGGGACAGGTTGAGTTTGTCAGGGTGTTGCGGCGACCACGGATCTTGGGTGGTTGACCGGATTGTTACTATTGCATCAGATTGGGTGTTTTGGGGATCGGGCTTTCTTTAGTGGAGGGTTGTTCCCACTTCTTTGAGTCTCGATCCAGTCCTGCTATTATGAGACAGTGGTTACAGAGATGGTTGATACAGTGATATTTTACTCGTGTGGGTCGCTCCCCTCGAGTGCCACTCCGGAGTAGGCTTTCCACGGTGTGAGCGCCGGGCACCTTGCTGCTTTCCACTGTGAGCTTTCCACGGTGTGAGCGCCGGGCACCATGCTGGTTTCTTGAGTTCGACAGCAGAGCAGGCAGTGCCAGTGTTCACTGGCTGTCAGATTGGGTCATTATGACAGGCTTCTTGATTCTGATGCATCACTTTCTCCATCCTTATTGGTTGGTCATATAGAGGCATATTAGGGATAGCACTTTATCAGTTGCTTTATTTATCTGCATCCCCTTTCTTCTCCTTTCCCTTTTCGCCTCTGAGCACCTGGTGGGCATATCTGAGCTGAGGCTTTACCCACTAGGGGAGGCTACTGTTTATAGTAGTACTTACCCCCATTGTTTTTCTTGTTTCTTCCTTTCCCTTGTTTTGCAGAGTCCTCTGTGGGAGTTGCTGGGCCGTCAGCAACTGATCGAGGTAAGCGAATTGCGGACTAGATAGAGAGCCACCGAGGGTCGTAGCTGGAGATTTTTGGGTACCAGGACTTCTCAGACAGTGTTTTGTATTTCTTTTTGGGGACTGGCTTCTGCCAGCTGTTTGTATTATAGTTGTGAGCTGGGAGAGACATCTGTATTTTATTTTACTGTTGTACCTTTTACTTCCAGCATCTGTCTGAGATACAGTAGTTTTATTTAGCTCTGATTATTATGCTCTTTTATTATTATTTCTTATCTGAGCAGGTTACCGACGCTTCGTGTATGTGGGAAATACCGCATGCACGGCGGATCTGTAGACGGGCCCGGGTTCTGGTTTACACCCGGGGCGTGACAAAGTCTCTTTAGAATCGAGCATTCCAAGAGCCCTTCCTGATAACTCTGTGATACCAGAGATTACGTTGCCACCTCGCAAGTCTAGTAGAATCTCTCATCCTCCTGATAGATACATGGGATTATTTATTGAGGACATGGAGGAAATGTTCCTAGTGGGAGACAAGGCTCATAGAGACGATCCTAAGACTTATAGCGAGGCGATGTTAGACATCGACTCCGAAAAATGGTTGGAAGCTATGAAGTCTGAAATAGACTCAATGTACTCCAATCAAGTTTGGACTTTGGTTGATCCACCTGTCACGCCCCCGGGGGTTTTTGAGTCTTTTGATGCGGAAAACGTGTCTATTTTTTTTTTTCTTTTAATAAGGTAGCTTACACTTCACCCCGGTGCGTGCCAGACCGCCACATACTCGAATTCACTCCGTCCACGGACAGAGTCTCCTTCGTGTATGCACGGCGTCTCTTTACAACTTATAAATCATTCATAAACAACACACATCAACCAACAACCATACAGTAGACATTCAACATAATCAGAGTTTAACCATTTAATCCAAAGTATGTTATTTAAGCGGCGTCCGTGTTTGGAAAAGATAAAACCCAGAGTTGTAAAACCCGTGCCCACACGGCACTTCCTTTTTAGAAAACATTTTCGCAAACCTTTATCTTATCATAAAAACATGCCGCGAATGAAGCATAAGGAAAAACACTACTAGTAACATGAAACATAAGGGGTCACCACATCCACAATGCTAACTAAAACATGTCCTGAAATAAAGTAATCCACAAGCAAAACTGAAAGTATCATAAATAGGAAATGAGTCATAAGTACGATAACCAAGAGTCCGACTACGATCCTCACGATGCAGTCCCACCGCCATCCCGGCTAACGCACCTAGAAATACCTGTCACGGAGTGGGTAAAGTCAGTGACAAACAAAGTAGATGTGTAACAATATCAAGGGGAATGAATCGTACAAAATGCACCGACTACACCATAACCTTTCGTTAAACAATTGCAAATTAGTTTACCCTGGGCACCTTTCCCAGACTGTCGGGGAGACTAAAGTCCCCCCTCGTGCACAAACACCTACTTGATGCTTTTACCTCTCACTCGCGGTGCTGATGTGACGATTCAGCTGGCGCGAAGAGGTCCCCGCTTGCACCGTTACCTTTGCGGGGCACACGGGTCATAAAGACCACTTTTCCGGAAAAGTACACCCATGCGGAGGCCAATCCGCCTGTGTACGTGCAGCATCCGAAACCGGATTGCCAAGATTGGCGTGTGATGGGCACCGCGACCGCAGCCGCACAATTATTAGATAAATAACATTAATCGAAAGGTTAAACTATCCATCTACTTTGTTAGGTAAATTAAAGAGTACTTTTAATGACGATAGATGCACTTACAGCACCGGTTGCACTCATCGCAACCGTACCCACCTTATTGGAGAGAAATCGGAACACCAATATCCTTCGCGCTCTCCCGCTGTGTACCCGGACCTAAGAAAAGTCCGCACGGATAAACTATGGTCAAAACACATACTAACACCTTGAAAACGGAAAACCCCACACCTTACATTTTAACGAAAAAGAACCCGGCACCGTCCGGTCGCAAAACCGGACTTTCGCCCGCACCGCCGTCGCCGCCCGTCGGAGCCCCGCGCGGCTCGGACCCGCGCGGCGGGCTCCGCGGGCGGTGCCCGAGCGGCGCCCGCGCGGCCCCCGCGCGGGCGGAGCCCCGCGCGGCGCCCGCGCGGGTGCGGGCCCGCGCGGCGCCCGTGCGGCGCCCGCGCGGGTGCAAGCCCGCGCGGCGCCGCGCGGGTGGAGCCCCGCGCGGCGCCCGCGCGGATGCGGGCCCGCGCGGGTGCCCGCGCGGGCGGGGCCCCGCGCGGAGCCCCGCGCGGACGCGGGCCCGCGCGGGCGGGGCCCCGCGCGGCGCACCGCGCGGTGCCCGCGCGGTAGCCCGCGCGGGCGGGGCCCCGCGCGGCGCACCGCGCGGTGCCCGCGCGGGCGCGGGCCCGCGCGGCGCCCCGCGGGCGCCCGCGCGGGCACAGCCCGCGCGCGCCCGCGCGGGTCGCCCACGCGGCGCCCCGCGCGGCGGGGCCGCCCCCCGCGCGACGCCCGCACGGGTCGCCCGTGCGGCGCCGCGCGCGGGTTCGCCCGTGCGTCGCGCGATCCGTGCGCCTTCCCCGTGCACGATTAATTTATTTTATTTTATTTTATTTATCTACTCCGCAAAACTAACAACAAAGATAGTTGGAAAAGCCCCAAATAATTTTCTAAAAATTATTTGCTCACCGAGGATTGTTGGGAGGGTCGCCCGGTCTCGTTCTTGCCTTCGAGTCGACGTTTGGGGCGATCGGCTCCTTCCCTTTTCCTTTTCCTTTCTCCGGTTAAGGTTCTTTTCTTTCTTTGGGGTCTCGGTACGTACGAAAGAGGAGGGTTTGGGGAGGCGGAGAAATAAAAATAGGGTTTGCTCGGTAAGCGGGGAAATAAATACCCTATTTATTTATCCTTGCATTCCCTTTCCGCATACGCACCGTCAAAATCCCTTTCGGGTATTTTGACCCGATTAATTAATTTACCAATTAATTAATCCCTACCGATCCGATTAATTAATTTACCAATTAATTAATCCCTACCGATCCGATTAATTAATTTACCAATTAATTAATCCCCACCGATAACCCTATTTAATTAATCGTTTAATTATTATCCTCACCGTCAATTCCCCAAATTGATCGTTAATTTCTTTATTTACGTATGTAGGAACCTATAATCCCCCGATTCTGTTTCTCAAGAGAATATCCAACTGACGAGATATTTCTCAACTTTAAATCCTGACCACCGATTAATTAATCACCTTTATTAATTAATCTTGGGAAATCAAATTCCCAGTTGGATTCCAATTACCCGGATATTTAAATCTCAAATATCCGATTCCCGGTCACCGATTATTTAACCACCTTTATTAAATAATCAAGGGAAAAAAAACCAACTCCCAACTTAAATATCCGGATTTTATCTCTTATTCAATCCGTGAGATAAAATCCCTTAATTCAAATCCCTTAACTAAAATATCCTGATTTTATCCCTTCCCAATCCATGAGATAAAATCCCATACTTTTCAATTAAATATCCTGATTTTTATCCCTCTCTTATCCATGAGATAAAAGTCCCACCGATTTAAATCCTACAATTAATTCGTACGTAGGAGGATTTAAATTTCGTCACCGGATAATTAATTAATTAATTAATTAATTATCCTTACGAGATAACCCACCTTATCTATTTCGGGTGCAAGATATTTTGCACGGTTTCCGATGCGCGACTAATAACCGCATCGCTAAGGACCCCGTTCCGGGAGATCCCGATATCGGATTTCGAATCCGATCGCACCGTCGGTCATCGTTTTTCGCGCCCTATCGCAGAAAAATACACACACCTCGCCCGGCCGACTTTCAAAAATTAAATAATTTTATTCCGCTTAAGGCCTAAGCGATTACATGTGAGTTCGAAAATACCCCAAAGGGTCGGGTCACTACACCACTCACACTTTATAAAAAGTTTCGTCCCGAAACTTAAACTCAAACCTCACTTAAACAACTCGGGAAAACATTCCCTCATCTTTGATTCCAGTTCCCACGTCGCCTCGCGCTCTTCGTGGTTGCTCCACTGGACTTTCACATAGGGGATCGTTCGGTTGCGTAGCTTCTTGTCCTCTCTTGCCAAAATCCGCACCGGCGTCTCCTCGACGCTCAAGTCCTCCCGCAGCTCAATGGTGGAGGCATCCAAGGCATGAGAGGGGTCTGCCAGGTACTTTCGGAGCATCGAAACGTGGAACACGTTGTGGACTCGTTCGAGGTTCGGGGGCAGGGCCAACCGGTACGCCACCGGTCCTACGCGCTCCAGGATTTCGAACGGTCCCACGTATCGGGGGCTCAACTTCCCCTTTATGCCGAAGCGTCGGTTCCCCTTGGAGGGTGAAACCCTGAGCAGCACGTGCTCGCCCACCATGAATTCTAAGTCTCGGCGTCTGTTATCTGCATAGCTTTTCTGTCTGCTTTGGGCGGTCAGCAGCCTTTGTTTAATCAAACGCACCTTTGCTTCGGTCTCCTCCACCAGATCTGGGCCCAGAAACTTTCGCTCACCTAAGTCATCCCAGCATATCGGAGACCGACAGCGGCGCCCGTACAGGGCCTCGTACGGCGCCATCTGAATACTGGCCTGGTAACTGTTGTTGTAGGCAAATTCTACCAGGGGCAGACACCGTGCCCACCCTTCGCCCAAGTCCAGAACGCATGCTCGAAGCATGTCTTCCACGATCTGTATCACCCGCTCCGATTGCCCATCGGTTTGCGGATGAAAAGCTGTGCTGAAGTGCAACTTGGTCCCCATCGCTTGTTGCAAACTTCGCCAAAAGTTCGACACAAAACGTGTGTCTCTGTCCGACGTGATGGATGTCGGTACACCGTGCAACCTTACTATCTCATCGAGGTACGTTTGCGCCAGTCGTTCCCGGGTCCATGTCGTGTGTATGGGCAAAAAGTGGGCCGATTTCGTCAAACGGTCCACGATCACCCATATCGCATCGTGTCCCTGTGGCGATCTCGGGAAACCGGTCACAAAATCCATGGTAATCATGTCCCATTTCCACTCGGGAATCGGTAAAGGTTGCAATTTCCCCGCCGGCCGTTGATGTTCGGCCTTTACCCGTTGGCACACTAAGCAGTGAGCCACGAATCGGGTCACGTCTTCCTTCATTTTGGGCCACCAGAAGGTTTGCTTGACGTCCTTGTACATCTTGGTTCCTCCGGGATGCGCCGCATACGGGGCAGTATGCGCCTCCCGTAGGATTTCTTCCTTGAGTTCCGGCAGATCCGGTACGCAGATTCGTCCGCGAAATCGTATCGCACCGTCGGAGCTCACCACGAAGTCGCCCTCCTTGTCGGCAGTTATTCTACTCCGCACCAGCTGGAGCTGATTATCAGTCGATTGGCCTTCGAGAATCCTGTCCAGCAGAGTAGGTCTGACCACTAGCGTCAGAAGTTGGGCGACTGTCCCTGCAGGTACCACCTCTAGTCTCAATCGCGAGAACTCCGCGATTAGACTATCCTGCTGCGTAATGGC
Source organism: Tillandsia fasciculata (assembly GCA_029168755.2). Taxonomy (NCBI): domain Eukaryota; kingdom Viridiplantae; phylum Streptophyta; class Magnoliopsida; order Poales; family Bromeliaceae; genus Tillandsia; species Tillandsia fasciculata. The sequence goes on from CM054933.1 coordinate 7,519,402, forward strand.
GCTTACATCCGCTTCCGCGGCCTGTCCTTTGCGACTCAGGGCGTCGGCCACCACGTTGGCCTTTCCCGGGTGGTAGTGGATCGTTAGATCGTAATCCTTTAACAGCTCAAGCCACCGCCTTTGTCGAAGATTTAGCTCCCTCTGGGTGAAAAGGTACTTGAGGCTCTTATGATCTGAGTACACATTACAGTGTGCCCCGTACAGGTAGTGCCTCCAGAGCTTGAGCACAAACACCACCGCTGCGAGTTCCAAATCATGCACGGGGTAGTTCCGCTCGTACTCCTTGAGCTGCCTTGATGCATAGGCGATTACCTTCCCCCGTTGCATGAGTACTCCACCCAATCCATTTCGCGACGCGTCGCAATACACTTCGTAATCCTCCCCAGGTTCTGGCAGGGCGAGGATCGGAGCTCGCGTCAACCTGTCCTTGAGCTCCTCGAAGCTTCTTTGACACTTGTCCGTCCAGACAAACTTTTCCCCCTTTTTCGTCAAACGGGTTAAGGGGGTGGCTATTTTGGAGAAACCCTCCACAAAGCGCCGGTAGTACCCGGCTAAACCCAGGAAACTTCGAATTTCCGTCACCGTGGTCGGTCGGGGCCAGTCAGTCACCGAATCCACCTTCTTTGGGTCCACCGCGACTCCAGCCGCCGAAATTACATGCCCCAAGAAACCGACCTCACGGAGCCAAAACTCACACTTTTTGAGTTTGGCGTAGAGTTTCTGTTCCCGAAGGGTCTGGAGGACTGTGCGCAGGTGTTCTTCGTGTTCCTCATCGGTGCGCGAGTAGATGAGGATGTCGTCAATGAAGACCACTACGAACAAATCCAGGAAGGGCTTGAATACCCTGTTCATCATGTCCATGAACACCGCCGGGGCATTTGTGAGCCCGAACGGCATCACCGTAAACTCGTAATGGCCATAACGAGTACGGAAAGCTGTCTTGGGGATGTCCTCCCCCTTGACCCGGACTTGATGATAGCCCGACTGCAGGTCGATTTTTTTTGAGAACACCGTCGCCCCCCGCAACTGGTCAAATAGATCATCGATCCTTGGAAGGGGGTACTTGTTCTTGATCGTCACCTTATTTATCTCCCGGTAATCAATACACAACCGGAGACTTCCGTCCTTCTTCCTCACAAACAGGACGGGCGCGCCCCAAGGTGACGCGCTTGGTCTGATGAATCCTTTGTCCAGAAGGTCCTCCAACTGTGCCTTGAGTTCCTTCAGCTCCGCAAAGGCCATCCTGTACGGTGCCTTGGTGATGGGCTTGGTGCCGGGGAGTAGTTCAATTGGAAAGTCCACCTCTCGTTCCGGCGGCATTCCCGGTAGCTCTGCCGGAAATACGTCCGGGAATTCCCCTACTACGGGAATTTCTGTGGGTGAGGGGACGGGTCGGGTAGTTAGATCTACCGAGGCCAGATAGGCTACGCACCCGCCCTCCATCAATTTCCTCACCACGGGACCGCTGAACCTGATCTGGGAAGCGGCCCCGTGCTACATGACAGCCCATCGGGTTTCCGGTTGCAAGGCATAGGGCGACGCCTATTTATTCCCTGCATAGCCCTCTATGGGCCCCGGACCCACCGGATTTCCTAGACTTCGAAACCGCCCACGTGTTTTGGCCGGGGGAGGTTTCGCCTAACGCCTACTGATCCTGCTGTCACTAAGTCTGGGACGCCGCATCCCCTGCCGCAGTGTCCCGGGGAGTCCGCCCGCAGTCCCTGGGCCAGCGTCGTACTGCGTGCTGGGGAGGAATTTTGACGTCCGAAGAATCTGAGGGGTCCGAGGGGTCTGATGGATCTGCGGGTTCCCGGTTGTCGGGCGGATCCCTTGGCTGAACGGGAACCGCAGCGCTGTCTGGTTCCTTCTGTGGTGGTGGCGTAGGGGCGGCGGCGGCGGCCCTCTGGGGGCAAGCGTCACGAGTGTGATCCGGCAACCCGCAATGGTTGCAATAATGATGCCTCCATGTGCACTCCGCTACCGGGTGAGCACCCTGGCAGATCACGCATGGTCCCTGGGATGGTCTCGCGTCCTCCGCTGGAGCCTGTCCCTCCTTTCGCGCCCCTTTGGTGGTCCCCTTCCTCGGTTTTCTTGGGCGGGGTCCCCTTGGGGAGCGGGTGTAGCAGTCCTCTCCGTCCTCCTCGCTCGCGGCGCCGGGGGTCTGGTGACCCCTGGTTTCCAAGGGCAGTCGTATCGGTTATGGCCCGGCCTGCCACACCGATAGCAATGATCATATCTCCACGGACATTCTGTCACCTGGTGCGTTCCTACGCAAATAGGGCAAGGTCTCCCAAGCGGTCTGGGCTCCGCCCTCACCATCCTCACGAAATCGCTTTCCGTCCTCGGGCGCTTGGGTGCCGGGCCCCCCGTCGGACCCGGATAGGCAACCCTTTCTCGCGCGCGCGCCTCGGCTAGTTCCTGCTCTGCTCGCAGGGCTAACATTACTGCCTCGTTGAAGGTGGGGAACTCTGCCGGCGGCCTTCCCCAACGGATATCGGTCCTGGCGCCCCGCTGGGCGTGGTCAGCGCCCTCAAAATCTCGGATCAGTAGACCCAGTCGCTCCGTAAGGGTCAGCATGTGTCCTGCGATATCACGCAGCTGGTTCAGGAGTAAACGGTTGGCTGCCGCTGCGGGATCCATCTGCTTGTCACGAAACGATTAGTACTGGGTGGCCGAACCCTGGCCGTCGGCTGCTGTAGACAAAGAAACCATGTCAACCTATGGTTACAACCCTAGCACACCGTTTCACGAATTCACCTATGTTACGTCCCCATTTCCCCGTACTCTCACGTACTACACCTACACCTTGGTTATCTCATTTCCAATTTGCTTGTGGCACCTAGCACTGTGGATGTAAACCACGTCTACTATGGTTGTGGTTGTATTCTCTCTGATACCATTTAATCTGTCACGCCCCCGGGGGTTTTTGAGTCTTTTGATGCGGAAAACGTGTCTATTTTTTTTTTTCTTTTAATAAGGTAGCTTACACTTCACCCCGGTGCGTGCCAGACCGCCACATACTCGAATTCACTCCGTCCACGGACAGAGTCTCCTTCGTGTATGCACGGCGTCTCTTTACAACTTATAAATCATTCATAAACAACACACATCAACCAACAACCATACAGTAGACATTCAACATAATCAGAGTTTAACCATTTAATCCAAAGTATGTTATTTAAGCGGCGTCCGTGTTTGGAAAAGATAAAACCCAGAGTTGTAAAACCCGTGCCCACACGGCACTTCCCTTTTAGAAAACATTTTCGCAAACCTTTATCTTCTCATAAAAACATGCCGCGAATGAAGCATAAGGAAAAACACTACTAGTAACATGAAACATAAGGGGTCACCACATCCACAATGCTAACTAAAACATGTCCTGAAATAAAGTAATCCACAAGCAAAACTGAAAGTATCATAAATAGGAAATGAGTCATAAGTACGATAACCAAGATTCCGACTACGATCCTCACGTCGCAGTCCCACCGCCATCCCGGCTAACGCACCTAGAAATACCTGTCACGGAGTGGGTAAAGTCAGTGACAAACAAAGTAGATGTGTAACAGTATCAAGGGGAATGAATCGTACAAAATGCACCGACTACACCATAACCTTTCGTTAAACAATTGCAAATTAGTTTACCCTGGGCACCTTTCCCAGACTGTCGGGGAGACTAAAGTCCCCCCTCGTGCACAAACACCTACTTGATGCTTTTACCTCTCACTCGCGGTGCTGATGTGACGATTCAGCTGGCGCGAAGAGGTCCCCGCTTGCACCGTTACCTTTGCGGGGCACACGGGTCATTAGAGACCACTTTTCCGGAAAAGTACACCCATGCGGAGGCCAATCCGCCTGTGTACGTGCAGCATCCGAAACCGGATTGCCAAGATTGGCGTGTGATGGGCACCGCGACCGCAGCCGCACAATTATTAGATAAATAACATTAATCGAAAGGTTAAACTATCCATCTACTTTGTTAGGTAAATTAAAGAGTACTTTTAATGACGATAGATGCACTTACAGCACCGGTTGCACTCATCGCAACCGTACCCACCTTATTGGAGAGAAATCGGAACACCAATATCCTTCGCGCTCTCCCGCTGTGTACCCGGACCTAAGAAAAGTCCGCACGGATAAACTATGGTCAAAACACATACTAACACCTTGAAAACGGAAAACCCCACACCTTACATTTTAACGAAAAAGAACCCGGCACCGTCCGGTCGCAAAACCGGACTTTCGCCCGCACCGCCGTCGCCGCCCGTCGGAGCCCCGCGCGGCTCGGACCCGCGCGGCGGGCTCCGCGGGCGGTGCCCGAGCGGCGCCCGCGCGGCCCCCCGCGCGGGCGGAGCCCCGCGCGGCGCCCGCGCGGGTGCGGGCCGCGCGGCGCCCGTGCGGCGCCCGCGCGGGTGCAAGCCCGCGCGGCGCCGCGCGGGTGGAGCCCCGCGCGGCGCCCGCGCGGATGCGGGCCGCGCGGGTGCCCGCGCGGGCGGGGCCCCGCGCGGAGCCCCGCGCGGACGCGGGCCCGCGCGGGCGGGGCCCCGCGCGGCGCACCGCGCGGTGCCCGCGCGGTAGCCCGCGCGGGCGGGCCCCGCGCGGCGCACCGCGCGGTGCCCGCGCGGGCGCGGGCCCGCGCGGCGCCCCGCGGGCGCCCGCGCGGGCACAGCCCGCGCGGCGCCCGCGCGGGTCGCCCACGCGGCGCCCCGCGCGGCGGGGCCGCCCCCCGCGCGACGCCCGCACGGGTCGCCCGTGCGGCGCCGCGCGCGGGTTCGCCCGTGCGTCGCGCGATCCGTGCGCCTTCCCCGTGCACGATTAATTTTATTTTATTTTATTTTATTTATCTACTCCGCAAAACTAACAACAAAGATAGTTGGAAAAGCCCCAAATAATTTTCTAAAAATTATTTGCTCACCGAGGATTGTTGGGAGGGTCGCCCGGTCTCGTTCTTGCCTTCGAGTCGACGTTTGGGGCGATCGGCTCCTTCCCTTTTCCTTTTCCTTTCTCCGGTTAAGGTTCTTTTCTTTCTTTGGGGTCTCGGTACGTACGAAAGAGGAGGGTTTGGGGAGGCGGAGAAATAAAAATAGGGTTTGCTCGGTAAGCGGGGAAATAAATACCCTATTTATTTATCCTTGCATTCCCTTTCCGCATACGCACCGTCAAAATCCCTTTCGGGTATTTTGACCCGATTAATTAATTTACCAATTAATTAATCCCTACCGATCCGATTAATTAATTTACCAATTAATTAATCCCTACCGATCCGATTAATTAATTTACCAATTAATTAATCCCCACCGATAACCCTATTTAATTAATCGTTTAATTATTATCCTCACCGTCAATTCCCAAATTGATCGTTAATTTCTTTATTTACGTATGTAGGAACCTATAATCCCCCGATTCTGTTTCTCAAGAGAATATCCAACTGACGAGATATTTCTCAACTTTAAATCCTGACCACCGATTAATTAATCACCTTTATTAATTAATCTTGGGAAATCAAATTCCCAGTTGGATTCCAATTACCCGGATATTTAAATCTCAAATATCCGATTCCCGGTCACCGATTATTTAACCACCTTTATTAAATAATCAAGGGAAAAAAAACCAACTCCCAACTTAAATATCCGGATTTTATCTCTTATTCAATCCGTGAGATAAAATCCCTTAATTCAAATCCCTTAACTAAAAATATCCTGATTTTATCCCTTCCCAATCCATGAGATAAAATCCCATACTTTTCAATTAAATATCCTGATTTTTATCCCTCTCTTATCCATGAGATAAAAGTCCCACCGATTTAAATCCTACAATTAATTCGTACGTAGGAGGATTTAAATTTCGTCACCGGATAATTAATTAATTAATTAATTAATTATCCTTACGAGATGACCCACCTTATCTATTTCGGGTGCAAGTTATTTTGCACGGTTTCCGATGCGCGACTAATAACCGCATCGCTAAGGACCCCGTTCCGGGAGATCCCGATATCGGATTTCGAATCCGATCGCACCGTCGGTCATCGTTTTTCGCGCCCTATCGCAGAAAAATACACACACCTCGCCCGGCCGACTTTCAAAAATTAAATAATTTTATTCCGCTTAAGGCCTAAGCGATTACATGTGAGTTCGAAAATGCCCCAAAGGGTCGGGTCACTACACCACCGGAGGGTATTGTACCCGTTGGATGCAAATGGATCTTCAAGAGAAAGATTGGTTCTAATGGAAAGGTAGAGACCTATAAAGCTAGGCTGGTAGCAAAAGGTTATAGTCAACGCGAAGGCATTGACTATCAGGATACCTTTTTACCTGTAGCCATGCTTAAATCTATCAGAACTCTGCTTGCTATTGCTGCACATTATGACTACGAGATCTGGCAAATGGATGTAAAAACTGCTTTCCTGAATGGATATCTTGAAGAAGAAATCTATATGGAGCAGCCTTTGGGTTTCACTACCAAAGATAGAAGTCATAAAGTGTGCAAGCTTCAACGATCCATTTATGGGTTGAAGCAAGCTTCTCGGAGTTGGAACACTCATTTCAATGATGCAGTCGAATCGTTCGATTTCATCAGAAATGAGGAAGAGCCGTGTGTGTATAAAAAGGTTAGTGGGAGTGCTGTTACCTTCCTCGTATTGTACGTGGATGACATACTCCTAATAGGGAATGACATTCCTATGTTAACATCGGTGAAGTTATGGTTATCCAAAGAGTTTTCTATGAAAGACCTTGGAGAAGCATCTTATATCCTAGGGATAAAGGTCTATAGGGATAGACCTAAGAAGTTGCTTGGTTTATCGCAAGCTATGTACATAGATGAAGTGTTGAAAAGGTTCAGCATGGAGAATTCCAAAAGGGGTATGGTACCTCTAAGACATGGAATTCACCTCTCTAAGACTATGTCTCCTGAAGAAAGAAGTCGCATGAGCAGGATCCCTTATGCTTCCGCAATAGGGAGTTTAATGTATGCGATGCTATGTACTCGACCTGATATAGCACAGGCTGTGAGCGTCACTAGTCGATATCAGTCGAACCCAGGCGAAGAGCATTGGGTAGCGGTGAAGAATATCCTTAAGTACTTGAGAAGAACAAAGGATATGTTCTTGGTTCTTGGAGGTGGAGAACTCAAAGTTAATGGCTATACAGATTCAGACTTTATGTCTGATATAGACGATAGAAAGTCTACGTCTGGGTATCTATTTATTTGCAATGGTGGGTCAATAGTTTGGAAGAGTTCTAAACAAGAGACGATTGCTGATTCTACTATGGAGGCAGAGTACATCGCTACATCTGAAGCTGCCAAGGAAGCTGTTTGGATCAAGAAATTTATCACTGAGCTTGGCGTGGTTCTCTCTAGTAGGGATCCCCTGCCACTATATTGTGATAATAATGGCGCCGTAGCATTAGCTAAGGAGCCGAGATCTCATCAGAAATCCAAACATATCGAGCGGCGGTATCACAAGATCAGAGAGTACATCAAAGATAAACATATTGAAGTGCAGAAGGTTGCCTCCGCAGATAACGTGGCGGACCCGCTAACTAAGGCTTTGACTCAGCAAAAACTAGAGACTCATCTTGAGAAGATGGGCATTAGATATATGACTGATTGGCTTTAGTGCAAGTGGGAGATTGTTAGTTGTATGCCCCAAAAGCCTATCAGGCTGACGCATTTTATTATATGGGACATATTTGTACTTGATCTTTATTATAATTTGGGCATTTTATGCCATTCATGTTTGATGTGTCCATGAATCGTCCTTTGAATTAATAAGATGATAATGTATATTCTTAAGAGTTAAGAATTTGAGATACACATTATTAGTGATTAAGTCATAAATGCTCTCAATCGGAGGATCATCATGGGGACGATGATTGATCCGGCAAGATTGATGTATGTGTCGCTCTCTTTTAGGATGACGAGTCTCAAGTCATTAGTGTGGGGACACTGGAGCGAACGTGCAGGTGGTTGTTATAGAACAAGGGCACTGAGCGTGACCAATTACGAATAGTTACTTGGATGTCTACTCTTTCGTCAGTAACTGATTCGATGTTGCAGTGGTACAACTGATCCTTAGACCTGCGACACCACGGCCATTCAGTATGAGGCTACTGTAGTTTGACTATGCAAACTCTGATCCTAGTCACGGGTCTTAGTAGTATATGTTGGCTGCAGTCGGTTCATATTAGGAATGGGTGTTTGTTTAGAGGGGATCTGTCGCTCTCGGTAGAGAGATAATTAGTCCTATGCTATTTGTAAGGCAAAGCTCAGAAATCCTCGGCCGGGGTAATATGGTTCATGGAAAGGTGTTTCCAAGAGTAACCATATGAGCTTCTGTCCTATCAAATTTGTCATATAACGGGTGATGGGGTTTGACGAGTATTCCATGACCTCCACTCAGTTGGGACTATGCGATAGAAGGATTGTATTGTACGGTAACTGCACCTTGAGGTTCAGTCCAATATTCACTTCTGACTGGATTGCCACCATATGCTGCTAGGCGTCACTGGTGGATTGTGGGAACCAATAAGAATAATTATAGGCGAATAATTATTATACGATGGAAGAATCAAAAGTGTTTGATCCATCAAAAGGAGTTTCGATGATGATGTCGATGGGGATCGCATCATATCTCACTACCAGACAGAATTGAACCTATTAGGTCACACACATAAGGAATCGCGCATGATCGATATTAAGGAGAAGATAAAGAAGTTTATAGAATGGATTAATTATAATCACAATACTAAAGTTTACTAATTTATTAGTAAAAGGACTAATTTGCAATTATTGTAAATTAGAGGTATTTAAGTGCAAAAGTTGCATGGTGTATTTGCTAATCGTTAGTAAATATTTGGAGGACTTATGTGTAAATGTTACACACGAAGGATAATGGATTATCCAATCGGATTAGGATTCGATTAAGGATAATGGATAATCCAATCGGATTAGGATTCGATTAAGGATAATGAATTATCCAATCGGATTAGGATTCGATTAAGGATAATGGATAATCCAATCGGATTAGGATTCGATTAAGGATAATGGATAATCCAATCGGATTAGGATTCGATTAGGATTAGGATTAGGATTTTCTCATTATAAATATATGTCATATGTGACATATTAAAAAAAATAACAAGAGAAAAGGAATAAGAAAACCCTAGCCGCCTATCCTCTCCCTCTTCCTAAAGTCCTCCATAATTAATCGTTCTCGATCTTCGGAAGATTGCTAGCACAATTAGAAGATTGATTCATCCTCCTTACATCGACACAAGAATTAATTCGTGATCGGATCGCGAATCAAGGTGATCGATTTTTCTATCAAGGGCGTGATTCCGTATGGACACAAGTAGAGGCCGGGTGCGTACGCGGCTATCAAGGACGAACAATTTTTACCAACGATCGTCGGCTTCGCGGTGATCTCGACCCGTGCAAGGTAAAAATTAAATCCTAATTGATGAGATCAATTAGATTATCTTTTTACGATCTAAAACAAAACATGAAGTGATCTTGGTTTAAGAAAAATTTTTATTGCGTTTCTTTCTTCCGCTGCGCATATCCGTATTTTTCTTGTAGCCGAAACGTCGGGTCCCCTTTGAAGGCGACACCCGTAGCAACACGTGCTCGCCCACCATGAATTCCAATTCCCGACGTCTATGGTCCGCGTAACTTTTCTGTCTGCTCTGGGCGGTTAACAGCCGCTGCCTGATCAGGCGCACCTTCGCCTCGGTCTCTTCCACCAAATTCGGTACCAACCATTTGCGCTCTCCCAAGTCATCCCAGCATAATGGTGACCGACAGCGGCGCCCATACAAAGCCTCGTATGGCGCCATCTGAATGCTGGCCTGGTAACTGTTATTATAGGCGAATTCTACAAGCGGCAGGTATTGAGACCATCCGTCGCCCAGGTCAAGTACGCATGCCCGAAGCATGTCTTCGAGGATCTGGATCACCCGTTTGCGGGTGGAAGGCCGTGCTGAAATGCAGCTTGGTTCCCATTGCTCGCTGCAGACTTTGCCAAAAGTTCGACACGAACTGCGTGTCTCTGTCCGACGTGATGGACGCTGGTATACCATGCAACCTTACTATTTCATCAATGTAGGTCCGCGCCAGCCGTTCCCGTGTCCACGTCGTATGTATAGGCAGGAAGTGGGCAGATTTCGTCAAACGGTCTACTATGACCCATATCGCGTCATGCCCTTGAGATGATCTCGGAAAACCAGTCACGAAATCCATCGTAATCATCTCCCACTTCCATTCCGGCACCGGCAACGGTTGTAACTTCCCTGCTGGACGCTGGTGTTTGGCCTTCACTTGTTGGCACACCAGACAGTGTGCCACAAACCGGGTTACATCCCCTTTCATCTTAGGCTACCAAAAGATTTGCTTTAAGTCCTTGTACATTTTCGTCCCCCTAGGGTGCACGGCGTAGGGCGCGGTGTGCGCCTCGCTCAGGATTTCTCCTTGAGCTCCGGTAGATCCGGCACACAGATTCGTCCTCGAAAACGTATCGTGCCATCTGCGTCCCTCGCGAAATCGCCCCCTTGGTCTGAGGGTAGTCTGTCTCGCACCAGTTGTAACTGGGTGTCCGTCGATTGCCCTTCCCGGATTCTGTCTAGTAGGGTGGGTCTGACCACCAAGGTCATGAGTCGTGCGACCGTCCCCGCTGGTACTACCTCTAGTTTTAGTTGCGAAAATTCTGCAATCAAACGGTCCTGCAGGGTAAGGGCGTTCGCCATCGATTCTGCCGTCTGTCCTTTGCGGCTCAAGGCATCCGCCACCACGTTCGCCTTCCCAGGGTGGTAGTGGATGGTTAAATCATAGTCTTTCAGTAGTTCGAGCCACCGCCTTTGCCGCAAATTCAGCTCCTTCTGGGTGAAGAGGTACTTGAGGCTCTGATGGTCTGAGTACACATTGCAGTGCGTTCCATACAAATAGTGCCTCCACAACTTGAGGACGAATACGACTGCTGCAAGCTCCAGGTCGTGCACGGGGTAGTTTCTCTCGTACTCCTTGAGTTGCCTTGACGCATAGGCTATGACTTTACCCGTTGCATAAGCACGCCTCCGAGACCGTTCCGTGACGCATCGCAGTACACCTCATAATCCTCGCCGGGCTCCGGTAAAGCAAGCACCGGGGCTCGGGTCAACTTGTTCTTGAGTTCTTCAAAGCTCTTCTGGCATTGATCTGTCCAGATGTACTTTTCTCCTTTACGGGTCAGGCGAGTCAGGGGCATGGCTATCTTGGAGAAGCCTTCCACAAAGCGTCTGTAATACCCTGCCAGACCCAGGAAGCTTCGAATCTCAGTTACCGTCGTCGGCCTGGGCCAGTTGCTTACCGAATCTATCTTCTTCGGGTCGACCGCAATCCCAGCAGTCGACACGATATGCCCCAGAAAGCCCACCTCGCGGAGCCAAAACTCACACTTTTTGAGTTTGGCGTAGAGTTTCTGTTCCCGTAAGGTTTGGAGGATTATGCGCAGATGCTCTTCATGTTCCTCATCCGTACGGGAGTAGATGAGAATGTCATCAATGAAGACCACCACGAAAATATCTAAGAAGGGTTTGAACACCCTATTCATCATGTCCATGAATACCGCTGGGGCGTTTGTGAGCCCGAACGACATTACCGTGAACTCGTAGTGACCATAGCGAGTCTGGAACGCTGTCTTGGGGATGTCCTCACCCCTAACTCAGAGCTGGTGGTAGCCAGACTGCAGATCGATCTTAGAGAACACCGTTGCTCCTTGTAACTGGTCAAACAGGTCGTCAATCCGTGGCAACGGATACTTGTTCTTGATAGTGACCTTGTTTAATTCTCGGTAGTCAATACACAGGCGAAGGCTTCCGTCCTTCTTCCTTACGAACAAAACGGGCGCGCCCCATGGCGACACGCTCGGTCTGATGAAGCCTCTATCCAAAAGATCCTCCAGTTGCGCCTTGAGTTCCTTCAACTCGGCGAAGGCCATCCTGTACGGTGCCTTCGTGATGGGTTTAGTGCCTGGAAGTAACTCGATGGGAAAGTCGACCTCTCGTTCAGGTGGCATCCAAGGAAGCTCTGCCGGAAATACGTCCGGATATTCCCTTACACTAGGATATCGGGTCTAACTTGAGTTGTGGACCCACGCGATCTAACGATTTTCATGGGTCCTTAATCACTAAGTAAAGGGGGTGGGTCCTATTTAACCCTTACATAACCCCAAACAGTCCTCACTAACAACAATAGGGTTTCCTATGCCCTGAACTCACCCGCACCCGTAGGCCGGGAAGAGTTCGACTAACACTTAATGAGTTTCTCCCCCAACCACGCTATGCACGTGGGGGAATAGGGGAAGTAGAAGACGAGAAAGAGAGTAAGAGGGGGGGGGGGGGGGAGGGTCGGACGAGGGAGGAAGGTAAGGTATAACCGGTGCTCCTAAACAGAAGGAAAGAAAAGAAAACAACCGTTACCTGTTATCACTTGTTCTGAGACATCGCGTCCTCCACCGTGGTAGTTCGGGGAGTACGCCCACAACCCTCAGGCCAGCGTCGTACAGCGTGTTGGGGTAGGGACTTAGTGTCGAGAGAGTCTGCTGATTGCCGGTCGCCAGGTAGGTCCTCCTGCGGAACGGGGGCTGCAGTGCCCTCTCGTCCTCCCGCCTACGGTGCCGCATTAGTAGGGGCTAGCTTCCGTGGGCATGAGTCATCCGTGTGGTTCGGCTTGCCGCATTTATTGCAATAGGAGTACTTCCAGAGGCATCTCATCACTGGATGCGCCCTCCCGCAAACCACGCAGGATTCCTGTAGTGATTCCGGCCCTTGGTTCTCCCGGCTTTTTGGGTTGGGGCCCCCTTGCGGGGCGGGGGTGGCAGCTTTCCCTGGTTCGTCGGGTTGCGGCGCTGGGGTAGTGGTAACTGGCCTCAGGGGGCACGTGGCACGTGAGTGTCCCGGCTTGCCGCACCGAAAGCAGTGTTCATTCTGCCACGGGCAATCCAACACTCGATGTGCACCATCGCATATGACGCATGGCCTCTGCGGTGGTTCAGGTCCCTTCACCTTGGTCTGCCCAAACTTCTGTTCCATCCTTGGGCGTTTGGGCGCCCGGTCGTCCTTGAAGGGGTCCCTCGTCGGACCGGGGTGGTGAAATCTCTGCCCCCAATAAAATCCGGGGTGTCCCTGCCGAGCTCATGCCTCGGCGAGTTCTTGTTCTGCCCGCAAAGCCGCGTTGGTAGCCTCATTGAAGGTGGCAAATCTTACGGGCGGAATCCCGCGAAAAGCGTCATATCCGGTGTCGCACTGAGGGCGGTCGGTTCCCTCAAATTCTCGAGTCATTAGATATAAGCGTTCAGTGAGGGTTAGCAACTAATCCGCCACGTCGCGCAGCTGGTTGCGAAGTAGGCGGTTCGCTGTGGCTACGAGGTCCCTTCTGTCCATTTTCAAGTTAGCGCTTGATGACCGATTCCCGGTCGTTATCTGTGCACACAAAAATCGCGTCAATCCTAGCATTATTGACTTATAAAAACACTGAGGCTATGACCCCTTTTTCCCCGCACACTCGCGGCCTAAGGCACCTACGACTCGGTTATCTCATGTTCAATTTGGTTGTGGGATCATGCACTGCGGATATTGGTCACCGACTACTGTGGTTAAAGCCGTTTTCTCTTTGATACCATAAAATCTGTCACGCCCCGGAGGTCTCAAGATAAACGGAAAACATGTTTATTTTTTTTTTTGAAATGCAAGTGAGAACGACCTCGCCTGCCGGTGCGTGTCAGACCTGCCACATATATAAATTCACCCTGCAAACGGACAGAGTCTCCTTTGTATATGCACGACGTCACGATTACAACAACGACAATAACATCATACAGCATTAACCACACAGTCACAGTGAACAAGTACGAACGTGTAACAACATTCAACAACATTAGGATGAACCTATGAGTTTGCAAACGGTGTCCACTCGACACCCATTCCTTTAGAAACGTCTAAACATTCACATTAAGGCGGCTATAATGTTTGAAAGGATAAATCCACAGGGTTTTCAAAGTGGTGCCCACACGACACCCTATTTTTGAAAATCATTTTCGAAATCCTTTTGACATCGTAAAACGGCCGCAAAGTTTAAGGATCAAAACAATATCCAAACAACTAATTACTTGTCCACATATCCAGCATGATCCACGTCCACACAAAATAAACTAAGGAGGGAGAATAGAGATAACCAAACTAAGAGTTTTAACAAAGGGCCTCATACGACCAATAGCTAACTCTGCGTTGCCTCACCACCGTCCCGATGTACATACCTATTTGGACCTGTCACGGAGTGGGTAAAGTCAGTGACAAATAAAGTAGATGTTATAACATTAATGAACAGTAAACTCAAATGAATTACTCTGCACCGGAACCTTTCGCTATCCTTCGCCCTGCATCCACTTATTTAATTTAGTGACACCGTCACGTCAGGGTAGTCGACGATCTCCCCACGCGACACATACGATGCTTTTACCCCTTCACGATGCGTGAGCGACATGTTTAGCTATCGTGAAGAGGTCCCCACCCTACATGCGTGGGGCACATGGGTCATTCAGACCACTCCTCCGGAAAAGTACACCCATGCGGAGGCCAATCCGCCTGTGTACGTGCAGCATCCTACACCGGTTTGCCGAAGTCGGCGTAAATTAAATATCGCGACACTTGGTCGCCACAAACATTAACAAAAGAACGGTACATAATATGCGAAGGGTTAATTTATTGGAAACACTTCATCTACTTTATTAAACAGGTTAGTACGAACTTTTTAAATGATATACTGCACCTAATGTACTTACAGCACTTGTTGCATAAGAACCCACCTGGTTGCGGGAAGATCGGGGTACTAGGGGTCTTAGATACTCTCCCGCCGCACACCTGGACCTAAAGAAGTCCCCAGAACAACAGTTAATAACGCATACAATTACCGGAAACGAAAACCCAATTAACTCTGCGCCGGAACCCCAAAATGGCGCCTAGAACCACACTTGACTACTCCCCGCGCGCACGCACATCCCCTCCCCGCTGGCGTCGTCGCCCGCGGAGGTTGCCCGCCTTCCGCGGATGCCCCGCGCGGCGCCCGCGCGTCAGCCGCCTGCCAGCGGGTGCCCCGCGCTGCTCAAAACCGCGCGACGAGCGCCTGCGGTTGACTTCGCGCGGCGTCTGCGCGGAAACTGCCCGCGCGGCGCCCGCGCGGTGCCCGCGCGGTGTGAGTACGGGCCGCGTGGCGCCCGCGCGGGTGCGGGCCGTGCGGCGCCCGTGCGGCGTCCGTGCGGCGCCCGCGCGGGTGCGGGCCGCATGGAGCCCGCGCGGTGCTCGTGCGGCGCCCGCGCGGGTACGGGCCGCGCGGCGCCCGGGCGGCGCCCGTGCGGCGCCCGCCCGTGCGGCGCCCGCCCTTTCGGCGCCCGCCCTTGCGATGTCCGTCCGCGCGGTGCCCTAGCGGCACCGCGCGTCTTCTCCGCCAGCGCGGTGCCCTAGCGGCACCGCGCGTCGTCCACCCGCCCGCGTCGTGCCCTAAGTCACATGGCAACGGCGACGGGCGGCGGGGACGAAGGAAACGGAGATGGGGAAGACATCTTAAACTACGAAAAAGAACCCGAAAATACTACGAACGTAAAAACACTCACCGGATTATCTGACGGGGAACGACCGATCGCGTTCTAGCTTCCGGTACGTGGTTCGGGGTGGTCGGATCCCGCCTTCTTCCTCTTCTTTTCCTCCGGTTAGGGTTCCGCCTTTTTCCTTTTTTTTTTTCTTTTCGTTCTCTCGGTTAGGATTTCGTCTCTCTCTTTTTATTTCTTTTTAACGAAAGGTGGGATTTTCCCTATCTCGTACGTAGTTTAAATTCTGTTTTCTATTTTCCGTCACCGAATAATTAATTATTTAATTAATTATTCCCTACGAGATAACCTCCATTATCCCAAACGGGTGCAAGATATTTTGCACGGATTTCGATGCACGTTTAGTCACCGCATCACTAAAAATTTCGTTCCGGGAGATCATGACATCGAATTTCAGATCCGATCGCACCGTCGGTTATCGTTTTTCGTGCTCTTTCGCAGAAAAATACATGCACCACACCCGACCGACTCACAAAATATGATAATCCCGGAATACTAAAAGAACACTAAATTAGAAGGAGGGTTAATTATTACAGAAAAATCGTATCATTACACCACCCTCCTCCAAAATCCATAACGCACACTCTCAACATATCCTCTAGGGTCTGTATGGTGCGCTCGGACTGACCATCAATCTGTGGGTGGAATGCAGTGCTGAATCTGAGCTGGGTCCCCAAGGCTGACTGTAAACTCCCCCAGAAGCGTGACACAAAACTCGGGTCCCGATCTGAAACAATCAACGCTGGTACACCGTGCAGCCTCACTATCGCATCCAAATACAACTGTGCCAGACGCTCCAATGACCAAGTCATCTGAACAGGCAAGAAATGTGCAGACTTGGTGAGTCTATCAACAATCACCCAAACCGCGTCGGCTCCACTCTGCGCTCTCGGCAGCCCAGTAACAAAGTCCATGGTGATGTGATCCCACTTCCACTCGGGAATTGGAAGACTCTGTAACTTGCCAGCAGGAATCCGGTGCTCTACTTTCACTTGCTGGCAAGTTAGACAGTGAGCCACAAATCTTCCAATGTCCCGCTTCATTTCGGACCACCAGAAATGTGCCTTGAGGTCCTTATACATCTTAGTACCACCAGGATGAATGGTATAAGGTGTATAATGGGCCTCCCTCAAAATCTGGTCTCTGCCGAACACTCTCTGGAAAGGCCCGAAGAAGCATGCTACGGAACTCTGCCCATGAGAGAAGCTGCATCCCAGGCGGACCAGCTGGTCGCACACGTCGCCACCATGCCTCGGCGTTGCTCTCCAAAAAGTGAGTAGCCAACAGAACTCGAAACCTCTCCTCAATAAATAGGCTCTCGAAATGACGCTCCATGGCCGTAATCCAAGACTCGGCCGCCCACGGTTCAGTACTCATACCCGAAAAACGGGGTGGATCAAACTGGAGGAACCTCATCAAAAGATCCACCACCTCCCGCTGCTCTGCCGAAGTCAACGATCCCGTCGTCCCAGATGGTGGCCTACTAGAAACCGGCTCAACCGGAACTGCTGGTGCAGGCTGAACAACAGGGGGCGCCATAACAGGCGAAGAAGGCACCGACGAACTCTCAGGGGGTACTACAGCCGGTTGTGCCCTCTGCTCCATCATGAGCATCAACCGACCTACTGCCTCCTCCTGGCGCCGAGACGCCTCAGCCAACTGTGCCATCTGGGCACGGAGCTCCTGAACCTCTGTCTGCTGTCCCCGCCCCGAGTCCTCCTGCTCGGGCTCAGAGGACGAAGGCTGCGAACGCGTCACCATCGAGCGTCGAGGAGGTATTCCCACCTGAGGGACAAAGCAAACAATCAGAACCCAAATCAACACTCGACCCAATCTAGCGAAAGTCAAAAGGCATGTCCCCCTTCCCGAAGTACTATGTTGTCTGCAGCCAACATAGTTGCCACAGAAGGAAGACATGTCAATCACTCATCCCGATCCGCTCGGGAGAGTTAGAAACCCAATCAGGACTCTCGCTAAAAATTACGGCTCTCACGTGAGTCATCCTAGGGTCCAACCACAAGCCTAGGGTTCCTAAGTCCTCCAAGACCTACATCCTAGGCTCTAATACCACTCTAATCTGTCACGCCCCGGGGTCGAAACTGCGCCCCGGGCTCGCCAACAGATCCGCCGCCCACACGGGAAGCCCCGTATAGACGTAGCGACTAACCTGCAAAGAAATATCTATACTAGCAGATATCAGAGCAAAAAGTAAAAGCTGAAATATAAGACATAAAATATTACTACAACTCTCGAATATACAGACCATCCTCACCAAAATACAAAGTCTCTCTGAAAAGCAGAAAAGAAAGGTACAACTCGATACCTCACTACAAAGTCACTCAACATAACACACTCCAAAATAGAACAGGGGTACATCTACTCTCACTCTGAGGATGACAGGAAGGGATCTATCTCGCGACTCCCTTACCTCGGTCTGAAGGGGCTGGATCAGCAACTGGAGCAGCAGGAACCGGAGCAGAAGTCCCTGGGGAAAAGACACCACGACGGGTGTGAGAACTACATCCCACAGTAGTTCTCAGTGGGTGCCGCCAACAAGCCCGACGGTCTGCCCACTAAGTATACCAGAGGCATAAAGTAATATATGCAGTGCTGTAAAGAAAAGCTGGAAAGGTAAAGTCTACAGCTACTATGCCTCTATCTAGATGCTCAAGGAGTGAAACAGAAAGAACAGTATGCCACAACTAACTCTCACTGAGATCACCCAATCTAAACTGACTGCCACATCGGGTCCAGTCAAACCTGCGCCTACCTACTGCCGTCACATCCCGGAGGACCGGACTTACGTAGGACGTCCATGACTGCCAAAACTGGCTCAGCCAGAGGGACAAATGCGTCGACAAGTCGCGATAGAAGAGCTCAATCTCACGCCGGTACAACAACTCGGTATATAGCTCAATCTCAACGCCGGTACAACAACCCGGTCCAAGTATCACTCTCAATGCCAGTACAACAACCCGGTCGAAGTATCACTCTCAATGCCGGTACAACAACCCGGTCTCGCCTACTCCGGAGTGGCACTCGAGGGGCACGACCCCACCGAGCAAAGTATCCGCGCATCTCTGTCGAGCTCAAATGTGGCTCATGCAGGCTATGATCCAAATCATCGATCAACAAGATCGGCTATAACCAACAACTCACTGTCTCACTCACTGGCTAGAATCCACACAACTGAGACTCACTGTCACTCTGACAGCTCCCATGAACCCAAATCTACCATCACTATCACTCTCCCCAAGAAAACTGATCTACAGACTGCTATCAACTCCATTCGGTCCCCAGACACGAGTGCAAATGCATCCCACAACCACCCGACCTCCCAGCCCACAACCCGGGCGAGAAAACTAAGTCCAGAATGACAAATATAATAAAGTGATGTGGGAATGTCTAGAGCAATAAAGAAACCTAGCCTAAGTTGAAGTTTTCTACAGTCTGGCTGAACATGATACATATGACAGGGGTGTTAGGTCAAGTTCCAAGATTTCAATAATTAACATGTTGTAGGAATCACAATAAGATCACAAGAATCAACAACTGACATACAAAAGTACTAACATACAGTTTCCACATGCTATTTAATCCAATTTCTAACATGCATGATCCTACATACATAGAATTAGCACGCAGTCCATAGATTTTGGAAGCAAGGTCACCCACCTGAACGTGCTATCTGTCCGGAGTCGTACAGCTAAGAAAGCCCAGAAACAAATATATCAGTACCTCCACCAAGCCAACAGTACCAAAGCAGTGCTCAATACATCCTGGTTACAAAATGCATTCCAAAAATTACACTTAATTCCACAAAATTTCAAATATACAAAATCTGCGGTGAACAGTCCTCTTTCTGCGAAAATTTTACCTGTAAAACAATCTTCAAAAATTCCAGTAAAAATATGACGGCGATCCTCGCGAAGAGTAGATGTCGATAGAGTCTTGAATCATCGAAATCCGATGTGTGGATGTGGAGATAAAAATCCGACAAGAAGGTGCTGTCCAAACCATCCATCAGCCGCAATGGGGGTTAAAAACGTACCCAAAACCCCAAGAAAAGCTCAAAACCAGAGAAAGTGGCCAACGCGAAAATTGTAGATATACCTCTCGTGAAACCGTCGCCACAGAAATCGTCCAAAAATATCATTGGGGTAGCTCGGTAGACCTCCCAGACTGAAATGCGACGAAAATGGGCCTCCAATAGGAAATCGTCGCTCCGCACCACGATGCAGAAATCGCCGTCTTTGCGGTCTCCAAAAATTCTAAGCTTCCACCGAAAGATGCACAAGAGGATAAGCTTCAACTTTGCTGAAGGGCACTATGGCTAAAAAGCTCGGGCAAAACCTCAAAACGGAAGAAGAAGAAGGGTATTTATAGGCTCCACCAAAAAAAGAATCCAAAAAAGGCATCATGGGCTTTTTGGGCCCATTTCCGGGCGCCCGGACGATTCGGGCGCCTACAGTGTTGGGCCTGGCCCAACACTGTGCGCGCACGAATTAACCAGGGGCCGCCACGTGTCCCGTGGCTCTCCCCCGTGCCCGGCCCACGCGCGCCCGCGAATCGCGGAGCGCCGCGTGTCCCGACAGCGGGGCATGGGCCGGCTGCGCCCGGCCAATCGCGGGGCGCCACGTGGCGCCCCCAGGTTGCGGGCCACCTGCCCCAACTGCCCCGACCTGCTCCCCTGGCGCGTGGACCGCGCGCGCGTGAGCCGGCCACTCGCAGGCCGCCACGTGGCGCGCCCTGGTCCATGCGCCAGGCCGCAAGTCCCCGTGGACCGCGCACCGCGAGCCCGCCATTCAGGAGCCGCCACGTGTCCCCCGCACTCGGCCCATGCACCAGCTCCAACATTCTGTGGACCGCGCCGTGTGAGCCGGCCAATCCGGTGCTGCCACGTGGCACCAGGCCGGTCCACGGCCTCCCCCATGCACCAAAATGCGCGTAAAACTTTCGGGAGCCCCTTTTTGGGCATCCGGACTCAGAATCAAACAAGCAAATAACCGTTTTCAAGCATTTTTCCGTGCTGAATCTATTTCCAACCTCTGTTTGGCCTAGTTCCTTTCAAAAATTTCGGCAAACCTAGCCGAAGGCCAACACAGCTAAAGATATCTCGCAGGGTCCATCTGTGGCATCCCATTGATGCACCATGGGCCAGATACACCAACACTAGGTGTTCTAATAGTGGATTCATCAGAAGAATGCTGCATGGGAACCAGGGCCACTACAGCTAGTGTCGTGGGGAGCCGTTTGGGTAGACGGTGGTCCCGGGCCGTCGAGTATCTTCCGGTCAGTGTTGTTGGGAACCGTTGGGGTTGACGGTGGTCCCGGGTCGTTGAGTGTTGTCCGACCAGTTTTATTAGCCCTGAGTTGTGGGTCAATCCCGATTATGGAGTATCTCCAGCCAGTGTGTTTTGTGCTACGAGTTGGTGGAGTTTGCTAGTGTCTCGAGATTCGAGGGAGCTGATCAGCTGAGTCGTCGAGAGTACTCCGACCGTTGTGCGAGATGTTTGAGGATCCTGAGTCCTTCCGTTCTGAGAGTGAGCGTGGATTTTGACTATAGCCTGCAGGAGCCACTTTGAGCTCGACAGAGTGCGCGGATACCTTTTTCCTCGGTGGGGTCGCGCCCCTCGAGTGCCCTATCCCGAGTGGGCCTGTTACTTTTGTATCACGACTTGTCGATGCAATCCCTCTGGCTGGGCCAGTTTTGGCAGTCACGGACGCCCTACGTAAGTCCGGTCCTCCTTGGATGTAACGGCAGTAGGTAGGCGCAGGCTTGACTAGACCCGATGTGGCAGTCAGCTCGATTGGGTCGATTGAGCACCTCGTGTGCGAGTGGTGTATGCATAGCATGTTCTTAGATGAGTTTTCCTTTGAGCATGGTACTTGAGGCATATTAGCAGTAGCGAGTGTATGCATAGCGTGTTCATAGTAGAGTTTCCTTTTGAGCATGATGGTTGACACATATTAGCTGTAGTTTCATTCAGCTTTCCTATTTATCTATCTGCATACCTATCTGTTTGCCTCCAGTAGACTTAGTGGGCATACCGTGGATATTGGTGACGGTACCCACTGGGAACTACCTTCTGTAGTAGTTCTCACACTCGCTGCGGTGATAGGTTTTCTGAGCTTGCTGTTCCGACTTAGCTCACGCGGAGACAGCTGATCGAGGTGAGGACGTGGCCGAGTAGTTCCTTACCAGCATTAAGAGTCAGAGGTAGATGTACCCTGTATTTTCTTGATTACACTTTTGTACTGGACAGTCTGAGTGATTATGAGGGTTGTACTTTTATTTTCATAGCTGAGAGACTATGTATTGAGGATTTATTTTTATTCAGATGTTCAGTTGATTTCTGTAGCTACTAGTTTTATTTTCAGCTCTGATACATGTTTAGCTATAGATGACTTGCAGGGTAGACGCTTCGTCTGTGAGGCAGTTTTCGTACAGATGGCAGATCTGTTGGCTAGCCCGGGTCGCAGTTTCGACCCCGGGGCGTGACACATAGCCTCTCGTTGTTCTCGACCCAAAGAAAAAGGCAGTCCTTAGAATCCAGATCACTCGAACTTTCTCGGGTGAAGAAGTTTACAGAAAAGGTGATATTTATTACAGAAAACTATTTTCACTCGAACCCACGCAGGATGAGGACTAAAAGTAGTTCATTTTTGTAAAACCATCTTGATTTAAGAAAACCCATTTTAATGAATTTTAGTTATTTTAGGAAAATCAGTTAGAAAACAAGTTTTATTCCCAAACCCCGAAGGGCTAATGCCTTCACCCAATCAGACAAGAACAGACTCCGACGACCCTTTGACGTTTGGAAGAAAAATATTGGTTTACTGAAATCAGGTGTGTCCAAAAAGATTCTGGATTCAATGCCCTGCTATCACTGGTACACCACTGCTACGAACACAGTGGCAACAAATAAATCGAAGAACTTAACAACCCGGGACCACCGTTTACCCAAACGGCTCCCTCCACTGGTATAAGACTAGCTATATCTACTAGACTCCACTAGGCCCCCAAGCATGAGTGTAACATGCATCCTACATTAAGAGAAATCCCGACCACTTGGCCCACTACCCGGGCGAGGAAAACACTATGTCCAGGGATAGAATGTAAAGTGTGGATGTCTAAAGTATAAATGAACCTAGCCCAAGTGGAGGTTTTCTACTAGTCTGGTTGAACATACATCATATGACAGGGTGCTAGGTCAAGTTCTATTAATAATAATTATTAACACAAATAGGAAGCATTAACCGATATGATCTCAATAACAACACAAGGAAAATATCATCTCTTTCCCTAATATGCTTCCTAACACATCTCACAATCATGCATGCTTGCTATTCCATAGAATTAGAGAACCGTCCACCGGCTTTCGAGATGAAGCAACCCACCTGAAAGTGCGCATCGATCTAAGGTCCAAATGGGTTGAAACTGAATGGGGATAATCCTCAGATTCCCACGATTCCAACGAGCACAAAAACACCAAAAAACTCCTCCTGGGCACAAAGATACAGTCCAAACATTGCGGTAAGCAAAAATCCCCACGATCACAAATCTGCAAAAAGATCAGTCCGAAAGAATCCAAAATATCACCCTCGAGATGATCTCCAAAAACTCTAATAAAAATATGGCTGCGATTCTCGCGAAGCGTAGATATCGATCGAGTCCTCATAGGTTGAAATCTGATAACCGAACGCGGAGATAAAAATCCGACAAGCTCCGCTGTCCATGAAAATCACCAGCAAGAAAAGGGTTCAAAGATGTTCTAAAAACCCTAATAAAAACCAAAAACTGAGACAAGCGGAAAACAAGAAAAACGAAGATCTACCTGTCTTGAAACCGATGCCGTGAAAATCGGCCAAAAACTCCCTCCCGTCAGCCCAGGGGAGCTCGCGGAAGAAACATCGACGGAGAAGATCGATAACGAAGACACGTCGAAGCTCGCGATGTCGAGGAGAATGCAGATGGCACGACTCCCAAAAATCTTCGGGATCCCAAATGTCGAAGAAAACTCGAAGGTGGAGATTCCTGTAGAAAATGGGCTCAAAATCGCAGAAGAAAAACCCAAAAACGAAGCCCAAATGGGCTATTTATAGCCTAAGCCCACCAAAGGAGGGGATCCGGATTCGGGCGCTCGAATCCGGCCCCGGCCTGTTACTGTGCGTGCTCGAAATCTCCCGGGCGCGCCACGTGGCCCGCTTTGCGCCTCGCGTGCCCCGCGCACGCGCCACCGCCAATCAAGGCGCGCCGCGTGGCAGTGCGGTCCACGGCGGGGAGCGTGCTCCGCGGTTCATGGCCGGCCAGCCGGGTCGCTGCGCCCGCTAATGGGCGGGTGACACGTGGCTGCCGCGGCCCACCGTGCGCCGTGCCCGGCGAGAATCACGCGTAGCCCCGCGTGCGTTGACCGGCCTATCCCCGCGCGCCACGTGTCCCCAAGCCGCGCCTTCGCTGGTCCCGATGCACGTGGAATCCCGTGGACCGGCCGGCCCGCACTTGCCCGCGCCGCTGCCCGCGGCCGCGCCGCCGTGCCCGCCGCCTGCCCGTCGCCGCCGGTGCTGCCCTGGCCTGGCGGAACAGTAACCTTGCCTCAAAATCCGTGTTTGGGCATCCTGGCTCCGAAAAATACATGTAAATAGTCTGTTTTCATCATTTTTGCGCGCTGAGTCCAAATCCGATATCCATTTTGCCAAATTCCACTTCTAGAATTTGTCGAAGGCATCCGGACATGAATTCTTAATCCAAATTTCGCGCTAGGTCCAATCTTGAGGTCCGATTTGCGCGCAACCATCTCCAACACACATCATAGGCCTCCAGAAGCCACAATTCACTCCGTAAGACCTTCGCAGAGATTCGGGTCATCACAACAATGGTCGTTGTATTGTTAGGAGTGATTGCCAGAGCCTCGCACATGAAGGGGAAATCTTGCTTCTAGGACAGTGCATTTGCACGTCTCGACTCATAGGCTTCATTTAATCCTTACTATTCTTTTATTAATAATAAAGTAGAAATTTGCATGATAACTTATAATTTAAAATTTTGGATTTAAATCAATTGAGTATTATTTTATGTCACGCCCAGGAGGTTCTAAATGAGCGAAAAAACGTGTATATATATTTTTTTAGAAATTAACCTCGCCCACCGGTGTGCGCCAGACCTGCCACATATACAAATTCACTCCACAAACGGACGGAGTCTCCTTTGTATATGTACGGCATCTCAATTACAACACATACTTTAACCATGCAGTCACGATGAAACCAAAGGGAGAGATCACAATTAATCACAACCACAATTACTACAACAAGATTGAAAGGATAAATCCACGGGTTGTCAAACGGTGTCCACACGACACCCGGTTTTAAAAACGTTTTCGCAAATCTCTTTTAGGCGGCAACATAACTTGAAAGGATAAATCCACGGGTTTGGAAAGCAGTGCCCACACGACACTTAGTTTGAAAACGTTTTCGAAATCATTTTGCTACTTGAAAACATGCCGCATGCAAGTCTAAGATAAACACAATAAAAGATGTCACCACTAAGTTAGGATCTCAACCCAACATCCACATTGTTCCACCATCAAGTAAACACTAACCTACTAACCAAAAGCAAATGAGATAACCGAAAGTGAATAAGACATTTTACAGCCTCAAGCGGCTAAGGTCCTCTAAACGCAATCTCACCATCGTCTCGGTTCCCACCCCTATTCGGACCTGTCACAGTGTGGGAAGTCAGTGACAAATAAAGTAGATGAAAACAAGCACAATGCGATAAAAACTGTAATAAACAAACCGATACACCAGAGCATTCCACTTCCCACTCATGAGTCACCATATCCCCTGTTTAATCAAAACGAAGCATATGCCGGGAGGTCTAAAGACCCCCAGCGAAAGTACACTTTGCTCGCACCTTGATGCCATCAACCCCTCCACGGTACTTGTGCAGCACCTTAAGTAATCCGCGAGGGGTCCCTACTATGTCACCTTCACCTTTGTGGGGTACACGGGTCAACGTACCATCTTTCCGAAAAAATATACCCTGTGCAGTGGCCAGACCGCCGGTGTGCGTGTAAGCAATCATGAGCATAAATGTCGAAACCGGCGTCTAATAGAGCACCACGACATTCGTCGCCATAGTTAGAAATAAAAGAGCGGAATTCTCATGCAATGGGGTTAAACAGTTTACAAAAAGGCACATCTACTTTACTTTCATAAGTTACAACGGGAATAACCATACACCGAAATACAACAAAGTACCCACTTCGAAATGTGCTGACCGGAACACCTGGGACCGAAACACGCTCACAATCGGCACCCGGACCTAAGAAAGTCCCCAAAAGAACAACAGGTCAGACTGAATTGCATTCTGTAAAGAAACGGAGTCCAAAACCCAAGAGTATGACGAAAACCCGGCAAAGGCGGCGGTAACGACGCGCGACGGATGACGCGGCCGCGGTCCTTTTCCCTCGCGGCGCCGCATGTCGTGCGGGCACCGGACCCGCGTGGCGCCGCATGCGGCTCGGCCGCGCGGTCAGACTCCCTGCGCGCCACTCGTGGGCGGCGCCACGCGCAGCACTAGCCGCGCGGTGCGTATGCCGCCTGCGGCGGCTTCCCGCGCGGCACCTGCCCGCGCGGCACCTGCCCGCGCGGGTGCTGCCGCCTGCGGTCTGCGCCCCGCGCGGCACTAGGTCGCACGGCACTAGGCCGCGCGGTGCGCGCCGCATGCTGGTGGTGCCCCGCGCGGCACCTGCTCGTGCGGGTGCTGCCGCCTAGGTCGCGCTGCGCGCGCCGCCTGCGGGCGGCGCCCCTCGTGGCACCTGCCCGCGCGGGTGCTGTCGCCTGCGAGCGGCGCCCCGCGCGGCGCGACGGCGGTGGCGGCGGTGCCGGCGACTAAACGGAAATGACGAAAACCCCAACGAAAACCAAAAAAGAACTTCGCTTACCGCGATCTTGTCGGAGAAGATGATATGCTCACACTTCCGGCTCCGGCACGTTGATCGGAGGCGATCGGACTCCTCCGCTTTCTTCTTCTCTCTTTCTTTTTCCTCCGGTTAGGGTTTTTTTTTTCTCTTTTCTCTCTTTTCTCTCCGGCTAGGGTTTTCTCTTTTCTTTCGAGAAAAATAGATTTCTTTCTTGGTACGTACAATAAAACCCACATCCCGGTATTTATTATTTAAAATTAATTATCTATTCACACGAGATAATTTCATATCCTCTTGAAATGCGTGCCAGATCTTTAGCACAGATTTCGATGCACACTACGGTCACCGCGACCGTCAAAACCCCATTCCGGGGGATCCGTAAGTCGGATTTCAGACCCGATTGCACCGCCGTTCATCGTTTTTTGAGCTCTATCACAGAAAGATTGTCACGCCCCCAGGGGTTTTCGAGTGAATCAGAGCGGAAAATAGCGTGAATATTTTTTTTTTTTCTTATTAAGGTAATACAAACCTCATCCCCGGTACGTGCCAGACCGCCACATACACAAACTCTCTCTGCCCACGGACAGAGTCTCCTTTGTATATGCACGGCGTCTCATTTACAACATCAAACATTAAACTCCAACCAACAACCATACAGTAGACATACATCATCAAACAACACAAGTTTATAAAGCGGCGTCAGCGTTTGGAAAGGATAAAACCCAGCGTTTGTAAAATCTGTGCCCACACGGCACTTCGTTTTGAGAAAACATTTTCGCAATCAATCAGTTTATCGAGAAAACGTGCCGCGAATGAAAACATCACTAAGAGTATAAAAAGCATATGAGTACACCTCATCCACAGAACTACTAATACATGTCCAAACTAAAGTAATCCACAACTAAAGTAGTCCACAAGCAAATTAACTATTTAAAGCATAAAAGGAAATGAGATATAGAACCAAGTATCCTGACTACGGTCCTCGCGACGCAGTCTCACCGCCATCCCGGCTAACGCACCTAGTAATACCTGTCACGGAGTGGGTAAAGTCAGTGACAAACAAAGTAGATGTTTAAATGCAACAAGGAAAGAAGAGCAAACCGATTACACCAGGACCTTTCGCTAAAACCTGAAACTCACATTACTCATTTTGTTTACTTTGGTGCCACCGTCCCGTCGGGGTTGTCAACGTCTCCCCGCGGGACAATTGATGCCCTCTTCACGGGCTAGTGCGGTACCTTTAGCCGCCGTGAAGAGGTCCCCACCTTACGTGGGGAGCACGAGTCACATAGACCGCTTCTCCGGAAAAGTACACCCATGCGGAGGCCAATCCGCCTGTGTACGTGCAACATCCGAAAACGGATTTGCCGAGATCGGCGTGTAGTGAGCACCGCGACCGCAGCCGCATCAGTTGTTAGATAAAAACATTTATGCGAAAGGTTAAACTGTCCATCTACTTTGTTAGGTAAATTGAGAGCACTTTTAATGACGATAGATGCACTTACTGCACTTGTTGCACTTATAGCAACTGTACCCACCTCGTTGGAGAGCAATCGGAACACCGGTATCCTTCGCGCTCTCCCGCTGCACCCCGGGACCTAAAGAAAGTCCGTACGGATAACTATGATCAGAAACATACACTAACATCTTAAATCGGAATAGACCCCACTATAATCTTTTTGACGGAAAAGACCCGGCACCGTCCGGTTCGCCGTAACCGGAACCCCCGCACCGCCATCGCCGTCCGTCGGAGCCCCGCGCGGCTCGAATCCGCGCGGCGCGGCTCCACGGGCGGCGCCCGCACGGTGTCCGCGCGGCGCCCGCGCGGGTGCGGCCCGCGCGGTGCGCGCGGCGCGCGGGTGCGGGCCCGCGCGGCGCCCGTGCGGGGTGCCCGCGCGGCCCCGCGCGGCGCCCGCGGGGCGCCCGCGCGGCGCCCGCGCGGTGCCCGCGCGGTGCCCGCGGGGTGCGGCCCCGCGCGGCGCCCGCGCGGGGTTTGCCCGCGCGGCGCCCGGGTGCCCGGCGGCGCCGCGCGGTGGCCCGCGCGGCGCCCGCGCGGTGCCGCGCGGGTGCGGCCCGCGCGGCGCCCGCGCGGGGTTGCCCGCGCGGCACCCGCCCGCGCGGCGCCCGCGGGGTGCCCGCGCGGCGCCCGCGCGGTGTCCGCGCGGTGCCGCGCGGGTGCGGTCCCGCGCGCGCCCGCGCGGCGCCCGCGGGGTGCCCCGCGCGGCGCCCGCGGTGCCCGCGCGGTGCCCCGCGCGGTGCGCCGCGGGTGCGGGCCCGCGCGCGCCCGGCGGGGTGCCCGCGCGGCACCCGCCCGCGCGGCGCCGCGCGCGTGCGGGCCCGCGCGCGGGTGCGCGCGGCGCCCGCGCGGTTGCGGGCCCGCGCGGGTGTCGCCCGCGCGGCGGCGCGCGGTGCCCGCGCGGCGCCCGTGCGGGTGCGACCCCGCGGAGCCCGCGCAGTGCCCGCGCGGTCCCGTCGCCGCTTGCGGCGGCGTCCGTCGTCCGCGGCTCTCCTCCGCGCGATGCCCTAGCGGCACCGCGCGTCTCCGCCGCCCGTTCCGTGCCCTTACATGATGACGATGATGGCGACGGTAACGGGGTTGACGGAGAAACCCAAGAACTTGACGAAAGAGACGACGAAAAAATCCGGAAAAATTACTAAAAATTATTTTACTAACCGGAGATCGTCGGGAAGGTCGCCCGGTCGTGATTTTGCCTTCGGATCGGTGTTCGGGACGATCGGGCTCCTTCTCTTTTTCCTTCTCCTTCCTTCGGCTAGGGTTCCGTCTTTTTCCTTTTCCCTTTTTTTTTTCTCTCCTCACCGGTTAGGGTTTTATTTTTCTTTTCTTTCCTTTCCGATAATCGGGATCCCTTATATAATCCGTACTTTAACTTTAATTAATTTCTCTTTAATTCGTACGTAAGAGAATTATTTTTTCCGTCTTGGATAATTAATTAACTAATTAATTATCCCCTACGAGATAACCCACCTTATCTCTAACGGGTGCAAGATATTTTGCACGGATTCCGATGCACGACTAATCACCGTATCACTTTGAATCCCGTTCTGGGAGATCCCGGTATCGGATTTCAGATCCGATCGCACCGTCGGTCTTTCTTTTTCCGCGCTCTATCGCAGAAAAATACTAGCACCTCTCAATGGCCGACTTTTAAGAATTAAATAATTTTATTTCACTTAAAGGCTTAAATGACTACATGTAAGTCAAAAATACCCCGAAAGGCCGGATCACTACACCACTCACACTTTATAAAAAGTTTCGTCCCGAAACTTAAGTACAACCCTCACTTAAACAATTCAGGAAAACATTCCCTCATCTTCGCTTCCAGTTCCCACGTCGCCTCGCGCTCTTCATGGTTGCTCCACTGGACCTTCACATAAGGGATTGTTCGGTTGCGCAACTTCTTGTCCTCTCTCGCCAAAATCCGCACCGGCGTCTCCTCGACGCTTAAATCCTCTCGCAACTCGATGGTGGAGGCATCCAAGGCATGAGAGGGGTCAGCGAGGTACTTCCGGAGCATCGAGACATGGAACACGTTGTGGACTCGTTCGAGGTTCGGTGGCAGGGCTAATCGGTACGCCACCGATCCTACGCGTTCCAGGATTTCGAACGGTCCCACGTACCTCGGGCTCAGCTTTCCCTTTATGCCGAAACGTCGGTTCCCCTTGGAGGGCGAAACTCGGAGTAACACATGCTCCCCACCATGAACTCTAAGTCTCGGCGTCTGTTGTCCGCGTAGCTTTTCTGTCTGCTCTGGGCGGTCAGTAGCCTTTGCCTAATCAATCGCACCTTTGCTTCGGTCTCCTCCACCAAATCTGGGCCCAGAAACTTACGCTCACCCAAGTCGTCCCAGCATATTGGAGACCGACAGCGGCGCCCATACAGGGCCTCGTACGGTGCCATCTGAATGCTGGCCTGGTAACTGTTATTATAGGCAAATTCTACCAGGGGCAAACACCGTGCCCACCCTTCGCCCAAGTCCAGAACGCATGCTCGAAGCATGTCCTCCACGATCTGTATCACCCGCTCTGATTGTCCATCGGTTTGCGGGTGAAAAGCCGTACTGAAGTGCAATTTGGTCCCCATTGCTCGCTGCAGGCTTCGCCAGAAGTTCGACACAAATCGTGTGTCCCTGTCCGACGTGATTGATGTCGGTACTCCGTGCAACCTTACTATCTCGTCGATGTACGTTTGTGCCAGTCGTTCCCGAGTCCACGTCGTGTGTATGGGCAGAAAGTGGGCCGATTTCGTCAAACGGTCCACAATCATCCATATTGCATCGTGTCCCTGTGGCAACCTCGGGAATCCGGTCACAAAATCCATGGTAATCATGTCCCATTTCCACTCGGGCACCGGTAAAGGTTGCAATTTTCCTGCCGGCCGCTGATGCTCGGCCTTCACCTGTTGGCACACCAGGCAGTGTGCCACAAATCGAGTCACGTCTCCCTTCATTTTGGGCCACCAGAAGGTTTGTTTGACGTCCTTGTACATCTTCGTTCCCCCGGGATGCGCTGCATATGGGGCAGTATGCGCCTCCCGCAGGATCTCCTCCTTGAGCTCCGGTAGATCCGGCACGCAGATTCGTCCCCGAAATCGTATCGTGCCGTCGGAGTCCACTGTGAAATCACCTTCCTGGTCGGCGGTTATCCTACTTCGCACCAGCTGGAGTTGGTCATCAGTCGATTGCCCTTCGAGAATCCTGTCCAGCAGGTAGGTCTGACCACCAGTGTCAGAAGTTGTGCGACTGTACCTGCCGGTACTACTTCTAGTCTCAATCGCGAAAATTCCGCAATCAGACTATCCTGCTGTGTAATGGCGCTTACACCTGCCTCCTCGGCCTGCCCCTTGCGACTCAGGGCGTCGGCCACCACGTTTGCCTTTCCCGGGTGGTAGTGGATCGTTAGATCGTAATCCTTCAGTAGCTCGAGCCACCGTCTTTGTCGCAAATTTAACTCCTTTTGGGTGAAAAGGTACTTGAGACTCTTATGATCTGAGTACACATTGCAGTGTGCCCCATACAGGTAGTGTCTCCAAAGCTTGAGGACAAACACCACCGCTGCGAGTTCCAAATCGTGCACGGGGTAATTCCGCTCGTACTCCTTGAGCTGCCTTGATGCATAGGCTATAACCTTTCCCCGTTGCATGAGTACTCCACCCAGTCCATTTCGCGACGCATCGCAATACACTTCATAATCCTCCCCTGGCTCTGGCAGGGCGAGAATCGGGGCTCGCGTCAATCTATCCTTGAGCTCCTCGAAGCTTCTCTGACATTGTCCGTCCAGATGAACTTTTCCCCCTTTCTAGTCAAACGGGTTAAGGGGGTGGCTATCTTGGAGAAGCCCTCCACGAAGCGCCGGTAATACCCGGCTAATCCCAGGAAGCTTCGAATTTCCGTCACCGTTGTCGGTTGGGGCCAGTCCGTCACCGAATCTATCTTCTTCGGATCCACCGCGACTCCAGCCGCCGAGATTACGTGCCCCAAGAAACCGACCTCACGGAGCCAAAACTCACACTTTTTGAGTTTGGCGTAGAGTTTCTGTTCCCGTAGGGTCTGGAGGACTGTGCGCAGATGTTCTTCATGTTCCTCGTCTGTACGGGAGTAGATGAGGATATCGTCGATGAAGACCACCACGAATAAGTCCAGGAAGGGTTTGAATACCCTGTTCATCATATCCATAAACACTGCCGGGGCATTTGTGAGCCCGAATGGCATTACCGTAAATTCGTAATGGCCATAGCGAGTACGGAAAGCCGTTTTGGGGATGTCCTCCCCCTTAACCCGGACCTGATGATAGCCCGACTGCAGGTCAATCTTTGAAAACACCGTCGCCCCCTGTAATTGGTCGAAGAGGTCATCGATCCTTGGCAGGGGGTACTTGTTCTTGACGGTGACCTTATTTATCTCCCGGTAGTCGATGCACAACCGGAGACTTCCGTCCTTCTTTCTCACAAACAGGACGGGCGCGCCCCAAGGTGACGCGCTTGGTCTGATAAAACCCTTGTCCAAAGGTCCTCCAACTGCGCCTTGAGTTCCTTCAACTCCGCGAAGGCCATCCTGTACGGTGCCTTGGTGATGGGCTTGGTGCCGGGGAGTAGCTCAATTGGGAAGTCGACCTCCCGCTCCGGTGGCATTCCGGGGAGCTCCGCCGGAAATACATCCGGAAATTCCCTTACGACGGGAATTTCCGACGGCAGGGAAATGGGTCGGGTGGCCAAATCCACCGAGGCTAGATAGGCCACGCACCCGCCCTCTATCAGCTTTCTAGCCCGCGACGCGGATATGACAGCCAAAAAGGAGGTGCTTTTACATGCCAAGTACACGTTTTCCGGGAATCCCGGCTTCCGTAGTTGCACCTGGCGCTTCTCGCAGTCGATGACCGCCTGATACTCGGTAAGCCAGTCCATGCCCAAAACCACATCGTATTCTTTTAGCGGTATGACCACTAGATCCCAGGGGCACGACAACCTTCCCAGTCTTACCGAACACGAGGGTATTAGGCCAGTCGCCGCGATTGGCCCCCCAGGTGTTTGGACGGTCATCAAACATCGAGAGGGCTACTTTCTATCATATGTGTTTGTGCAAAGGTGCGGGAGATGAAGGAGCGAGTCGCTCCGGTGTCAAACAGGGTTCTAGCTCGAAAATTGGAAACGGAGGTAATACCTGCTACCACTTCCTCTGGCGGTACCGCTCCTTGCTGATCCATGGAGTAGAGTCTCCCTCCGGGTTGCGGTCGCGATTCCCCTCCTGATCTTGGCGTCGGAGGGTGTGAGGGCATTCCCGTTGGCGCTCTACCCCGTCCTGGTGCCTGCACCGTTGGGGCGGAAGCCGCGGAGGATGCTGCTCCCGTGTTCAGGGGACAGTTGTATCGGAGATGCCCCTGTTTGCCGCAGCGGAAACAGTGATCTTGTCTCTTGGGGCATTCCGTCACTAGATGCGATGCTCCGCAGATAACGCATGGCTTGTTCGCTGGTCGAGGCTTCCCGGCAGGCGCACTCTTGCTTCCTTGTTGCGTCTTGGGGTACTTTGGGGGTCGGCTCCCACCAGAAGGGCCCCCTCCCGGGTAAGTCTGCATTCGCTTCCTCTCCCGGTTATTTTCTGATCCCTCACGCCGAGCCGGGTGATTGCGAACCCCCGCTCCACGATGGTGGCCCTGTCCACCACCTCCCGGAATGTGCGCAAGTCCGCAGCCTGAACCATCTCGAAGATGTCATTCCGTAGCCCATCAACAAAGAGACGGGCCTTGTGGGGTTCATCCCGTATAACAAACGGGACACAGTTAACCAATCTCACGAACTCTCTTTGATATTCCACGACTGAGCGGTTCCCTTGTCTAATATTCTTCAGGTCGTCTTCCAATTGCCGCTTGACGCTGTCGGAGAAGAAGGCGCCAAACAGCTCCTCTCTAAAGGCCGACCATGTGGGTAGTGGGTCGCTTGTAGACGGATCCGGGCGTATAGTCTTCCACCAGATGCGTGCATTCCCTTCGAGGAAGTGCACAGCTAGTGGGACCCGCTCATGCTCCTCCATCAGTAGGTCCTCAAAGAGTTTTTCCATGGTATCCACCCACTTCTCGACGACCCACGGATCGGTCGTTTCGCCCTCGAAAGTGGGAGGGTCATGTTTCTTGAACTGGGTCAAATTCGTCCTGATCCTTTCCCGTGTCGCTTGCTGCTCCGTGATTCCTCCTGCGGTGGCGGACCCCCCAAGGGTAGGGGTCGTCCCTGCCTCCCCTGCTGTCGCTCCCAATGCGGGCCCCGAAGTCGTCGGGGTGGGTACTTCCCTTGGGACTGGGGGCTGTTCCGTCGTCGTACCACCCGCCCCTTGCGGTTCCGTAGTGGGTGCTGTGGTTTCGGGCGGAGGGGTCGGATCGCGCTCGGCTGGCGCGGTAGTCTGTCGTTGCGTCAACTGCCGAACCTGCTCCGTCAATGTCGCTAACTGCCCGGCCATTTCTCGCAGTTGTCGCCGGAGGAGCTGGTTCTCTGCGGCGGCCGGGGCCGCTCCGTCCGCGTCTGCATTTTCGGTGGACGATCTAGTCCGGGCCATCGTCTGCTGTAAACAAAGAAACCTCGTTAACCCTAAGGTTACTACCCTAGCACCCTATCTTACGATTACACCTATATTACGTTCCCGTTTCCCCGTACTCTCACGTACTACGCACCTACACCTTGGTTATCTCATGTCCAATTTGCTTGTGGTACCTTACACTGTGGATGTGGGTCACGTCTACTATGGTTGTGGTTGCATTTCTCTGATACCATTTAATCTGTCACGCCCCCGGGGGTTTTTGAGTGAATCAGAGCGGAAAATAGCGTGAATATTTTTTTTTTCTTATTAAGGTAATATAAACCTCATCCCCGGTGCGTGCCAGACCGCCACATACACAAATTCTCTCTGCCCACGGACAGAGTCTCCTTTGTATATGCACGGCGTCTCATTTACAACATCAAACATTAAACTCCAACCAACAACCATACAGTAGACATACATCATCAAACAACACAAGTTTATAAAGCGGCGTCAGCGTTTGGAAAGGATAAAACCCAGCGTTTGTAAAACCCGTGCCCACACGGCACTTCGTTTTGAGAAAACATTTTCGCAATCAGTAGTTTATCATGAAAACGTGCCGCGTAAGAAAACATCACTAAAAGTATCAAAAGCATAAAAGTACACCTCATCCACAGAACTACTAATACATGTCCAAACTAAAGTAATCCACAACTAAAGTAGTCCACAAGCAAATTAACTATTTAAAGCATAAAAGGAAATGAGATATAGAACCAAGTATCCTGACTACGGTCCTCGCGACGCAGTCTCACCGCCATCCCGGCTAACGCACCTAGTAATACCTGTCACGGAGTGGGTAAAGTCAGTGACAAACAAAGTAGATGTTTAAATGCAACAAGGAAAGAAGAGCAAACCGATTACACCAGGACCTTTCGCTAAAACCTGAAACTCACATTACTCATTTTGTTTACTTTGGTGCCACCGTCCCGTCGGGGAGTCAACGTCTCCCCGCGGGACAATTGATGCCCTCTTCACGGGCTAGTGCGGTACCTTTAGCTGCCGTGAAGAGGTCCCCACCTTACGTGGGGAGCACGGGTCAAATAGACCACTTCTCCGGAAAAGTACACCCATGCGGAGGCCAATCCGCCTGTGTACGTGCAGCATCCGAAAACGGATTTGCCGAGATCGGCGTGTAGTGAGCACCGCGACCGCAGCCGCATCAGTTGTTAGATAAAAACATTTATGCGAAAGGTTAAACTGTCCATCTACTTTGTTAGGTAAATTGAGAGCACTTTTAATGACGATAGATGCACTTACTGCACTTGTTGCACTTATAGCAACTGTACCCACCTTGTTGGAGAGCAATCGGAACACCGGTATCCTTCGCGCTCTCCCGCTGCACCCCGGGACCTAAAGAAAGTCCGTACGGATAACTATGATCAGAAACATACACTAACATCTTAAATCGGAATAGACCCCACTATAATCTTTTTGACGGAAAAGACCCGGCACCGTCCGGTTCGCCGTAACCGGAACCCCCGCACCGCCATCGCCGTCCGTCGGAGCCCCGCGCGGCTCGAACCCGCGCGGCGCGGCTCCACGGGCGGCGCCCGCACGGTGTCCGCGCGGAGCCCGCGCGGGTGCGGCCCCGCGCGGTGCCCCGCGCGCGTGCGCGTGCGGGTGAGGGCCCGTGCGGCGCCCGCGCGGGGTTGCCCGCGCGGCACCCCGCCCCGCGCGGCGCCCGCGCGGGTGCGGGCCCGCGCGGCGCCCGCGCGGGTGCGGCCCCGCGCGGCGCCCGCAGGGTGCCCCGCGCGGCGCCCCGCGCGGTGCCCGCGCGGTGCCCCGCGCAGTGCGGGCGCGGGTGCGGGCCCGCGCGGCGCCCGCGCGGGGTTGCCCGCGCGGCACCCCGCCCCGCGCGGCGCCCGCGCGGGTGCGGGCCCGCGCGGCGCCCGCGCGGTGCCCGCGCGGGTGCGGGCCCGCGCGGTGCCCGCGCGGGTTGCGGGCCCGCGCGGGTGTCGCCCGCGCCGCCGGCCGTGCGGTGCCCGCGCGGCGCCCGTGCGGGTGCGACCCGCGCTGTGGAACCGTAAACCCCGTACAGTTTTCCGACTGAATCTACAGCTGTGAACACCTATTGTTGGTGTATCTGGCCCAAGGTGCATCAAAGAGGTGCTACCGTTGGACCTGAGATGTATCTTTTACTGTTTTGGCCTTCGGCTGTGTTTGCCAAAATTTCGGGAAGGATTTTGGCCGAACAGATGGTAGAATTGGATTCAGCACGGAAAAACACTTGAAAACGGCTATTTGTTTGCCAAATTTGGAGTCCGGATGACCAAAAACGGGCTACCGGAAGTTTCCTGGGTTTTCGGGTGCATGGGGGGTGACCGTGGACTGGCCGGCGCCACGTGGCGGCTCGGGATTGGCCGGCCCACGCCGCTCGGTCCACGGAGGAAGCGCGCGGGTGCATGGACCGCGGGGCGGGCCACGTGGCAGCGCGGCATTGGCGGGTGCGCGCGGCTCGGTCCAGGGAAAAGTGCGGAGCGGCGCGTGGACCGGGTGCAGGACACGTGGCACAGCGGCATTGGCGGGCCTTGGTGCTCCCGGCCCACGGGGCCCATCAGCGGTGAGCGGGGGCGGCGGAGCGGCCGACGCGTGGCAAGGCGCCACGCGTCGCCACCCGCGTCGCCCCGCCGCTGTAGCGAGGGGGGCACGCGCGGCGCGCGCGCAGAGGCCCCGCACGGCCGTACCCTGTTCTGGGGGTACGTGGCGGGCGCCCAGGCGGGTTGGACGGCGTCTGGTCCGACCCGGGCCGCGCCGGATCAGCCGGGCTAACGGGTTGGATCCGGGAACCCGATAAGCTTGATTTAGGCTAGTTTATCCGGTTTGAGGCCATTTTTCACCCATTTCCTGTGGGAATTTCGCAGTGAGGCCTTAAGAAGAATTCTTCCCCTGCCAGAGATCTTTCCAACGGTAGCTTCCCGGAGTTGTGGTGGTGCACGGTTTCCGAGGTTGGCCGTTTTCCGACGCGGCGCGCTTAGTTCATCTTCGACCCGTTTTGCGTCTTCTCGGTGCGCAGACTCTCCTGGCTTTATCCGACACCCGATTTCGACGATTTTTGCGCCGTTGGACTCACGACAGGTAGGACTTTGATTTTGATATTCAAAGTTTTCCCAAATTAATTTCGGATTTTGGAGGTATTTGAGCTTTCTGTTGCCTCTTTTTCTTTGCGGATTTTTGGACAGCGACGCGGTGTTTTGGCCATAACTTCGCGTACAGGCATCGGATCGGGGTGATTCAAGAGCCTAAATTCATCTACTCTTCGCGAGGAATCTGCTGTATTTTTCTCAGGACTTTAGGAGATTGCCTCGAAGGTGAGAATCTTCTCTCTTTCCGAATGTTAATCTGGGGAAATTTCTACAGTTGGGTTGGAGGTTATTTTCTTGCCGGATTTATTTCTCAGCGTAGGATAATCGGATTTTGGCGTGCAGGTAGTCGTTTCGAAGCTATCGACGCGTAGATCGCAGGGATATTTTATTCGGATTTTTCTGAGGACTTCCAGCAGGTGATTTTTGGCCATCTTTGCAGCGGAATTTCTGTATGTTAAATCCAACAGTTTTGGGAGGAATATTATGTAACAACAGTGTAGTTTTTGTACCCAGGAGCAGAGTGGACTGAGTTGGACCCTGTGGACTCGGTATAGCTGCCACCTTTGGTATTATCCGCTGTGGGACTTTTGACAGTGCGACTGATCAGGTGGGTGGCCTCGCTCTCAGGATTTACGATCTGCACACTAATTCTAGCTGATTAGGGATGTGTTTGTATTATTGTTACCTCCAGTACAGCATGTTAGAGAGCATGAGTTGGGATTGATTATTTGTTCAGTTTAGCATGTGTTTCATATCATTATGCTCCACATCCTTATTTATTGCTATCTTTGGACTTGACCTAGCACCCCCGTCATATACAGCATGTTCAACCAGACTAGTAGAAAACTCCAACTTGGGCTAGGTTACTTTATTGCTCTAGACACTCCACAGTCATCACTATTTCATCTGGACTTTGTTCCTTCCTCGCCCAGATAGGGGGCCGAGGGGTCGGGTTATTAGTGGGGTGCATTTACACTCGTGTTGGGGGACCGAGTGGAGTCAGATAGTGAGTTATGGATCTGAGTGTCTTTTCATTCCTGTTTGTGGGACAGGGGGTCTCGGCTGTGTTGTGTTCCAGCCAGTGAGTGAGACAGGATTTCTTTGGTTACAGTCGATCTTGTTGATCGTGGATTTGGATTATAGCCTGCATGGGCCACATTGAGCTCGACATAGATGCGCAGATACTTGCTCGGTGGGGTCGCGCCCCTCGAGTGCCACTCCGGAGCTAGGCGGGTTACTTGCTATTGCGGCTTTGTCGATGCAGTCCTTCTGGCTGGGCCTGTTTGGCAGCCACGGACACCCTACGTAAGGCCGCTCCTTCGGGACGTAACGGCAGTAGGTTGGCGCAGGTTGACTGGACCCGATGTGGCAGTCATTGTGGATTGGGTGATTTGAGTTGTGAGTCAGTAGTGGTACCAGTCTTCTTCTGTTTCACCCCTTGAGCATCTAGTTAGAGGCATAGTAGCTGTAGAGTTATTTCATCAGCATTTCTTTCCAGTATTTCATTTGTTACTTTATGCCTCTAGTGGACTTAGTGGGCAGACCGTCGGTCTTGTTGGCGGCACCCACTGAGAACTACTTGGGGATGTAGTTCTCACACCCGTCGTGGTGTATTTTTCCCCAGGGACCTCTACTTCTGTTCCAGTTGCACAGGTTGCTGATCCAGCTGATCGAGGTAAGGGAGTCGCGAGTTAGATCCCTACCAGGTGTCTCCTGAGAGTAGCTGTACCCTCACCTTTTGAGAGTTGTTTTGAGTGATCTTGTAGTGAGGATCGAGTTGTACTCTTTTTATTTTGGAGTGACTTATGTATGTATGTGAGGACTTGGTCTGTACATATACTTAGAGTTGTTTTATTTCAGTTCAGTATTTTCGTTTCATCTCTGATACCTGTATAGTATAGATGTTCATTTGCAGGTTAGACGCTACGTTTCTACGGGGCTTCCCGTAGGGACGGCGGATCTGTTGGCGGGCTCGGATCGCAGTTTCGATCCGGGGCGTGACAGATTAGAGTGGTATCAGAGCCTAGGTTGTAGGTCAGTGAGGACTTAAAAACCCTAGGCTTGTGGTTGGACCCTAGGATGACTTACGTGAGAGTCGTAACTCTGTTGCGAGAGTCTTGATTGGGTTTTATACTCTCCCAGTGGATGGGGTGAGAGACTGACATATTTTCCTTCTGTGGCGACTATGTTGGCTGCAGACAACATAGTGCTATTGGGAAGGGAGATATGCCTGAGGACTTTCGCGAGATTGGGTCGAGTGTGATTTGGAGGTTCTGACTGTTCTTTTCTTCCTTCTCAGGGAAGTGATGCCTCCGCGACGCGGGATGACTACGCGTTCGCAGCCTTCTTCCTCGGTGCCTGAGCAGGAGGGCTCGGGACCAGGACGTCAGGATGAGGTACAGGAGCTCCGAGCCCAGATGGCACAGATGTCGGAGGTTATCCAGCGCCAGGAGGAGACCTCTCGTCGTCAGGAGGAGGCCTTGGGCAGGATGATGGCTTTGTTGGAGCAGAGGTCGCAGCCAGAGGTGGCACCCCGTGAGAGTGCGCCTGTACCTTCTCCCCCAGTTGTGGCACCCCCTGTTGTTCCTTCAGCACCGGCAGTTTCCGTGGAGCCGGTTCCTAGCAGACCAGCATCGGGGGCGACGGGATCGCTGACTTCAGCTGAGCAGCGGATGGTGGTAGAGTTGTTGATGAGGTTTCGCCAGTTGGACCCACCCCGTTTTTCTGGTATGGGAGCTGAGCCGTGGGAGGCCGAGACTTGGGTCACGGCCATGGAGCGTCATTTTGAGAGTTTATTTATCGAGGATCGCTTCCGGGTCCTTTTGGCTTCTCATTTCCTGGAAGGCAACGCCGAGGCGTGGTGGCGGCGTGTGCGACCGGCTGGGCCGCCGGGGACGCAGCTTCTCTCATGGGCGGAGTTTCGCAGTCTCCTTTTGGGAGCCTTCTTCCCCGAGAGCGTCCGACAGAGACTGGAGGAGCGGCTGAGGACTCTTCGTCAGGGAGATCGTCCCGTGCAGGTGTACATAGCCGAATTTAACCAGCTGTTGGCTAGTATGCCTCACGTGGCCAGGGACGAGGCACATCAGATCTACATGTTTGAGCGAGGGTTGCACCGGGATATTTATCAGCATGTTCGTTCCAGCAGATCGCAGACTCTTGAGGCTTCGATGGAGCAGGCATTATATGTCGAGTCTGGAGAGACAGTGATGGCGGAGGTGGCGCCAGCCCCAGCAGTGATCCGGGGGCAAAGCGCCCAGCACCAGTGGATGAGGGGCAGTCAGGTGGACAGGGACCCCCGAGACCTCCGCGACCTCATTCGCAGGGTCGTGGGCATCAGGGGCGCCAGAGATCAGGAGCACCCCGTCCGTGGCAGCAGCAGCGTCGACCATCTCGGCAGCAGTCCTCTCAGCAGCAGCAGTCGCAGCAGCAGCAGCAGCCTCGACGACAGCCACGATCAGACCGGTGTGTCATTTGTGGAGGGCCACACTCCCCGCTTCAGTGTTCCCAGAGTCAGGGCCGTTGCTTTCGATGTGGACAGGCTGGTCATTTCCAGAGAGCGTGCCCCAGAGCAGGTCCTCCAGCTCCTTCCTCGGCTTCGGCACCTACTGTTCCGTACCAGTCAGCAGGGCCTTCTGTGGCCTATGGTAGGCCTGATCATGCCTCATCTTCCTCTCGACAGCCAGATCGACGACCACCAGCACCGAGTGGGCGAGTTTATGCGGCACAGGTGGAGGATACTACCGCCGCGGAGCATGTCGTCGCAGGTATCATTTTGATTTCAGCAGTTCATACTCGAGCTCTTTTTGATACGGGCGCATCGCATTCATTCATTAGTAGAGAGTTCACATCCCTACATGGTATAGAGGTAGCACCTTTATCACATGCATTAGAGGTTCAGATCCCAGACCATGTTCTGCATGTTGTGGAGTATTGTAGGGAGTGCCCTGTACAGTTGGGACCCTGGATTCTGCCGGCAGACTTACTCGTGCTGCGGCAGCTCCGGGATTTCGACGTTGTACTGGGTATGGACTGGTTATCTCGGTATTGCGCCACTATAGACTGCAGGGAGAGGACTGTGACTCTTCGTGAGCCAGGGCAGGAGGAGTTCGTATTTAGAGGCTGTCAGAGTACCCTGTTTGCGATGACTATCTCGTCGTCGAGAGCTCGGCGGATGATGAGTAGGGGCTGTATCGCCTTTCTGGCGACGGTCGTTGAGGTGCCTACGGCGGCACCGGGACTCGAGGATATTCCTATCGTCCGCGAGTTCCCGGATGTGTTTCCCTCTGAGCTATCGACCTTGCCGCCGGAGAGGGAGGTTGAGTTTGTGATTGATGTGGTTCCAGGGACCGCACCAATCTCGAAGGCACCTTATAGGATGGCCCCAGCGGAATTGAGGGAATTGAAGGCTCAGTTGCAGGATTTGATGGATGTAGGCTTCGTGAGACCCAGTGTATCTCCGTGGGGAGCGCCTGTTTTATTCGTGAAGAAGAAGGATGGATCACTTCGCTTGTGCGTGGATTATCGAG
This sequence comes from Tillandsia fasciculata, assembly GCA_029168755.2. Lineage (NCBI taxonomy): Eukaryota > Viridiplantae > Streptophyta > Magnoliopsida > Poales > Bromeliaceae > Tillandsia > Tillandsia fasciculata. The sequence continues at coordinate 7,561,651 of CM054933.1, forward strand.
AGCTAAATAAAGTGACCATTCGGAACAAGTACCCGCTACCACGGATTGATGATCTGTTCGATCAGTTGCAGGGTGCATCAGTGTTCTCAAAGCTGGATCTTCAGTCAGGTTACCACCAGTTGAGGGTGAGGGCCGAGGACATCCCCAAGACGGCTTTTAGAACCCGGTATGGGCATTATGAGTTTACAGTCATGCCTTTTGGACTAACTAATGCCCCTGCTGCATTCATGGATTTAATGAACCGGGTGTTTCAGCCGTACTTGGATCGATTTGTCGTTGTGTTTATAGACGACATTTTGGTCTACTCCCGGAGTGAGGTAGAGCATGAGGAGCATTTGAGGATTGTGCTACAGCTTCTGCGAGAGAAGAAGCTGTTTGCCAAGCTGAAAAAGTGTGCATTTTGGCTTCGGGAGGTTGCTTTTCTAGGCCACGTCATATCAGCCGCAGGGGTGGCAGTGGACCCGACGAAGATTGAGGCAGTGCGGGATTGGCCTAGACCGACGACGGCTACTGAGGTCCGTAGTTTTCTTGGATTGGCAGGTTATTACCGTCGATTTGTAGAGGGTTTTGCGAAGCTCTCTACTCCCCTGACCAGCCTGACGAGAAAGGGGGTGAAGTTTATTTGGTCTGAGCGATGCCAAGAGAGCTTTGAGGAGCTTAAGAGGAGATTGATCTCAGCGCCAGTTTTAGCTCTACCCGTGATGGGCGACGGATTTGTGATTTACAGTGATGCTTCACACAGCGGCTTGGGTTGTGTCCTGATGCAGCATGGTAGGGTAATTGCCTATGCTTCACGGCAATTAAAGGATTATGAGAAGAATTACCCTACTCACGATTTGGAGCTGGCCGCGGTGGTGTTCGCTCTGAAGTTATGGCGGCATTATCTCTACGGGGAGCACTGTGAGATTTATACAGACCACAAGAGCTTAAAGTACCTATTTACTCAAAAGGAGCTGAACTTGCGGCAACGCCGGTGGTTGGAGCTTTTAAAGGATTATGACTTGAGTATCCTTTATCATCCCGGCAAGGCCAATGTGGTTGCAGACGCCTTGAGTAGGAGATTAGCACAGAGCTTGAGCATGATGATTACTCAGCAGGCACCACTTGTGGAGCAGATGAGGCGTCTACAGATAGAGGTAGTGTCCCCTGGGGTCTCTGCTAGACTCTTATCCATGGTCTTGCAGCCCACTCTGTTGGACAGGATTGGTGAGGCACAGAGTGAGGACCCCTACTTGACGAGGATCAGATCGCAGCTTCAGACAGAGCAGTTAGGGAATTTTTCAGTGGATAGCTCGGGAGTACTGCGGTACAGGGACCGAGTGTGTGTGCCTACTGATTTGGAGATCAGGGATCAGATCTTGAGAGAGGCTCACTATACACCTTATACCGTCCACCCTGGAGGTACTAAGATGTATAGGGACCTTAAGGCACACTTTTGGTGGTCTGGAATGAAGCGGGATATCGGAAGATTCGTGGCTCAGTGTTTAACTTGTCAGCAAGTGAAGGCAGAACATCGGGTACCTGCTGGCAAGTTGCAAAGTCTTCCAATTCCCGAGTGGAAGTGGGATCGCATCACCATGGATTTTGTGACTGGGCTACCGAGATCACAGAGTGGAGCCGACGCAGTCTGGGTGATTGTTGATAGACTTACCAAGTCAGCTCATTTCCTGCCTGTGCAGATGACTTGGTCCATGGAGCGCTTGGCACAGCTTTATTTGGCTGAGATTGTGAGGCTGCACGGAGTACCAGCGTCCATTGTTTCAGATCGAGACCCGAGATTCGTGTCACGGTTTTGGGGGAGCTTACAGTCAGCCATGGGTACTCAGCTTAGTTTCAGCACGGCATTCCACCCACAGACAGACGGCCAGTCAGAGCGCACCATTCAGACGCTTGAGGATATGTTGCGTGCGTGCGTCATGGATTTTGGAGGAGGTTGGCACCGACACTTACCCCTGGTTGAGTTCGCGTACAACAACAGCTTTCAAGCGAGCATTAAGATGGCTCCGTTTGAGGCGTTGTACGGACGCAAGTGTCGGTCGCCCCTTTATTGGAGTGATGTGGGTGAGAGGAGGACGCTGGGACCAGATTTACTGTTGGAGGCGGAAGAGAAGGTCCGAATTATACGTCGGCACTTGGAGACGGCCCAGAGTCGCCAGAAAAGTTATGCAGATGTTCGGCGGCGAGACCTTGAGTTCCAGGTTGGGGATCACGTCTTCTTAAAGGTCTCGCCCTCGAAAGGGGTCCGGAGGTTTGGAGTGCGGGGGAAGCTCAGTCCCCGCTTCATTGGACCCTTTGAGGTGCTCGAGAGGGTAGGCCCTGTGGCGTATAGAGTTGCTCTACCTCCCCGCTTGGCTGGAGTTCATGATGTCTTCCATGTTTCGGCCTTGAGGAGATATGTATTCGATCCGTCTCATGTCATCGACTTCGCATCCTTGGATATCGGCGAGGACTTGGTTTACGAGGAGCGCCCATTGCGGATTCTGGCTCGTGAGGTGAGGGAATTGCGCAACCGGGCAATACCTTATGTGAAGATCCTTTGGAGCAACCATGAGGAACGAGAGGCCACTTGGGAGCTTGAGACGGCGATGCGGGATACCTACCCTTCCCTGTTCGAGATTCCGGATTGAGGTACGCAGGTTTACCTTCCTTTTTGTTTCGAGGACGAAACTCCCTTTTAGTGGGGGAGGATGTGGAGACCGTAAACCCCGTACAGTTTTCCGACTGAATCTACAGCTGTGAACACCTATTGTTGGTGTATCTGGCCCAAGGTGCATCAAAGAGGTGCTACCGTTGGACCTGAGATGTATCTTTTACTGTTTTGGCCTTCGGCTGTGTTTGCCAAAATTTCGGGAAGGATTTTGGCCAAACAGATGGTAGAATTGGATTCAGCACGGAAAAACACTTGAAAACGGCTATTTGTTTGCCAAATTTGGAGTCCGGATGACCAAAAACGGGCTACCGGAAGTTTCCTGGGTTTTCGGGTGCATGGGGGGTGACCGTGGACCGGCCGGCGCCACGTGGCGGCTCGGGATTGGCCGGCCCACGCCGCTCGGTCCACGGAGGAAGCGCGCGGGTGCATGGACCGCGGGGCGGGCCACGTGGCAGCGCGGCATTGGCGGGTGCGCGCGGCTCGGTCCAGGGAAAAGTGCGGAGCGGCGCGTGGACCGGGTGCAGGACACGTGGCACAGCGGCATTGGCGGGCCTTGGTGCTCCCGGCCCACGGGGCCCATCAGCGGTGAGCGGGGGCGGCGGAGCGGCCGACGCGTGGCAAGGCGCCACGCGTCGCCACCCGCGTCGCCCCGCCGCTGTAGCGGGGGGGCACGCGGCGCGCGCGCAGAGGCCCCGCACGGCCGTACCCTGTTCTGGGGGTACGTGGCGAGCGCCCAGGCGGGTTGGACGGCGTCTGGTCCGACCCGGGCCGCGCCGGATCAGCCGGGCTAACGGGTTGGATCCGGGAACCCGATAAGCTTGATTTAGGCTAGTTTATCCGGTTTGAGGCCATTTTTCACCCATTTCCTGTGGGAATTTCGCAGTGAGGCCTTAAGAAGAATTCTTCCCCTGCCAGAGATCTTTCCAACGGTAGCTTCCCGGAGTTGTGGTGTGTCACGCCCCGGGGGTTTGTTTTAGCGGAAACGGTTCGCAAAAGTCAAACATTTGACGTATAAAATTTTTTTTTTGTGATAAAAGGAAAACCCTTCTTCCCCGGCGCATGCCCAGACCCGCCGCATATGCAGAATCTCTCTGCAAACGGACAGAGTCTCCTCTGTATATGCACGGCGTAGCATTTAGCACAAGCTCCAAACACAACCAACCATTCAATCACAACAGTCACTAACATACAACTAAATACCATATTTTATTAAAACGCACGGCCGATCCATTTGAAAGGATAAATCCATAGTCTTTGAAAAAGCGCCCACCCGGCACTCAGATTTTGAAAACGCATTTCGAAAACCGCATAAATCCACAGGGTTTTGAAAACAGTGCCCACACGGCACTCAAGTTTTGAAATTCATTTTCACAATCCATAAATCCACAGGGTTTTGAAATCAGTGCCCACACGACACTTAATTTTAAAAACGGTTTTCGCAGTCTTTTCTTTGGTTTTACTTTTTCTTTTCCAAACGGCCAACAGAAATAAAAGGAAAGATAATAGATACGAGGACCACCAGATATAAAGCATGCCGACATCCACACCGACCCCACAAGGGTATCGAGAACCACACAAATGACTACAACGTAAATGAAATGTAAAGATAAAAGAGGAAATACAGTCCGGGGTCCCCAGCGACCCAGAAGCTCCAGCCCCGTCCTCACCGTCGCCTACCGCTCCCCCCCCCCCGTCTGGGCCCTGTCACGACGTGGGAAGTCAGTGATGAATAATAACAATAGAGCAGGAAAAGTAGTAAATCAAACCGTAAAGCAAAATCGGAGTAACCGCCCTCCCAAGCGTGAAGAGATAATCTGTACCCCTGTATCCTGCAATACCCGGCCCCGTCGGACAACTAAACAGACGGGCCGTACCGTACCTGTAATACCCGGCCCCGTCGGACAACTAAACCGACGGGCTGTACCGTACCTGTAATACCTGGCCCCGTCGGACAACTAAACCGACGGGCCGTACCGTACCTGTAATACCTGGCCCCGTCGGACAACTAAACCGACGGGCCGTGCCGTACCTGTAAAAACCCGACCACGTCGGACAACTAAACCGACGGGTCGCACCGCTCGCACCTCGGCGCCTCAAACCCCGCAACTAATAAGGGGCCCCACTACGTCACCTCGTAGGTATACACGGGTCATAGACCGCTTTTCCGGAAAAGCGCACCCTTAGCGGTGGCCAAACCGCGGGTGCGCGTGCTGCAGCCTCGAGCAAAGTTACCATAACCACAATCATGTTAGCATCATAATATGTAATCAAGAGCAAACTATAACCGCTATCCCGTAGCAACATGATTAATAAACAAGAGTAAAATGGTGACATGTGAAATCTAAAGTACCCCTCTAACATGTATAATCAGGAGTAGAACAGTAACATGTAATATCAAGAGTGAAACGGTAACATGTAATATCAAAGGTAAAACGATAACATGTATATCAAAAGTAAAACGATAACATGTAATATCAAGAGTAAAGACTGCCGGAGACCGGCGCTAGACACCACAATAAAACCCACCTCAAGCCCGAAGGGGAAAACGTGCGGAAGTTCCAACCAAAATACCCTCGCCGTGTGCCCGAGCCGCTACAATAAAAATTTAATTGTTAAAAACATCGTCGTGGTTGAAAACACTCAAGAACGGCGCGAAACGGGCTAAAAACGAAGCTTCTGGGCCTCTTTTCTGAGCCCTGGTGCACGGAACCAGGCGTGGACCAGGTTCACAGCATAGTGGAGGCGGCGGTGCAGACCGGGCTCACCCCGGGCGCGTGCACCAGGCGGTTTGGGCCGGGCCGGTGCACGGGCATGGCGCGCACCGGGTTCACCACGCGCGCTGTGGTGGCGCGCACCGGGTGCACGCCCAATGCGTGCACCGCGCGGATCGGGCTGGGCCGGTGCACCTCTTGCAGGCCGGGCTTGGTGCAAGCGGGGTTCACCAACGGAAGGGTCGATCCGTGCGCCGGGTCCACGCCTGGAGCGTGGACCGCGGGCTGCGGGCTGGGCTTCCGTGAACAGTAAACCGTGTTTTTTTTTGTAATTTTCTGATTTCGTCGTCTTCTCCGGCTCCGGTTGCGACCACGCGACCACGGCGACGACCCCGTGGACACGATAACGGCGGCGGCGGCCTCCCGTTTAACAACGGCGGCGGCGGCCTCCCGTTTAACAACGGCGGCGGCGGCCTCCCGTTTAACAACTCGTATCGCCTGCGACATCGACAAGAAACCCTCAAAACGGAAAACCGAAAAAAAAACTCGAACCACTCACCTTGAATCCGCCGGCGGAGGAGGAGGAAAGAGGATCGGGCGCCCTTGCTCGATCGGTTTCCGCAGAAAAGGAGCAGTTCCTTCTTTTCTCTTCCCGTCTCTCTCGATCCCTACGCTGTTTCTTGAAAAAGGGGAAAAGGGTTTTGGGGTTTTTTCTCCGCATCCCCCGGTCGGCTTAAACGAAACGAAGAGAATTTAAAATTAAACCCAGATAACACACCTAGCCATTCAAAAATTGAACGAAGGATCCGGATCACCTCGGAAAGCGTGTTGATCGCCGGCACGCATTCCGATGCACCCTAAGCTGATAGAAAACTTCAAATAATATTTCTGGGAGATCCCGGAGTCGGAAATCAAATCCGATCGCGCCTCCGTTCACCGTTTTGCGAGCTCTACAACCTAAAAATACCCGCAAACCCCAACGATTAGTCCAGAAATTCTCGAACTTCAACCCCCCCCCCTTAACGACTAAAAGGACTCAATCAGTACCAAAACGAAAAACGGGAAAGTTGAGGTAATACAAAATAAATAAAACAACCCACTGACAGAAATAAGATGAAACGTCCGATCGTAGAAGTATCCAGTCCGATCACCTCGAAAAGTGTGCCGGCCACTTAGCACGGATTCTAATGCACCACTCGAAAGCAAACGCTTTGACCCCCATTCCGGGAGATCCGTAATTCGGAATTCGAATCCGGTCGCTTTGCCATTCTCTCCGTTTTCCGAGCTCAAGCGCAGCAAAATACCCGCGGTCCAGGCCGGTCCATTGCAGAAAACACAGTGAAAACCTTCCCTAACAACTCTATCACAAAAGAAGGTATTCAAAAGCATTGGAACGCCAGGACTCTACATCACTCACCTTTTAAAACAAGTTTCGTCCTCGAAACTTAACCCTGGTCCGCAACGAATAAACTGAGTAGCACTCCTCCATCTTTGACTCCCGTTCCTAGGTCGCTTCACGTTCTTCCTGGTTGCTCCACAGCACTTTCCCATAGGGGATCGTCCGGTTGCGCAATCCTTTTTGTCCTCTTGTGCTAAGGTCCGCACCGGTGTTCCGTCGAAGCTCAAGTCCTCTCTAAGCTCAAAAGCAGTGACCATCCGTCACCCAAAATCAAGTACGCAGGTTCAGAGCACATCTTCGAGGATCCGGTTCACCTCGCTCGGGCTGTCCGTCGTTCTGGGGGTGAAACGCCGTGCTGAAGTGTGGTTTAGTCTCTAGAGCTCGTTGCAGACTTGCCAAAGGTTCGACACCAGCCGAGTGTCTCTAGTCCACCAAAATTTTTGCTTGAGGTCCTCGTACATCTTCGTGTCACCTGGATGCGCCGCGAAAGGAGCGCAGTGCGCCTCTGACAGTAACTCTTCCTCCAACACTAGCAGCTTGGGCACGCAAGTCCACCCTCGGAAACGTATTGCGTCGTTCGCGCTCGCTAAAAGTCGATTTCCGTGGTCCGGGGTCTTGTCTCAAATAAGCTGTATCCGTACGTCTGTTTTCTGACCCTCCAGGATTTCTCTAAAAGGGTTGGTGTTACGGAATTTGAGTTGGCGTATTTCGTGAATATATTAAGTCTTGAAGATTGAAGATGAAGAAACTTTGGATCATATACCTCAATCTCAAGAAAGAAGAATTCAAAAGGATCAGGTACGTTTAACTTTAACTAATTTTGATGATCCGAATACTTCTTATAGTGTAGAAACACCTGGAAGAGGTTTTAATTGCTTAACATCAAAAACTGGACATGGGACATGTTCAGGATCCGGATCGTGGCTTTCAATCCGGATCCCGAAAGGTGTGTTGTTCATACACTGCTTCAATCCGGATCACAGCTTCTGCAATCCGGATCCCGAACATGGTTTTTTGTGAAAATGTATGAACGATCCGGATCGGGGACTACGATCCGGATCCCGAACAGCAATTTTCTGGAAACCGTCTTTCTGCTTCTGCAATCCGGATCGCCAAATCCAATCCGGATCGCCGTCGGTAAAACTTTCCAGAAAAGTTTGTTTTTGATCCGAATATTCTTCCTAGGGTTTCTAACCTATAAATAGCCCTTCTTTTCATTTCTAGGGCATCCGCAATAGATCGGCTCATTAAGAAAATATAGCCGAAAAGAAAAATCCACATATAGAGAAGAAAGGAAATCAATAGATCTATTCTATGGTTCTTCATCTATATTGATTGATTTGATTCTAGGTTTTCCATACTCACATTTTGAGTAGAATCAAATCAATGAATACTTAGATGGTATTTCCGATCTATCTTTAATCTAAGTATTCGGCGGATCATCACCACCCAAACAAACAACGATTTACCCAAAATCGGCGCGTGGACTCGCGTGGCCTTGTGGATTCAAGGTGCAACCGCTCTCGTGGATTCGGAGCGAGGTACGTTCGTGGATTCGAAGCGTGCCATTGGGTGAAGACCGTGGATTCGGTTGGACGTCGTGGACTCGACGTTGGACGCTGTGGATTCAGCGTTGGGCGCGGATCGTGGATTCGAGAAGCGTCGTGGAGCGAGCGGAGAAGATCTACTAGGAGCGTATGGTAAAAGGTTGAGTCGTCTGTGAGTACGTTATATCACCTTGTACGTGTGTTAATTCTAGTGGATTTCGCCGTGTTATCGGTCCCGTGGTTTTTTACTCCGGTTTGGAGTTTTTCCACGTAAAAATCTTGCGTGTTCTTTTATTTTTCCGCATTGGGTTTTATTGCGCAATGATTTTTTGAGTGTTTATTGTTTACACCTATTCACCCCCCTCTAGGTGTTTTTTCCCCTATTTAGATCCTTATTAACCTAAACCCAACAAGTGGTATCAGAGCGGGAATAGGGTTGTAAACAATGGTTGAAGGTGGAAACATCAATCGACCCCCTTTCTTTGATGGAACAAATTATGCGTACTGGAAAGTACGGATGAAAGCTTTTTAATTTCCATCGACGAAAGGGTGTGGCAATCAATTGAATTAGGATGGTCTAATCCAACTGAAATTTTAGATGATGTTCGCACCTTAAAACCTAGGTCGAAATGGACCAAGGAAGAGATAGACTTATCTTCTTACAATGGCAAAGGGATTAATGCTCTATTTAATGCTTTGTCACAAACTGAGTTCTCTCGCGTCTCGGCATGTGAGACTGCGAAAGAAATCTGGGATGTTCTTCAAGTTACGCATGAGGGAACTAACTTAGTGAAGATTCAGAAACTGCAAATGCTTACGAGCAAGTTTGACTCTATCTCTATGGCAGAGAATGAATCCTTCACTGACTATTACACACGATTGCAAGACATCGTGAACTCATGTGCTAACTTGGGAGAGAAGATTCCAGAATTTAAAGTTGTAAGAAAAATTCTAAGAACTCTTCCTGAACGATTTCGCCCGAAGGTCGCAGCCATTGAAACAATTAAACACCCGGACGAAATGCGTGTAGAAGAATTAGTAGGTGCTTTACAAACTTATGAAATGACTTTTCCTACTAACTATTCTTCTGGAAAGGCATCCTCTTCTAAGTCTTCAGGTTACGCATTGAAATCAACTAAAGAAGAAGACGCGGATTCATCCTCCTCGGACGACGACGAGAACCTTTCTATGGAGGACTTTGAGAAGCAGCTCGCTCTCTTGACAAGGAAGTTTCGCCGCAACTTTCGAAGGGGAAATTCAAGCAAAACTCCATCCTTCGGAAAGTCGAAGAAAGGCAAGGGTTCTTCAAGCACAAGTCAAGAAAGCAAGAGAACTTCTCAAAGGATAAGAAAAGTTCTGAGGGACAAGTTCAGTGTTTCAAATGTCGAGGCTACGGCCACATTGCAACGGAATGTCCCAACAAGAATCCGGCAAAGAAGAAAGCGATGCAAGTCGTTACTTGGGATGACAACTCCACGTCAAATGAGTCATCGTCAAGTGATGAAGAAGACAACGCGACAGCTTTCCACGCGTCCACCACATCTTCACCCTTCATGTGCTTAATGGCAAGTACATCCGACTCACTGTCCAACTCCACTGTTGAAAAGATTGCAACGGACGATGAATCAGATGATTCGGAAGGTGAAGATTTTGTTTTAGCCTACCATAAGCTTTTGAGGGATTCAAAGAAACTGGCTAAGCAAAACAAGGGGTTGAAAGAGAGATTGCAGGATCTTGAAGATGAAGTAAAAAGGGTAACCTCTCTCTCAACCGATCTTGAAGTGGAAAGGGACAATCTGATTAAGACAAATGTTTCCCTTCAAGAGTCCAATGAGCAACTCGAGAAGAATTATATGGATATGGTGAACAAAGCGAATTACTTCTTGAAGCTCAACGGCGAGGCTCGACAGGAAAAATTGGAAATGACGGAGACCATACGCCAACTAAAGGATGACTTAAAGAGATTTTCTTCTGGAAGGAGTAAGTTGGACAGACTTCTTGGTCTCGGTCAAAGAAATAAGTTCGGCCTCGGATACACTCAAACTGGAGACATTCCAAGTTCGAGTGGTACAGTATTTGTGCCTCAGTCGGTATCTCCTCCTCCGACACCGGTGTTCACGACAAGCAACGACAACGAACCTACTACATCCTCCTCGGAATCGACAAGAACCAAGGTATGTTTTCGTTGTGGCATTTCAGGGCACATAAGAAGAAATTGCAAGACGGAAGCCAAACGCACACCTCAAGCACATCTTGCAATGACTACCAAAAGGGCTATTCCTCGGAAAACAACTGCAATTCATTGAAGGAAAAGAGCCTTGGTAGTACACCGCTCAAGACGACATCATCAAGGAGCAGCAATTCTTCAAGCAAGACGCTCTCACCTAGGAAATCAACTTCACGACCATTACCGACGCACTTCAAAAAGGTTTGGGTGCGCAAAGGTGAAATCTTTCCCTGTCTTGCTACCAATGTTTCCTTGCATGCATATGATAGTTCGTCTTGGTACCTGGATAGCGGGTGTTCCCGTCATATGACCGGCGATAAAAACTGTTTTCAAACATTTGAGAAAAACTCCGGAGGACTTGTTGTTTTCGGAGATGGTCGGTCTTCCAAAATTGTTGGAAAGGGAACGGTAGCTATTCCAGATGGCCCGGTTCTAGATAATGTATTATTTGTTCATGGCCTTAAGACTAACCTCATAAGCATAAGTCAACTGTGTGATAGTGGTTATTCAGTTAATTTTTCATCTGATAAATGCACTGTAACTGACATGAACCATGCTTTCTTTTTAAAGGGGGTTAGATCAGAAAACAATTGTTATGTAGTTCCTTCTAAGATTTCTGAAAAATGTAACCTAGCATCTTTGAAAAATGAAACACTTTGGCATGAAAGGCTAGGTCACATAAACTTTAAGGAACTTGCTAGAATTTCAAATAAAGATGTGGTCAAGGGGGTTCCGAAACTTTCTTTTGAACAAAACCTTGTGTGTGGCGGTTGCCAAAAGGGAAAACAGTCTAGGACTGCACACAAGAATTTGAACCACATAGGTACAAAACGGCCTTTGGAACTTTTGCATATGGACTTAATGGGGCCAACTCGTCAACCATCTCTGGGAGGTAAATGGTATATTTTCTTGTTGGTTGATGATTTTTCTAGATATACTTGGGTAGCATTCTTAAAAGAAAAAGCTGATACCTTTGATTCTTTTCTCGAAATCTGCAATCGTATTATGATAGAAAAGAATGATAGGATTACTCGAGTTAGGAGTGATAGAGGTGGGGAATTCATAAATTCCAAATTCATTGATTTTTGCACTTCTAATGGCATTAAACATGAATTCTCCGCACCTTACACACCTCAACAAAATGGTGTAGTCGAGCGCAAAAACAGGGTCGTACAGGAAATGGCACGTGTTATGCTTCACAGCCGGAACTTACCTTTTTATTTTTGGGCTGAAGCGGTGAACACTGCTGTTTATGTTATCAATCGCGTGTATTTGCGCCCGGGGACTTTGAATACACCATATGAACTTTGGTTTTGTAGAAAACCTAACATCAAATATTTTCGCATCTTTGGGAGTCGGTGTTTTATTTTACGTGATCGTGAGAATCTTGGAAAATTTGACTCTCGAAGTGACGAAGGGATTTTCTTAGGTTATTCTACAAACAGCAGAGCATATCGAGTTTTTAACTTAGAATCTAAGACGATCGTAGAATCGATAAATGTTAAGGTAGATGAAGCTTTTCATTTTGAATCTGAAAAATCTACCCTCGATATCTCTCTTGATGATGATACACCTGCTAATGCATCTTCTTCTAACAATTCTTTCGATAATAATGTTGATGCATCTAACGGTTCTTCAAGCTTATCTGATGTGCAGGAATCATCTCGTGTACCTCCGCCTACTCCTCTACCTCAAACGTTACGCATCTCCAAGGATCACCCTGAATCGAACATAATTGGAGATCCACAAGAAGGAGTTAGAACACGGAGACAATTGGTTTGCGGATTTGCATGCTATGTATCTCAAATCGAACCAAAGAATGTTGATGAAGCTCTCCAAGATGATTACTGGATTAAAGCAATGCAGGAAGAGCTCCATCAATTCGAGCGAAACAAAGTCTGGGAATTGACGAAGCCTCCGAAGCAACACAATGTGATAGGTACCAAATGGATCTTCAAGAACAAGAAAAATGAAGAAGGTACTATCATCAGGAACAAAGCAAGGTTAGTTGCTCAAGGCTACTCTCAAGTAGAAGGTATAGACTTTGATGAAACTTTCGCCCCTGTAGCTAGACTCGAGTCCATTCGTATATTGTTTGCGATCGCTTGTCATTTTAAAATCAAATTATTTCAAATGGACGTTAAGAGCGCCTTTTTAAATGGATTTTTAAATGAGGAAGTTTATGTAGCTCAACCGAAAGGTTTTGTGGATCATAAACTACCTAACCATGTTTTTCGTCTGAAAAAGGCTCTTTACGGTCTGAAACAAGCACCGCGAGCATGGTACGAAAGGTTGACAAAGCACCTTTTGGAAAAGGGCTACACTCGAGGGGGAGCTGACAGGACTCTCTTTGTGAAGCATTATCAAAACAATTTCATAGTTGCTCAAATCTATGTCGATGACATTGTTTTTGGAGCAACGAGAGATAATGATGCTTCTAAATTCGCGGAGACCATGGTCACGCCCCGGGGTCGAAACTGCGACCCGGGCTCGCCAACAGATCCGCCATCTGTACGGAAACTGCCGTACAGACGAAGCGTCTAACCTGCAGAAAGAAACATCTACAGTAAACAGATATCAGAGAGCTGAAAGTAAACTACTAAAAACTGAAATCCAAACTGTACAACTGAAATAATACAATATCCATCTCCCAAATACGATCGTATACAAAATCCTCTGATACAAAACTCAAAAGGGAGGTATCTCCAATAAATACATCAGTGTACAAACTCTCGATACAAGAATATCCTCACTACAACAGTCTCTCAAACTGTAAAATAAAATACAACTCTATACCTCTCTACAAAGGTCTCTCAACAGAGTAAAAGAAGTAAACTAATCAACTGAAGCTCTCCTCTGAAGGGGTACCGCTACACTCCAACGACGGGTAGGGAACTAGCTCGCGACTCCCTCGCCTCGGTCCGAAGGATCAGCAACAGGAGCACAGGAACAGAAGAAGAAGTCCCTGGGGAAAAGACACCACGACGGGTGTGAGAACTACTTCCCACAGTAGTTCTCAGTGGGTGCCGTCAACAAGTCCAACGGTCTGCCCACCAAGTCTACCAGAGGTAAAAGATAACAGGCAAAGAAATCTGAACAAGAAAAGCTGGAACTACTCTACAGCTACCATGCCTCTATCTAGATACTCAAAAGTGGAACAGATGAAAGTAAATGAGACCACTCGCACCCAAGGTGCTCAATCGACCCAATCGAACTGACTACCTCAAAGGTCCAGTCAAGCCTGCGCCTGTCGACTAGGAACGCACCTGCCCACTACCACACATCCACATGAGGACGGGATTTACGTGGGGCGTCCTGTCCGACTAACTCATCCCTCGCGCAAAACTGCCTCAACAGGCCAACCATCGCATCCACAGCGGCATCTCAGGGGGCGCGGCCCCAACTGAGGAAAACGGCGCGGCATAGAGTAATCAACATTGGCATATGCAGGCTAGTCAAAATCCACGCTCACTCTCAGAACGGTAGGACTCAAGATCCCCAAAAATCTCGCACAACAGTCGGAGCACTCTCGACGACTCAGCTGATCGGCTAACTCGAAACACGAGACACTAGCCTCTCCAACAGCTCGCAGCACAAAGCACACTGGCTGGAGATACTCCACAGCCAGGAACGACCCACAACTCAGGGTAACAAAACAGGTCGGACAACACTCAACGACCTGGGACCACCGTCAACCCCAACGGTTCCCAACAAGACGGACCGGAAGATACTCGACGGCCCGGGACTGCCGTCTACTCAACGGCTCCCTCCCATGACAGCACAAAAGGGAAACAAGACCTCTCGGGACTACCGTTTACTCAAACGGCTCCCCGCACAGATAAGCAACCCGCTACAACTACCAGACTCCACTCTGCTCCCAAGCAAGAGTGCAAAAGCATCCCACACTAAAAGCAAGTCCCGACCTCTCGGCCCACTACCCGGGCGAGAAAACACTATGTCCAGGGATGAAAGAACAGTGTGGATGTCTAAGCATAAATAACCCTAGCCCAAGTGAGGGTTTTCTACTGGTCTGGTTACACATGCAACATATGACGGGGGTGCTAGGTCAAGTTCCAAGATAACTATATTAACAGATAATAAAAGGAATAACAATTCCTACAATAGCATGCTACACAATGAAATAAACTATCATGCATAGTCCTACAACAGTAGAAATACTGTACAGTCCATAAAACTTGGAGATAAGGCCACCCACCTCGATTTGCCACCAATTGCTCGTAGACACTTGCAATTGGCCTCCACGCGATCCGCACGCAAACGGGGCACGCCGCCGGAGTCCGCACGCAAAACGGAGCACGCCGCCGGAGTCCGCACGCAAAACGGAGCACGCCGCCGGAGTCCGCACGCAAAACGGAGCACGCCGCCGGAGTCCGCACGCAAAACGGAGCACGCCGCCGGAGTCCGCACCAGAAACGGAGTCCGCACGCAAAACGGTGCACGGTGCCAGGATCCGCACGCAAAACGGGGTCCGCACGCAAAACGGTGCACAGTGCCGGAGTCCGCACGCAAAACGGTGCACGGTGCCAGGATCCGCACGCAAAACGGGGTCCGCACGCAAAACGGTGCACAGTGCCGGAGTCCGCACGCAAAACGGTGCACGGTGCCAGGATCCGCACGCAAAACGGGGTCCGCACGCAAAACGGTGCACAGTGCCGGAGTCCGCACGCAAAACGGAGCACAGTGGGTCAATAACAGTCAAAAAGAACGCCCCAAAAACTGTACAAAAATACAGAAAAACAAACACACGGGACCTACCCGACTGCGCCGCCGTCGCCGAAACGCTCCCCCGGAAAACCTCGCACGCTCCACGAGGTCCACGACGCCACGCCGCACCTCCACCATCCCCCTCACTCTCCCTCTCGCTCTCGGGTGAAGAAGAAAGAAAGGAAAGGGAGAAAATGGCGGTGCGGGAGAGAAAGAAGAAGAAGAAGAAAAGGGGGAGAAGGAGGTGGTCCACGGCCCGGGGTCCACGGTGCACCCGCCGGTCCACCGCACCCGCGCGGGTGCACCCGGTCCAGGCGGGGACAAAGCGGGCCACGTGGCCGCGCTACTGCGCGCCACGCGGCCCCGCAGGCCCAACGCCGCATGCGCGCGTTACACCGCGCACCCGCCAGGCGCGGGACACGCGCCCGTGACACGGGCGCGCGCCCCCGCGCCCGCGCGGGCGCCAACGGGGGCCCGCCACGTGGCGGCCCCCGCGTGGCCTGCGCCGAAGGCGCGTCTCCCACGCGCCCCTGCCCTGCTGCGCGTCCTCGGGATCCGTGCCGCCAAGCTGCCTCGGGATCCGCGCCGAACCTCGCCTCGATTTTCGTGCCGCTTGCCTCGAAAAACGCGCACTTCATCCGGGCTCCAAAACCAACAAATAAATAGTCCATTCTTAGCGATTTCGCGCGCTGAATCCAAAAACGATGTCCGTTTCTCCAAATTCTCACCGAAAATTTGCCGAATGCCCACTCGATCCGGTTTTTCGCGCCGGGTCCATTTTTAAAGTCCGATTTGCCAAATTCCAACTCTAAAAATTCCCGAAGGCGACCGGAGAGGTAAATCTTTATCCGGACTTCACCCGGAGTCCAATTTTGACATCAGAATCGCGCGAAATCACTTCTAAACACCCGACGGGTCATCCAAATCCCACGGGGTCTCCATTTAAGCCCGAAGTCCACCACGTGTGTCCCAATTGCGCGCAAACACCAACGACACATCCCGCAGGCCTCCAGTGATGCAACCAAATCCCAAATTGCATCACAAATCCATTTTCTTGGGCCCGACACGCGCACCAACACTCCCAACGGCCACTAAAAGCTGCCCAACAACCAGCAACTCCTACGCCGGGGATTCCGGGACCTCACATCCTCCCCCACTAAAAGAAAGTTTCGTCCTCGAAACTAGATCAAGCCCATCAGGAGTCAAGAATACCACGGCTAGGTATCTAACAATACGTCTCCAGCTCCCTAAACCCCACTCGCTCCACGTGATTACTCCGCAACAACAACAAGTACGGTATGACCCGTTGTGCAATTCTCTCATCTCTCGAGCCAAAATTTGCAACGGGCGTCCCTCGTACTCCACTAATCACGGATCTCAAAGGGCAAGTAAATCACGGGCGAGGAAAAACATATCACTACTGAGCTGAGACGTGGAAAACCAAAGGGCTCCTCAAAAGGCAGGGGGGAAAACGGGAAAAACCCACTAATTCAACACGCACCAAACTACAACATGGTGCCAACCTCAACCAGGCGACCCGAAGCATACCCGCACATCCATCCAATAAGGAAGGGAAACCAAAAAGTTGGGGTCTTCACTCGGTTACTTCCGATCCAAACCACCCGAGTGGACTACACAACTGCAGGCTAACCTCAAAGGGATCCTCAAAAGACACAATCTCATGCCACAGTTGGTCACTCAACATGCTATCATAACCCCAACGGGCCCACGGGTCGAAGTCGAGCCCTCAACTATAAGAGAACACCCTGACGGGATCCAAACCGTCGGTGAACGGGACTGAAAACTGGCTCGCAAGGCGATCATAAAGCTGATGCCCAAACTCGCGATCAAAAGTCCGAAACATCCCCAAAAACTCTCACCGTTGTGTACCTACAACGTGGCATCACTGCCGTGCACCCACGGCGTGGCATCACTGCCGTGCACCAACGGCGTGGCCTCACTGCCGTGCACCAACGGCGTGGCATCACCACCGTGTATCAACGGTGTGGCATCACCACCGTGTATCAACGGTGTGGCATCACCACCGTGTATCCACGGTGTGGCATCACTGCCGTGCACCAACGGCGTGGCATCACTGCCGTGCACCAACGGCGTGGACTCACTGCCGTGCACCAACGGCGTGGCATCACCACCGTGTATCAACGGTGTGGCATCACTCAAGCATCAAGGCCTCAGATCCTCGCAGTCCTATACCCTCGAAAACTCCAGAGCTGAGGAAAGGCCAAAGGATCAATAGGCAAAACCAGGGCCCCAACTGCACAGGGCAGGACCAACAACACTCATCTATGTGCAACACGTGATCAGGTATCTGAACCTCACGAGCACAAGCTAAGGGTCCTATCTCCAGCCCATACAACAATGCAAATGCCCTAGCACTCTCACAGCCAGGTCGGAGAACCCTCAACGACTCAACTCATAGCCACATCCCACTCATAGGCGAGAAGAACCGACTGACGCGGCAAAGGTCTAAAGATCCCGATAGACCGGTGCCTAGAACCCCAATCAAACAAGAACAGACTCTAGGCTCAGTCTATCGAAGTTTTCGCTCCTTTACCGTTCAGGGATTCGGTCCCTCTCGTTTAAAGCGGGAAACTATGTCAACACGCAACTCACGGCTGGAGACGCTCCCGGTAGTCCATCAGGACGAACTCGACGCCATCAAATCTCGGCGTCCTGTCAGATCATCTAAATCTCACTAAAATAACCACCTGGTAACTCGGCCGGAGGTGAAAATCACCTCAACAGGCCACACCTTCGCCACCCACTAGGCGGCATCGCCACTCATTGGGCGGCATCGCCCCTCACTGGGCGGCATCGCTTCTCATTGGGTGGCATCGCCCCTCACTGGGCGGCATCGCCTCTCACTGGGCGGCATCGCCCTCTGGTAGCTCGACCAGTGGGAAGTATCCTCCTGGTAACTCGGCCAGGCAAAATGTCCTCCTGGTAACTCGGCCAGGGCATGTGCCCACCCGGTAACTCGGCCAGGGACAATGCATCCATCTGGTTGCTCGGCCAGTGGAAGGTATCCATCTGGTAACTCGGCCAGTGATAATTATCCATCTGGTAACTCGGCCAGTGATAATTATCCATCTGGTGACTCGGCCAGTGATAATTATCCATCTGGTGACTCGGCCAGTGATAATTATCCATCTGGTGACTCGGCCAGTGATAATTATCCATCTGGTGACTCGGCCAGTGATAATTATCCATCTGGTAACTCGGCCAGTGATAATTATCCATCTGGTGACTCGGCCAGTGATAATTATCCATCTGGTAACTCGGCCAGTGATAATTATCCATCTGGTAACTCGGCCAGTGATAATTATCCATCTGGTAACTCGGCCAGTGATAATTATCCATCTGGTAACTCGGCCAGTGATAATTATCCATCTGGTAACTCGGCCAGTGATAATTATCCATCTGGTAACTCGGCCAGTGATAATTATCCATCTGGTAACTCGGCCAGTGAAATTATCCATCTGGTAACTCGGCCAGTGATAATTATCCATCTGGTAACTCGGCCAGTGATAATTATCCATCTGGTAACTCGGCCAGTGATAATTATCCATCTGGTAACTCGGCCAGTGATAATTATCCATCTGGTAACTCGGCCAGTGATAATTATCCATCTGGTAACTCGGCCAGTGATAATTATCCATCTGGTAACTCGGCCAGTGATAATTATCCATCTGGTAACTCGGCCAGTGATAATTATCCTCCTGGTAACTCAGCCAGGGATAATTATCCATCTGGTAACTCGGCCAGTGAAATTATCCATCTGGTAACTCGGCCAGTGATAATTATCCATCTGGTAACTCGGCCAGTGATAATATCCATCTGGTAACTCGGCCAGTGATAATTATCCATCTGGTAACTCGGCCAGTGATAATATCCATCTGGTAACTCGGCCAGTGATAATTATCCATCTGGTGACTCGGCCAGTGATAATTATTCATCTGGTAACTCGGCCAGTGATAATTATCCATCTGGTAACTCGGCCAGTGATAATTATCCATCTGGTAACTCAGCCAGGGAAACTATCCTCCTGGTCACTCAGCCAAGAAAAATATCCTCCTGGTAACTCAGCCAGGGAAACATACCCTCCTGGTAACTCAGCCAGGGAAAATATCCTCCTGGTAACTCAGCCAGGGAACATACCCTCCTGGTAACTCAGCCAGGGAAAATATCCTCCTGGTAACTCAGCCAGGGAAAATCCTCCTGGTCACTCAGCCAGGAAAAATATCCTCCTGGTAACTCAGCCAGGGAACATACCCTCCTGGTAACTCAGCCAGGGAAAATATCCTCCTGGTAACTCAGCCAGGGAACATACTCTCCTGGTAACTCAGCCAGGAAAAATACCCTCCTGGTAACTCAGCCAGGGAACATACCCTCCTGGTAACTCAGCCAGGGAAAATATCCTCCTGGTAACTCAGCCAGGGAACATACTCTCCTGGTAACTCAGCCAGGAAAAATACCCTCCTGGTAACTCAGCCAGGAAACATACCCTCCTGGTAACTCAGCCAGGGAAAATATCCTCCTGGTAACTCAGCCAGGGAACATACCCTCCTGGTAACTCAGCCAGGGAAAATACCCTCCTGGTAACTCAGCCAGGGAACATATCCACACAGCTGGGATCGCCGTCACTTCAAACGGCTCCCACAACAACGCCCCACTCATAGGCGAGAAGAACCGACTGACACGGTACAGATCCGAAAATCCTGATATACCGGTGCCTAGAACCCCAATCAAACAAGAACAGACTCTAGGCTCAACCTATCGAAGTTCTCGATCCTTTACCGTTCAGGGATTCGGCCCTTCTCGGTTAAAGTGGGGAAACTAACACAACACACAAACTCTTGGGTCTCGTACAGCTCTGATAGCGCCGTCTCCCGCTGCTCGGGTACTCAACAGGTGCGGGGTGTGTCCTCTTCACATCACGACGTCACAGGGGCATCGCAATCC
The DNA here is from genome assembly GCA_029168755.2 of Tillandsia fasciculata. Taxonomy (NCBI): domain Eukaryota; kingdom Viridiplantae; phylum Streptophyta; class Magnoliopsida; order Poales; family Bromeliaceae; genus Tillandsia; species Tillandsia fasciculata. The sequence continues at coordinate 7,581,893 of CM054933.1, forward strand.
GCTGCACAACAACAAACGTCAGGACACAACAACCATACGACCCAATCCAGCGAAAGTCTAAGACATGTCACCCATTCCAAGTATTATGTCATCGGCAGCCAACATAATCACTTAGGAATATAAACATGCCAAACTCTCATTCCGTCCCTTGGGAAAAGTAAAAACTCAATCAGGACTCTCGCTAAAAGTCACGACTCTCACGTAGTCGTCCTAAAATCCAGCCACAAGCCTAGGGTTTCTAAGTCCACAATGACCTACAACCTAGGCTCTGATACCACTCTAATCTGTCACGCCCCGGGGTCGAAACTGCGACCCGGGCTCGCCAACAGATCCGCCATCTGTACGGAAACTGCCGTACAGACGAAGCGTCTAACCTGCAGAAAGAAGACATCTACAGTAAACAGATATCAGAGAGCTAAAAGTAAACTACTAAAAACTGCAATCCGAAACTGTGCAACTGAAATAATACAATAACCATCTCCCAAATACGATCGTATACAAAATCCTCTGATACAAAACTCAAAAGGGAGGTATCTCCAATAAATACATCAGTGTACAAACTCTCGAAACAAGAATATCCTCACTACAACAGTCTCTCAAACTGTAAAAGTAAAATACAACTCTATACCTCTCTACAAAGGTCTCTCAACAGAGTAAAGGAAGTATACTAATCAACTGGAGCTCTCCTCTGAAGGGGTACAGCTACACTCCAACGACGGGTAGGGAACTAGCTCGCGACACCCTCGCCTCGGTCCGAAGGATCAGCAACAGGAGCACAGGAACAGAAGAAGAAGTCCCTGGGGAAAAGACACCACGACGGGTGTGAGAACTACTTCCCACAGTAGTTCTCAGTGGGTGCCGTCAACAAGTCCAACGGTCTGCCCACCAAGTCTACCAGAGGTAAAAGATAACAGGTACAGAAATCTAAACAAGAAAGGCTGGAACTACTCTACAGCTACCATGCCTCTATCTAGATACTCAAAAGTGGAACAGATCACCATAAATGAGACCACTCGCACCCAAGGTGCTCAATCGTCCCAAACAAACTGACTACCTCAAAGGTCCAGTCAAGCCCGCGCCTGTCGACTAGGAACGCTCCTGCCCACTACCACACATCCACATGAGGACGGGATTTACGTGGGGCGTCCTGTCCGACTAACTCATCCCTCGCGCAAAACTGCCTCAACAGGCCAACCATCGCATCCACAGCGGCATCTCAGGGGGCGCGGCCCCAACTGAGGAAAACGGCGCGGCATAGAGTAGACAACATTGGCATATGCAGGCTAGTCAAAATCCATGCTCACTCTCAGAACGGTAGGACTCAAGATCCCCAAAAATCTCGCGTAACAGTCGGAGCACTCTCGACGACTCAGCTGATCGGCTAACTCGAAACACGAGACACTAGCCTCTCCTACAGCTCACAGCACAAAGCTTACTGGCTGGAGATACTCCACAGCCAGGAACGACCCACAACTCAGGGTAACAAAACAGGTCGGACAACACTCAACGACCTGGGACCACCGTCAACCCCAACGGTTCCCAACAAGACGGACCGGAAGACACTCGACGGCCCGGGACTGCCGTCTACTCGACGGCTCCCTCCCATGACAGCACAAAAGGAAAACAAGACCTCTCGGGACTACCGTTTACTCAAACGGCTCCCCGCACAGATAAGCAACCCGCTACAACTACCAGACTCCACTCTGCTCCCAAGCAAGAGTGCACAAGCATCCCACACTAACAGCAAGTCCCGACCTCTCGGCCCACTATCCGGGCGAGAGAAAACACTATGTCCAGGGATGTAAGAACAGTGTGGATGTCTAAGCATAAATAACCCTAGCCCAAGTGAGGGTTTTCTACTGGTCTGGTTACACATGTAGCATATGACGGGGGTGCTAGGTCAAGTTCCAAGATAACTATATTATCAGATAATAAAAGGAATCACAATTCCTACAATAGCATGCTACACAATGAAATAAACTATCATGCATAGTCCTACAACAGTAGAAATACTGTACAATCCATAAAACTTGGAGATAAGGCCACCCACCTCGATTTGCTACCAATTGCTCGTAGACACTTGCAATTGGCCTCCACGCGATCCGCACGCAAACGGGGTACGCCGTCGGAGTCCGCACGCGAAACGGAGCACGCCGCCGGAGTCCGCACGCAAAACGGAGCACGCCGCCGGAGTCCGCACGCAAAACGGAGCACGCCGCCGGAGTCCGCACGCAAAACGGAGCACGCCGCCGGAGTCCGCACCAGAAACGGAGTCTGCACATAAAACGGTGCACGTCGTGCACGGTGTCAGGATCCGCCCGCAAAACGGGGTCCGCACGCAAAACGGTGCACAGTGCCGGAGTCCGCACGCAAAACGGTGCACGGTGCCAGGATCCGCACGCAAAACGGGGTCCGCACGCAAAACGGTGCACAGTACAGGAGTCCGCACGCAAAACGGTGCACGGTGCCAGGATCCGCCCGCAAAACGGGGTCCGCACGCAAAACGGTGCACAGTGCCGGAGTCCGTACGCAAAACGGAGCACAGTGGGTCAATAACAGTCAAAAAGGACACCCCACAAACTGTACAAAAAATACAAAAAACAAAAACAAACACACGGGACCTACCCGACTGCGCCGCCGTCGCCGAAACGCTCCCACGGAAAAACTCGCGCGCTCCACGAGGCCCACGACGCCACGCCGCACCTTCCACCATTCCCCCTCACTCTCCCTCTCGCTCACGGGTGAAGAAGAAAGAAAGGAAAGGGAGAAAATGGCGCTCGGGAGAGAAGAAGAAGAAGAAGAAAAGGGGGAGAAGGAGGTGGGTCCACGGCCGGGGTCCATGGTGCACCCGCCGGTCCACCGCACCCGCGCGGGTGCACCCGGTCTAGGCGGGGACAAAGCGGGCCACGTGGCCGCGCTACTGCGCGCCACGCGGCCCGCAGGCCCAACGCCGCATGCGCGGCGTTACACCGCGCACCCGCCAGGCGCGGGACACGCGCCCGTGACACGGGCGCGCGCCCCTGCGCCCGCGCGGGCGCCAACGGGGGCCCGCCACGTGGCGGCCCCGCGTGGCCTGCGCAGAAGGCGCGTCTCCCACGCGCCCCTGCCCTGCTGCGCGTCTATCCGTGCCGCCGCTGGGATCCGCGCCGGCCTCGATTTGCGCCGCTTGCCCCGAAAAACGCGCACTTCATCCGGGCTCCAAAACCAACAAATAAATAGTCCATTCTTAGCGATTTCGCGCGCTGAATCCAAAAACGATGTCCGTTTCTCCAAATTCTCACCGAAAATTTGTCGATAGCCCACTCGATCGGTTTTTCGCGCCGGGTCCATTTTTAAAGTCCGAATTGACAAATTCCAACTCTAAAAATTCCCGAAGGCGACGGAGAGGTAAATCTTTATCCGGACTTCACCCGGAGTCCAATTCTGACATCAGGATCGCGCGAAATCACTTCTAAACATCCGACGGGTCATCCAAATCCCACGGGATCTCCATTTAAGCCCGAAATCCACCACGTGTGTCCCAATTGCGCGCAAACACCAACGACACATCCCGCAGGCCTCCAGCGATGCAACCAAATCCCAAATTGCATCACTAAACCATTTTCTTGGGCCCGTCACGCGCACCAACACTCCCAACGGCCACTAAAAGCTGCCCAACAACCAGCAACTCCTACGCCGGGGATTCCGGGACCTCACACCATGGAAAGCGAATTTGAGATGTCCATGATGGGCGAGTTGAATTATTTTCTTGGATTACAAGTTAAACAAAACGATGACGGAATTCACCTGTGTCAATCAAGTATCATGCACGGAGTTGGTCAAAAAGTTTGATCTAGAAAATTCTAAAGATTTTCCGAATCCAATGGGAACTAGCATAAGGGACTTGGAAGTGAATCACAAAGTGAGAATGTAGACGAGAAACTCTATCGTAGTATGATTGGAAGTCTACTATATCTCACGGCTAGTCGCCCGAATATATCCTTCAGTGTTGGGATTTGTGCGAGATATCAATCAGCACCGAAGGAGGTTCACCTGAAAGCGGTGAAACGGATCATCCGGTATATCAAAGGTACAATCAATTTCGGAATTTGGTATCCTATGGGAACGACTTTGGATATTGTTGGATACTCAGATGCCGATTGGGCTGGATCGGTGGATGACCGGAAAAGCACGAGTGGTGCATGCTTCTATCTCGGCCACTGCCTTGTTGCATGGCACAGTAAAAAGCAGAACTGCATAGCACTCTCAACTGCCGAAGCGGAGTACATTTCTGCAGGAAGTTGTTCAAACCAATTGATTTGGATGAAGAGCGTGTTGAGCGATTTCCGAATTTCAACATCTTCGGTAACCATTTTATGTGACAACACTAGTGCCATTAACATTTCAAAAAACCCTGTGTTGCACTCTAGAACAAAACATATTGAACTTAGATATCATTTTCTTAGAGAGCTAGTTGAATCAAACATTCTTCAACTGTCATACATTTCAACTGAGGATCAATTAGCCGACATCTTAACAAAACCTTTGGATCAAAAACGTTTCATTCACTTGCGAAAAGCAATTGGCATGCTTTCCTTGAAATAAACTCTTTTGAAACCTTTGCTTAGATTAGGTTTTGTTTTTGTTCTTATTTTTGTTTTGTTCTTTATCTATGTTCTGTACATAGCACACTAATTGAGCATAATTTAATGATGATCTTTAATTGCATCCTTTTAGTGGATTTAGAAATTTATTAGGTTTTGATGTCATAATGTTTAAT
>CM054933.1:7586751-7620895 GCA_029168755.2 Tillandsia fasciculata
GGTGGCCCTTGTCTCCAAGATTGATGGACTGGACATTAAATCTGCTATAGTAGGACTATGCAGATAGTGAATTTCTTGTGTAGCATGCTAGAAAGTAGGAATGCTATTCCTTGTACTATCTGATGATCTTGTGATCTCCTTGCTTTCTACCATCTGTTAATTATAGTTATCTTGGAACTTGACCTAGCACCCCCGTCATATGTTGCTTGTGTAACCAGACCAGTAGAAAACTCCAACTTGGGCTAGGTTTAATTATGCTTTAGACATCCACACTTCTTATTCTATTCCTCCATTTAGTGTTATACTCGCCCGGGTAGTGGGCCGAGTGGTCGGGATTCCTTTTAGTGTGGGATGCATGTTACACTCGTGCTTGGGAGCAGAGTGGAGTCTGGTAGATGTAGTTGGTCGTTTATCTGTGGCGGGAGCCGTTTGGGTAGACGGCGGTCCCGAGATGTTTGTTTTCTTGTTTTATTTGTCGCCATTGTGTTAGTGGCTGTTGTATACCAGAGTTAGTAGGACCTAGGACCCAGACTGTTTTTAGACACACATGATTTCTGTAAACTAATATTTTTCTTCCAAATCTCGAGGGGTCGCCGGAGTCTGTTCTTGTTTGATTTGGGTGAAGGCAATAGCCCTTCGGTGTTTGGAAAATAAAACTTATTTAAACGAATTTTCTTAAAAGAACTAAAAATCTATTAAATTGGGTTTCTCAGATTAAAATAGTTTTCAGTAATAACTGTCATCTTTTTTACAACTTCCTCACCCGAGAGAGTTTGGGTGATCCGGGTTCTAGGAGCCATTCCTTTTCGGAACGAAAGCTAGGGGGCTGTGCCTGGAACCTGTTCTTGTTTGATATGGTTGTAGGTGTTGGTCTCCCAAAACTTTCGGACCCTATGTAGTGATCCGGCCTTTCGGGGTATTTTGACTTACTTGTAGTCATTTAAGCCTTAAGCGAAGTAAAATTATTTAAGTTTCAAAAGTCGGCCGGGGCGGGGTGCGTGTATTTTTCTGCGATAGAGCGCGGAAAATGATGACCGACGGTGCGATCGGATTCGAAATCCGATGTCGGGATCCCCCAGAACGGGATTCAAAGTGATACGGAGATTAGTTACGCATCGGGAACCGTGCAAAATATCTTGCACCCGTTAGAGATAAGGTGGGTTATCTCGTAGGGATAATTAATTGATTAATTAATCGTCTGGTGACGGAAAATTAAATCCTCCTACGTACGAATAAATAAGGGATTTAAATTAGTGGGAATTTTATCTCGCGGATGGATAAGAGATAAAATCCGGATATTTAATTGGGGATTTATTTCCCATGATTATTTAATAAAGGGGATTAAATAATCGGTGACCGGGATTTGAAAATTGGGGATTTAAATATCCGGTAATTTGAATCCAATTGGGAATTTGATTTCCCTTGATTAATTAATAAAGGTGATTAATTAATCGGTGGTCAGGATTTAAAGGTGAGAAATATCCCGTCAGTCGGATATTTTCTTGAGAAATAGGAACGGGGAATTTCGGATTTTTCCTACGTACGTAAATAAAGAAATTAAGTGATCGGGTTATCGGTAGGGATTAATTAATTGATGAATTAATTAATCGGAGTCCAAAATACCCGAAAGGGGTTTTGACGGTGCGTACTTACAAATTGGATAAATTGATAATAAGGGTTATTTATCCCCCGCTTACCGAATGGAAACCCTAATTTAAAATACCGCCTCCTCAAACCCTCCTCTTTCGTGCGTACCGAAAACCAAACGAAACCCCAATTAGAAAAGAAAGAGGAAAACCCTAACCGGAGGAGAAAAGAAGAAAAGAAGGAGGAAGCGGAGGAACCCGATCGCCCCGATTCACGTGCCGGAGATCGGAGAACGAGACGCCATCGTCTACGGGGAGCGGATCCGGATTTCCGACGCCGCGAGAAACAAGATCGGATTTTATTCCGATAAATTTAAGGTTAGTCATCATCGTTTCGTTTGTTAAATTAATCGGGGGTTTTCCGTGTTCTTGTTAGATTATTTTAATCGGAACATCGTTCGCGGATTTTCGTCGGGTTTGATCCATATTTTATCCTCGTTCTTGATCGGGTGTGATCGAGGATTTTTTTATCGGATTTTAATTGATGGTTTTTAACGGGTCTCATGTTATCGAACTTCCGATCGACGTTTTGGGTGTTCGTCGATCGTCGGTTTAGCCGTTAGAATTACCGGGAATTTTCCGGGAATTTTCTGGGAATTTTTCGGGAATTTTTCGGGCGACTCCGGCGGGACATAGTGGGTTAACGGGAGGCCGCCGCCGCCGTTGTTAGACGGGAGGCCGCCGCCGTCGTTACCATGTTCGCGGGGTCGTCGCCGGGATCGCACGGGAGCGAAAACGGAGAAGAAATCGCGAAACGGGAGCGAAAACGGCGCGAAAACGGCGAAAATAGGGTTTACTATAGCAATCCGTACAGCGCGGTCCACGGGCCTGGGCGTGCACCCGGTGCACGCCCCGCGGCGAGGAATCTGCGGACCCGGTGCACGCAACCGTGCACCGGCCTGCGCGGTGCACGCTCTAGGCGTGCACCCGGCGCACGCCTCCGCACCCGGGAAGCGCAGACCCGGTGCACGCTTGTGTCGTGCACCGGCCCGGCCCAAGACTTGCGGTGCACGCTCCCTGCGTGCACCCGGCGTACGCTGCGCGGCCGCCCGATGCGCAGACCCGGTCCATGGTTGCTCCTGTGCACCACCCGACAGCCTAAAATTCGGTGGCTCCGTTTGGGTCCGTTTTTCCACCGTTTTGAGCGCGGTTTTCGCCGTTGGGATCGTTATTTCCGCGGCTTTCTTGGTACAGCCACTTGGGACCTACTTGGTCATTATTTTATTTTGTTGGGTGCCGATTTCGCCGACGCTCCGTGCCTCGACGAAATTGTCGGGGGCGCGCCGTCGGGTCTTTTTCTCATCTTTTCGTCGTCAGGGCTTCTCGGCTGGACCATGACGTCCCGAGTTGGCTACTAGTTGAGGGATTGGTTTTTGTAGGATTTCCGTTAGCGGATTTTGGGTTCCGACGGAGTTCGCGATGATGTAGTCGCGATCCGGTTGTGGTTAACCATCAGTTTTATCGTCGGGGACCCGGTTTGATTTGAGTCATTCGGTTTTACTTGACGGTTTTGATTTGTTGGGTTTTTGATTGACGTCCCGGTCCTCTAGGTGCAGTGGTCTCAGTTTTGGGGGTTTAATGTTACAGTGGTCGGGACCACTGATTTTACCTGATTAGGGTAAGGTGTTAATTTGTGCTGTTGGATATTTTAGTAGGCCGCGAGGAGCTCCGTTTGGCTTGTGAGGGTCGCGGGCGCGGACGTATATCTTCAACCAGGTGGGTACAGTTGCTATAAGTGCAACAAATGCAGTAAGTGCATCTTTCGTCATTAAAAGTGCTCTCAATTTACCTAACAAAGTAGATGGACAGTGTAACCTTTCGCATAAATGTTTTGTTTAATTTAACATAATAATTGTGGCGGCTGCGGTCGCGGGGACTTTGGATGCTGCACGTACACCGGCGGAATAGGCCCCCGCAATGGTGTACTTTTCCGGAGAAGTGGTCTTTATGACCCGTGTGCCCCACGTGTGTAGGGTGGGGACCTCTTCACGCCAGCTTCAGTGTTCGCACTAGCACCGTGAAGGGGTTAAAAGCATCATGGGGTTGGTGCCCAACTTAATTCGGTATTCTGGGGTTGGTGCCCAGCTTAACTCGGTATTCTGGGGTTGGTGCCCAGCTTATTTTGTGACAGGGTTTTAGCGAAAGGTTCCGATGAAATTGGTTTGTTCTTTAATCCATGTTATTGTTAAGACATCTACTTTGTTTGTCACTGACTTTACCCACTCCGTGACAGGTTTGACTAGGTGTAATAGTCGGGACGACGGTGAGGCAGCGATTAAAGGACATTAGTTGGATAAGGTTTATTCCATCATTCTCGCTGGGGTTATCTCATCTCTTTATACCTAAGTTTAAGTTTTCAATTGTTTGATTGTGGAATGTTGTGGATGTTGGATCGTGTGACTGTTTTGTGGTGTGGTTTGATAATGTTCCTTAATGACTATATGCGGCCTGTTTTATACCGAACAAAAAGGGGTTTCGAAAATGTTTTTCAAAACCAAGTGTCGTGTGGGCACTGCTTTGAAAATCTGTGGATTTATCCTTTCCAAAACGATGTAGCCGCCTTACTGTGAATGTGTAGACGTTTTTAAAGGAATGGGTGTCGAGTGGACACCGTTTGCAAACTTGTAGGTTCCTCTTAATGTGATTAAATGTCTTTACACTCTCGTACTTGTTGACTGTGACTGTGTGGTTAAAGATTGTATGTTGAATGTTTTAAATGAGACGCCGTGCATATACAAAGGAGACTCTGTCCGTGGGCAGGGTGAATTTGTGTATGTGGCGGTCTGACACGCACCGGGGACGAGGCTGATGCTTGTTTATTAAGAAAAAAAAATTATACACGCACATTTCCGCTTTGTTTGACTCAAAAACCCCCGGGGGCGTGACAGATTAAATGGTATCAGAGAAAAACAACTTTAACCACAGCAGTCAGTAACCAACATCCACAATGCATGATGCCACAAGCAAATTGAACATGAGATAACCAAGGTGTAGGTGCAGTAGATCGTGAGTGTACGGGGGAAAAAGGGAATTAATTTCGGTGCGTCTGTAGGTCGTGGTGCTAGACCAGTTAGGTCTAGGGTTGACTTGGTTTCTTTGTATACAGCGAATGATGGCCCGAGATGGGTTATCAGCGGAGAACACAGGGGCGGAAAGTACGGTGCCAACCGCGGCGGAGTATCAACTTCTCCGACAACAATTGCGAGAGATGGTCGGGCAGTTAGCAACCCTTAGAGAACAGATGCGGCAATGGGCGCAACAGCCGACTACACCAGTGGAGGTCGCCCAGGCCTCTCTACCCAGACCAGCCGCACCAGCGATGGAACTGCCGGTAGTGGACAGCGAGACTATGGTCGCCCCTCCTCCGACCACGGTGACCGAGATACCTTCGGTGCATCCGAAGACGCCTTCAGTGGACCCGACACCAGCAACTTCGGGACCTATGCCGGGGGCCACTGTTGGAGACCCCTCGAGAGAGACCGTGGTGATACCTACCCCTAGAGTGTCCGCCGATGCAGCGGGGGAAGCCCCTTTTCGGCCAACCGAACGGGATAGGGTGAGAGCGAATTTGGCGAATTTCAAGAGGTACGATCCACCCGTGTTTGAGGGAGAGACGACCGACCCTTGGGCCGTGGAAAAATGGGTGGATACCATGGAGAAGCTTTTTGAAGACCTATTGATGGAGGAACATGAATGGGTCCCTTTGGCAGTCCATTTTCTTGAGGGAGACGCCCGCAGGTGGTGGAAGACGGTGCGCCCGGACCCCTCGGAGGGCACCGCCCTTCCATCTTGGACCACGTTCCGAGAAAAGCTGTTTGAGGCATTTCTCTCCGACCGCATCAAACAGCAGATGGAAGATGACCTAAAGCACATCAAGCAGGGTAGGCAAACGATTATGGGATACCAGCGGGCATTTGTGAGGATGATCAAATGTGTTCCCTTCGTTATAAGAAATGAGTCTCACAAAGCCCGTCTTTTTGTGGACGGATTACGAAGGGACATCTTCGAGGTGGTGCAAGCAGCGGATTTGCACACCTTCCAGGGGGTGGTCGATAGGGCCACTGCGGCGGAGCGCGGATTGGCAATGCCACGAGCCCGACAGGAGAGCTCAGATCACAGCGGGGATAAGAAACGAACTCGGCCAAATTTAGGAAGAGAGCATACTAAGAGGAGCCGGCCTTCTAAACACCCGAGGTTGCGACGAAGAACCAAGAATGTGCCGACGGGAGGACAAAGGCCGGTGAACAAGCCTTGCATCATTTGCGACGGAATACACCAAGCGATCGAGTGTCCCCAGAAGCAAGACCACTGTTTTCGATGCGGCAAATCGGGGCACTTCCGTTTCAACTGCCCCTTCAAGACGGGGACGACGCCCGTGGCAGCATCTATGCCTTCGTCTCAACAGGAGGAGGGAAAGTCTATACGATGACTCATCAGGGGACGGATCCACGGAGCACGATGTAGCAGGTAATACTCGAGTTTCAGATCTTCGTGCTAGAACCTTTGTGTTAACACCTAAGCATCCCACTCTTTCACCTCGCTTTATGTTTTCACCCTATCGTAGTTATTAGAAGAAATTCCCATCGTAGAAATAAGTTCGGTCGGATCCTCCGGCTACCCCTCGAGGCAGGCGGCTGTACTCCTTCCTGCCCAGTGAGGGTGAGGCGGGTTCTTAGTCTCTAAGAACGAATGAGGTTTCCGTTAAAGGTTATCGGTGTAGCGCTTGGGGCCGACAGTCGCGGCAATCTTTAAGCGGTAGTTGACTGCTTGAAGTTCCAAGCGAGTCTCCGGGAACCGGACTTACCGAAACTTGTAAACTTAGCTTGTAGGAACGCCTTCTGCTCGCTTTTCTTTGATGCGGGCAAGGAGCTTGGTAGAAGGCAGTCGGGTAGCGTTCACGAGTACCGTATGGATCTCGACACGAGAAGGACAAGTACTCCTCTACCTCGGATAGGTGACCTATGCGATCAACTACAAGGAGCAACTGAGTCCCTAAAGATTGATCTGCGGTCCGGCTACCGCCAGCCTAGAGTCCGGGGTAATGACATACTGAAAACGGACCTGCGAGCTCGGAATAGTCAGCAAGAGTTTACGGTTATACCGTTTAGACTCGTTAATGCACCAGCGGCGCTTATGGGCGTGATGAAAAGGATACTCAAGCCCTTCTTAGACCGGTCGGTGATGGTCCTTTAGTGGACGTTCCGATCTACTCTTGCACAGACAAGGGGTATTGGGAACACTTGCGAGTAATCCCCCAGACCCTCCGGGGTCAGAAACCATATGCCAAAACTTATAAAGTGTGAGTTATGGTCCGCGAGGGGGACTTTTTGGGGCATATCGCTTCGGTGTCTGGAACTGCAGTGGATCCAAGGAGGATTGAATCAGGAATCAACTGGGCTCGACCAACAGCGATAATGGAAATCCAAAGCTTCTTAGAACGGGCAGACCGCTACAGATGCCTCGTGGGAGGCCTTTTCCCCAAATCGGTTAACCCGAAGGGGGGAGAGATTCGTCTAGATGGCCCAGTGCCGGGAGGGTTTCAAGGAACTTAAAGATGAACACGCACAGGCGCCGGTGCTCACATTGCTGAAGCCCGGGCAGGACTATAAGATTTAGTCTGACGAATCTCCAAGAGGATCTTGGGAGACCAAATAACGGACACGCGACTACAACTGGTGCGAGACAGAATGTCCTCGGAGCAAGGCGGAGTTGTATGACTGAATCGGATGATGTAATAAGGTGCCGGGGACGAACTTGTGTACCCGATAAGCTAAAGAAGAGGGAAGAAAGTCTAGCTAAGGTATGTAATACCTCCTTTACCGTGCATCCCGGAGGTGCAAAGAGGTGCAAGGATCTATGGCAGACCTTCTGGTGGCCCAAATCGGAAGAGCGACGTGACACAATTTGTGGTACACTGCCTGGTGTGCCAACGGGTGAAGGCCGAACACCAACGGCCGGCAGGGAAATTGCAACCGTTACTAGTGCCCGAGTGGAAATGGGACATGATTACCATGGATCTCGTGACCGGATTCCCGAGGTCGCCGCAGGGACACGATGCAATATGGGTAATTGTGGGCCGTTTGACGAAATCGGCCCACTTTCTACCCATACATACGACGTGGACGCGGGAACGACTAGCACAAACTTACATTAACGAGATAGTGAGGTTGCATGGGGTGCCGACGTCTATCACATCGGACAGGGACACGCGATTCGTGTCCAACTTTTGGCGAAGTCTGCAACAAGCAATGGGCACCAAATTGCACTTCAGTACGGCTTTTCACCCGCAAACCGATGGACAATCAGAGCGGGTGATACAGATCGTGGAGGACATGCTTCGAGCATGCGTTTTGGACTTGGGCGAAGGGTGGGCACGGTGTTTGCCCCTGGTAGAATTTGCCTATAATAACAATTACCAGGCCAGCATCCAGATGGCACCGTACGAGGCCCTGTATGGGCGCCGCTGTCGGTCCCCAATATGCTGGGACGACTTGGATGAGCGTAAGTTTTTAGGTCCGGATTTGGTGGAGGAGACCGAAGCAAAGGTGCGATTGATTAGACAAAGACTACTGACCGCCCAAAGCAGACAGAAGAGCTACGCGGACAACAGGCGCCGAGACTTAGAGTTCATGGTGGGTGAGCATATGCTACTCCGGGTTTCACCCTCCAAGGGAAACCGACGTTTCGGCATAAAGGGAAAGCTGAGCCGAGGTACGTGGGACCGTTCGAAATCCTGGAACGCGTAGGATCGGTGGCGTACCGCTTAGCCCTGCCACCGAACCTCGAACGAGTCCACAACGTGTTCCATGTCTCAATGCTCCGGAAGTACCTCGCTGACCCCTCTCATGCCTTGGATGCCTCTACCATCGAGTTGCGAGAGGATTTAAGCGTCGAGGAGACGCCGGTGCGGATTTTGGCAAGAGAGGACAAGAAGTTGCGCAACCGAACGATCCCCTACGTGAAGGTCCAGTGGAGCAACCACGAAGAGCGCGAGGCGACGTGGGAACTGGAAGCGAAGATGAGGGAATGTTTTCCCGAATTGTTTTAGGGAGGTTTGTGCTTAAGTTTCGGGACGAAACTTTTTATAAAGTGTGAGTGGTGTAGTGATCCGGCCTTTCGGGGTATTTTGACTTACTTGTAGTCATTTAAGCCTTAAGCGAAGTAAAATTATTTAAGTTTCAAAAGTCGGCCGGGGCGGGGTGCGTGTATTTTTCTGCGATAGAGCGCGGAAAATGATGACCGACGGTGCGATCGGATTCGAAATCCGATGTCGGGATCCCCCAGAACGGGATTCAAAGTGATACGGAGATTAGTCACGCATCGGGAACCGTGCAAAATATCTTGCACCCGTTAGAGATAAGGTGGGTTATCTCGTAGGGATAATTAATTGATTAATTAATCGTCTGGTGACGGAAAATTAAATCCTCCTACGTACGAATTAAATAAGGGATTTAAATTAGTGGGAATTTTATCTCGCGGATTGGATAAGAGATAAAATCCGGATATTTAATTTGGGGATTTATTTCCCATGATTATTTAATAAAGGGGATTAAATAATCGGTGACCGGGATTTGAAAATTGGGGATTTAAATATCCGGTAATTTGAATCCAATTGGGAATTTGATTTCCCTTGATTAATTAATAAAGGTGATTAATTAATCGGTGGTCAGGATTTAAAGGTGAGAAATATCCCGTCAGTCGGATATTTTCTTGAGAAATAGGAACGGGGAATTTCGGATTTTTCCTACGTACGTAAATAAAGAAATTAAGTGATCGGGTTATCGGTAGGGATTAATTAATTGATGAATTAATTAATCGGAGTCCAAAATACCCGAAAGGGGTTTTGACGGTGCGTACTTACAAATTGGATAAATTGATAATAAGGGTTATTTATTCCCCCGCTTACCGAATGGAAACCCTAATTTAAAATACCGCCTCCTCAAACCCTCCTCTTTCGTGCGTACCGAAAACCAAACGAAACCCCAATTAGAAAAGAAAGAGGAAAACCCTAACCGGAGGAGAAAAGAAGAAAAGAAGGAGGAAGCGGAGGAACCCGATCGCCCCGATTCACGTGCCGGAGATCGGAGAACGAGACGCCATCGTCTACGGGGAGCGGATCCGGATTTCCGACGCCGCGAGAAACAAGATCGGATCTTTTATTCCGATAAATTTAAGGTTAGTCATCATCGTTTCGTTTGTTAAATTAATCGGGGGTTTTCCGTGTTCTTGTTAGATTATTTTAATCGGAACATCGTTCGCGGATTTTCGTCGGGTTTTGATCCATATTTTATCCTCGTTCTTGATCGGGTGTGATCGAGGATTTTTTTATCGGATTTTAATTGATGGTTTTTAACGGGTCTCATGTTATCGAACTTCCGATCGACGTTTTGGGTGTTCGTCGATCGTCGGTTTAGCCGTTAGAATTACCGGGAATTTTTCGGGAATTTTCTGGGAATTTTTCGGGAATTTTTCGGGCGACTCCGGCGGGACATAGTGGGTTAACGGGAGGCCGCCGCCGCCGTTGTTAGACGGGAGGCCGCCGCCGTCGTTACCATGTTCGCGGGGTCGTCGCCGGGATCGCACGGGAGCGAAAACGGAGAAGAAATCGCGAAACGGGAGCGAAAACGGCGCGAAAACGGCGAAAATAGGGTTTACTATAGCAATCCGTACAGCGCGGTCCACGGGCCTGGGCGTGCACCCGGTGCACGCCCCGCGGCGAGGAATCTGCGGACCCGGTGCACGCAACCGTGCACCGGCCTGCGCGGTGCACGCTCTAGGCGTGCACCCGGCGCACGCCTCCGCACCCGGGAAGCGCAGACCCGGTGCACGCTTGTGTCGTGCACCGGCCCGGCCCAAGACTTGCGGTGCACGCTCCCTGCGTGCACCCGGCGTACGCTGCGCGGCCGCCCGATGCGCAGACCCGGTCCATGGTTGCTCCTGTGCACCACCCGACAGCCTAAAATTCGGTGGCTCCGTTTGGGTCCGTTTTTCCACCGTTTTGAGCGCGGTTTTCGCCGTTGGGATCGTTATTTCCGCGGCTTTCTTGGTACAGCCACTTGGGACCTACTTGGTCATTATTTTATTTTGTTGGGTGCCGATTTCGCCGACGCTCCGTGCCTCGACGAAATTGTCGGGGGCGCGCCGTCGGGTCTTTTTCTCATCTTTTCGTCGTCAGGGCTTCTCGGCTGGACCATGACGTCCCGAGTTGGCTACTAGTTGAGGGATTGGTTTTTGTAGGATTTCCGTTAGCGGATTTTGGGTTCCGACGGAGTTCGCGATGATGTAGTCGCGATCCGGTTGTGGTTAACCATCAGTTTTATCGTCGGGGACCCGGTTTGATTTGAGTCATTCGGTTTTACTTGACGGTTTTGATTTGTTGGGTTTTTGATTGACGTCCCGGTCCTCTAGGTGCAGTGGTCTCAGTTTTGGGGGTTTAATGTTACAGTGGTCGGGACCACTGATTTTACCTGATTAGGGTAAGGTGTTAATTTGTGCTGTTGGATATTTTAGTAGGCCGCGAGGAGCTCCGTTTGGCTTGTGAGGGTCGCGGGCGCGGACGTATATCTTCAACCAGGTGGGTACAGTTGCTATAAGTGCAACAAATGCAGTAAGTGCATCTATCGTCATTAAAAGTGCTCTCAATTTACCTAACAAAGTAGATGGACAATGTAACCTTTCGCATAAATGTTTTGTTTAATTTAACATAATAATTGTGGCGGCTGCGGTCGCGGGGACTTTGGATGCTGCACGTACACCGGCGGAATAGGCCCCCGCAATGGTGTACTTTTCCGGAGAAGTGGTCTTTATGACCCGTGTGCCCCACGTGTGTAGGGTGGGGACCTCTTCACGCCAGCTTCAGTGTTCGCACTAGCACCGTGAAGGGGTTAAAAGCATCATGGGGTTGGTGCCCAACTTATTCGGTATTCTGGGGTTGGTGCCCAGCTTAACTCGGTATTCTGGGGTTGGTGCCCAGCTTATTTTGTGACAGGGTTTTAGCGAAAGGTTCCGATGAAATTGGTTTGTTCTTTAATCCATGTTATTGTTAAGACATCTACTTTGTTTGTCACTGACTTTACCCACTCCGTGACAGGTTTGACTAGGTGTAATAGTCGGGACGACGGTGAGGCAGCGATTAAAGGACATTAGTTGGATAAGGTTTATTCCATCATTCTCGCTGGGGTTATCTCATCTCTTTATACCTAAGTTTAAGTTCTCAATTGTTTGATTGTGGAATGTTGTGGATGTTGGATCGTGTGACTGTTTTGTGGTGTGGTATTGATAATGTTCCTTAATGACTTATATGCGGCCTGTTTTATACCGAACAAAAAGGGGTTTCGAAAATGTTTTTCAAAACCAAGTGTCGTGTGGGCACTGCTTTGAAAATCTGTGGATTTATCCTTTCCAAAACGATGTAGCCGCCTTACTGTGAATGTGTAGACATTTTTAAAGGAATGGGTGTCGAGTGGACACCGTTTGCAAACTTGTAGGTTCCTCTTAATGTGATTAAATGTCTTTACACTCTCGTACTTGTTGACTGTGACTGTGTGGTTAAAGATTGTATGTTGAATGTTTTAAATGAGACGCCGTGCGTATACAAAGGAGACTCTGTCCGTGGGCAGGGTGAATTTGTGTATGTGGCGGTCTGACACGCACCGGGGACGAGGCTGATGCTTGTTTATTAAGAAAAAAAAATTATACACGCACATTTCCGCTTTGTTTGACTCAAAAACCCCCGGGGGCGTGACACCCTAGTTGGTGTCTTCCGCATGTTGTACCGAGGTTGTCGTGTTCCCGAACTGTAAGGGGGTCGGGAACCTTGATAGGCGGAGCCTGGAGTCCGTTCTTGTTTGATTGGGGTTCTAGGCGCTGAGCTATCGGGGTTTTCGAACCCTTATGGTGTCGGTCCTTTCTGTGTTATCTATGAGTTTGGTGTTCTTTCTGGGAGCCGTTGGGTTGACAGCGGTCCTAGCTGTTCGAGTGTTCGTTGTCAGAGAGTTAGAGAGGTGATTTGGGTACTGTCGATCTTGTTGATCGTGGATTGGACTATAGCCTGCATGAGCCATATTGAGCTCGACAGAGATGCGCGGATATTTTCCTCGGTGGGGTCGCGCCCTTCGAGTGCCACTCCGGAGTTGGGCCTGTTACTTGCTATCGCGACTTGTCGACGCAGTCCCTCTGGCTGGGCCAGTTTTGGCAGTCACGGACATCCTACGGTAGACTCGTCCTTTGAGGATGTGCGGCAGTAGGTGGGCGCAGGTTTGACTAGACCCTATGTGGCAGTCAGTGTAGATTGGGTGACTATACTTGAGAGTTAGTAGATGCATCATGTTTCCATCTGTTCCACTTCTTGAGCATTTAGATAGAGGCATAGTAGCTGTAGAGTTATTTTGTTTTCAGCTCTTTTCCTTTCAGTATTGCATTTGTTACTTCATGCCTCTAGTAGACTTAGTAGGCAGACCGTCGGGCTTGTTGGCGGCACCCACTGAGAACTACTGTGGGATGTAGTTCTCACACCCGTCGCGGTGTCTTTTTTCCCAGGGACTTCTACACCTGTTCCTGCTGCTCCTGTTGCTGATCCGGCTGATTGAGGTAAGGGAGTCGCGCGATAGATCCCTACCAGTCGTCATCCAGAGAGTAGATGTACCCCTTACTATTTTGAGAGTTATTGTTGAGAGACCTTTGTAGTGAGGTATAGAGTTGTACTTTTCTTTTATTGCTGAGAGACTTATGTATTTGTGAGGACTTGGGTTGTATTATTTTATTTCTAGCAGTTTACTTTCAGCTCTGATATCTTTATAGTTATAGTATCCTTCTTTTTGCAGGTTAGTCGCTTCGTCTATACGGGGCTTCCTGTATGGGCGGCGGATCTGTTGACGAGCCCAGGTCGCAGTTTCGACGCCGGGGCGTGACACATGTTGTATCTCGGTACGGCCTAATGGAATTTCAAGTTAGTACTGGAGATAAAATGTATGAGGTACTTCTTAATGGTAGAAGCTCAATATGTTCGTGCCGACAATTTGAATTAACTAAATTGCCATGCTCACATTTTTTAGTCGTTTGCAGTAATGGTCATATGAACATTGACTACTATAGTTTATGTTCTGAATGGTATACATGTGACTATTACCGTAATGCTTATGCCCCACAATTCCACCCTGTTCTTGACGAAAGGAGTTGGCCACGACCTCAAGGACCACCGTTGGCGCCCCCACCTATAAGAAGGAAGAAAGGCCATCCCAAATCCACACATATTCGAAATGCCATGGACGATAGAGAGGGGATGCGAAGGACTACAAGCGCTATTTGTAAACAACAGGGATATTATAGGAGTACTTGTCCCAATAATCAAGATAGAAGAACTGAAAGTCGTAGACGTAGAGTATTAGGTCGTTTACTTATGGTTGTCTACTTATAATTTTAAAAATTTTCAAATTATATTACCACATTCTAATCAATGGCTAATAGTTTGTATACTTTATTTGCAGATGGACCATCGCGAGGAGGCCGGGCCAGTTGATCATTCTGTTATATTAGACAAGGCGAGTCACCGTTTGAGCTATGTACGAGCCGAGGTAAGTTCATTTATAAACTACATACCATATATTTTTATGAAATTTAAATCTAATATATTTACTGTGTAGGGGGTACGCACCAGTTCAGTGGCGGGAGCATGGCCATAAACTGAACTCATGGACGGTGGAGCATCTGGGGGTGGTGGACCTCCTACGACAGGCTGGTTTTTTCTATGTCTCTCGCCTCAGACGAATTAAGCTAGATTAGACTCTGTTAGGGGCATTGACAAAGCGATGGAGACGCGAGACGGAGTCATTCCATTTACGCCACGGCGAGATGACAGTGACGCTGCGCGACGTCGCCATTATAGCTGGACTACGAGTATCTGGCGAGCCTGTGACGGGACGAGCATCTGGCGACTGGCCGTATTTATGTCATAGACTTCTAGGGATGCAGCCAGATAGTGTCGTCGCAGGTCAGATCCGACTAGAGTGGTTATACCAGCAGTTTCATCATGTCCTACTAGATGCTCCGCCAGCCATGGTTACAGCTGCTGCACGTGTATATATATTATTTCAGATTGGATGCAACTTATTCCCAAACCCCACTGGACATCGTGTACATCTCAAGTGGCTACCGCTACTTGAGGATTTTGATCTATGTGGCGGGCTAGCTTGGGGCGCAGTTACTTTGGCCCATCTATATTGCGCATCGGGAAATGCCTCGATGATGGGGAGGGCCGAGTGTTGTGCATTCGGTATATTATTATAGGTAAAATCACTACTTTTCGCATTAGAAATATAATAATCTAAATTTTTTTACCAGTATTTTAATTATCTATTTTTTGTTTATAGATTTGGGCGTGGGACCATATACATATCGGCCGTCCCGACAGAGTTGGGGTTCCGCCAGATCTTGATGATTGTCCTCTCGGTTCTCGGTACGTTAAATATTTATATATGCCTTGATGATTAATACAATAATTTGCATCATTGATTTTAGGTATTGTGATATAATGTCTTATCTTTTTTTTTTTTTTTTTTTTTTTTTTTTTTTTTTTTTTTTTTTTTTTTTGGCAGATGGAATACAAGATTACGTTTTCGCGGGAATGTCAGAGCGACCGATATTGAGTTTTATCGGGACGAGCTTGATCAGCAGCGGGAGTCTCAAGTACGTAAAAATTTCTTAAATTACATACATATAGATTAATTTTAAAATTTATATTAATTAAAATTTATTAATTTTTGCAGGTTACTTGGACTCCTTATACTGAGGAGATTTTGTATGGTCTTCCACATTTTTGTCTCGAGGGTTCCGCAGTCTGGCGTGCCAGAATTTGCTTGATATGCTTCCACATAGTGGAGTTACATCTACCTGATCGAGTTTTCCGCCAGTTTGGGTTAGTCCAGCATATACCAGAGCCTATGGAGGCTATACGGTAGATTACATCGCAAAGTAGATCGGGAGAGGACTGGGCAACATTTCATGCTTCTTATATTCTACGATGGACTGATCGTCTAGATCATATTGCAGAGCAGAGTGCCTTCGTCGACCCAGATCCAGCATGAGCCACCTCCTTGTACATGCAGTGGTACTGGGATATCACAAGGAGGTGGATTTCTCATCCCGTACAGCGACCTCCACTCACTTTTTTGCCGCGGGGGCATATCGAGCGAACTTTGGTAAGATCATTTAATATTTTTTCCTTATATATTAGTAGTCGTTTATATAAAGTTCGTTTATATAAATATGTGTTTTTTTATAGGTGGATACTCTGCGCCGTACTGTCAGGAGTCTAGGACATTTGATGGATGATCCTCCAAAGCCGTCAGGATTGATGGACTCTCTAGGATATATAAGGTTGGATATCGAGAATGTCTTAGAGAGACTCCCCACATTAGCTGCTTCTGTACAGCATCTAGAGCCACCTCCATATTTTGATTGTCCGGATGATATTCCCTCCACCTCCACGTCTGTATACGATTTTCCATCCGTATCCGTTCCGATTCATCATCCTGACGTTCCCTCGACATCAGACATCCTTCATTTTGATTTTCAGTCAGCATCACTTCCTTCATATGACGTCCCATCTACATCCCAGGTACATCAGTTTGATACTTCATTTGCTCCGATCCCTCCATCGGATGTTCCATCCACATCATATGTGAGTCCATTTGGTGCTACATATCGACAGAGGCGACGGTGCCACGATCATATTACTACTGAGCCTGTACCTGAGACGCAAGAGGGGATGCAGTCATCAGTGCTTGACACGCAGAGGATGGATGTACTTGCCGAGGGCAAGTATATATTGATGAGATACATGGCATTGAGCATGTACAGCCTGAGATGGAGGATGATGATGATGTGCCTATTCGAGCACTGGGTCGGCGGCGCGAACGTGGACGCGGATGCAGAGGTAGAGGAGGACGAAAACGTGGACGGTCGCGAGGGCGTGGAGAGTAGTCGATTTTTTTAGGACATCTTGGTATTTTCATACTTATTTTATTTCTTGCATATATAATTTTTATATTATTATATTCATTCTTTTATAATTCGGACATTTATAATTGATGTTGAGAACATTCAGAGCATTTTATGTTGTGATGGATTTTTTTTTTTTTTTTTTTTTTTTTTTTGTGTGTGATGTAATTAATATTTTTGTTGTTGTGGTGTGATTGATATATTTCTTGTTATGATGTTGTAATTGAATTGTATGAATGTCAAATGTTGTGACCGAATTGTATGAATGTTAAATGTTGTGATTGAATTGTATGAATGTCAAATGTTGCAATTGAAATGTACGAAAAATGTTGTAATTGAAATGTATGAAAATTATATTGATGATTTTTTATATATAAAACTTAGTTGCTGGTGGCAGAAAAACCATGAAAGCGGTGAACCATTCACCGCTTTTAAAAGCGGCGAATGGTTCACCGCTTTCATGGGACTGACAAATTTTGTGAATGCGGTGAACCATTTACCGCTTTTCAAGAAAGCGGTGAATGGTTCACCGCATTTAGGTTCCCTGACGAGCTTATTTTTACAATTTTTTTTTTAGAGGACTATTTTTATAAAAATGATTGTTGGTAGGGTTAGATCTTTAAATAATCCTAAACTAGCGAAGACATTTGCGTGTTGCGGCGACTCGATTCCATTGAAAAAAATAAATAGAAGGTAAAAAAAGAGAAAATAGTAAAAGTATAAGAGAAATAAAAAGAATAAACCAAAGAATAAAAAAAATAAAAGTAGAGGGAGCTGAAGAAAAAGAAGCAGTTGTTATAGTAAAAACATAATAACAAAAATATAAGAAGAACCAAAAAAGAATAACAACAAATCTATAAGAATAATAAATTTTATTTATAGTTAGACTATGATACTTTTAAAAGTATTAAGTATTTGGTACTTGCAAATTTTCTATCGATAGATCTATTTCTTTGACCAATTCTATTTCTTAGATCATACTATTCCGCTAACCACTAACTAACCCTAGGAGGCTACTATTATTTTACCCCTCCAAATCCTCATCCAAAGGTTGAAAATTCATAAGCATCAATGACTTTGTGCTTTTAAAAGCATGTGAGCTCAATTCTTCTATTGTTAAAGTACAAAAAAAAAAAAAAAAAAAAAAAAAAAAAACAAAAGAAGAAAAACCAATAAAAGTAAAACAATAACAAAGTAAAACAAAAAAAAAGGTAAAACAAAAATAATAACAACAACAAAAGAAGCATAATGAATATACTAATACAGTAAAAAGTTTATTTTCTGTTGTTGCATTTTATTATAAAATATTAAATACAAATACTTAATATTACTAAATGCATTAAAGTGATGTAACCTATTGTGGTTTTGAAAGAAAATTTTATTCTTATAACTTTCATACTTAATAATGTTAATAAATTTAACTAGTAATCTATAGACATGTAAAGCCAATATAAATAGACCATTTTCACTCTCTTGAGAACAAAAAAAAAAAGGGGACTAAATATTAATTTTACTTGAGAGAAAGTGGTCAAAGAAAGGTGTTTTTTTTTGTGGAGTTTTGTGCTCATCTACTTGTGCAGAGTTGGTGAAACCACACGACGAGGGTCGAGCCGTTGTATTATGGAGGAAACAAGTCAGTGTTCTGCTGCATCGGTTCAAAGGCTTTGCCTATCATAGAGGGCTTGAATCTCCTTAAAGAGAGCGAGATATCCGTGCATCGGCTTGATCGACTCATTGATACTTTCATATTTAATTATAGTCTAAACTATATTTTTTGTATTTACACCAATAATTTTAAGGAGATTCACTGATGGAGACTACACATGAAAAGTTCAACGATACTACCGGGGATCTTAACAAGCCCTTCCGCTTCAAAGGAGCCTACTTCAAGAGGTGGAAAGGAAAAGTGTTATTTTACCTCAATCTACTTAAAGTGACATATGTTCTTACGGAGAAAAATCCAAAGAAGACTAACACCGACAATATGACGGAGGATGATCTTCTCAAATACTATGAGAAAACTGAAAAATACGAGAATGATGAGTATAAATGTCGGTATTATCTTCTCAACCGCCTTTCAAACCAATTTATGATTATTATGAAAATACTTACTCCTCTGCGAAAAAGATTTGGAAGGCATTGCAGCTTAAGTATGATACAGAACAAGCTTGTGCAAAGAAGTACGCTGTTAGTCGCTTCTTTCGCTACCAAATAGTCGAAGGAAAATTCGTGGTGAAACAAGTTCAAGATTTTCATATGATCGCCCATGAAGTTCAATCCGAAGGAGTTAAATTCGGAGACAACTTGATCGTGCTAGGGATCATCGATAAATTACCACCATCGTAGAGGGAATTCCAAATGACCCTTCGATATAAATAAAAGGAGATGTCTCTCGAGACATTAATTGCACGTATTCGCGTGGAAGAGGAGGCAAGAGGCCAAGATGCACTTGAAGCAAAAGAGAATGCTGCTAGTGCCACTAAGGTAAACTTAGTGTCATCTCATTCTTTACCTGATAACAATCATTCTAGAAATACATATTTAAAGCCTAAGAAAAAAATTGGAAAGAATAGTGGTATATCTCAATTTAAGAAAACTTCAAATAACCAAGGACCTCATTCTCAAGAGAAAAATTCTATAATTTGCTATGTCAGTGGCCAAAGTGGGCATATTGCTTGAATTTGCAAATTTCGAAAACGTAAAGCTTTACTTCAAGCTAACGTTATCGAGGAACCACTTGTGGCAATGATAACAGACATATGCCTGATTGAAAATGCTGAAGGATGGTGGTGTCATGCCCCGGGGGTTTTTAGGTAAAGCGGAAAACGTGGAATATTAAAAATTTTCTTTTACAATGTCCCCCAGTGCGCGCCAGACTTGCCACATGTGCAAATTTCTCGACCCCGAGAGCGGGGTCTCCTTTGCACATACACGGCAGTCTCAACTTAGACAGGCCTACCAGCCCGCCTGTAGTCTCGTTCACACTTTAACCACAATCATCGTTCCACGACAGCTAGAGAGAGAGAGAGAGAGAGTACTATAACTACTTAACACGGCCATCGTTATTTAGAAAGGATAAATCCATGGGTTTTCAAATCGGTGTCCACAAGACACCCGTTGTTTTAAAAGCTGTTTTCGCAAACATTTTTCCTAGTTCGAAAATAGGCCGACAACTACAGAGTATGCAAGCACGCAGAGTCACTACAGTAGTTTGAGCATCCACACGAGCACAGACGAACCCACACACACAGCACGAAAACTAAAGAGATATACATGAATAAAACCTCGCAAGGTCACTCGAAAGAAAAGTAAAAGAAAAACGGAACATCTTCCTAGACCGTCCTCACATCCGTCCCGTGCCCGTGCCCGACCATCCTGTCACAGAGTGGGGAGTTAATGACACTACCAGGATGCAACATAAATCAGGATAAATAATGTATATATGCGATAATTGAGAAAACTGAAGATAATGCAAACCGAACCACCCGCGTGTCCATGTTTACCCCCTCTCAAGGGAGCCACGGTATCCTGTAACGAGCCAAACATGTGCATCTGCTCCTGTAATACTCAAGCATATGCCCTTGCTCCTGTAACAATCAAACACATGTACTTGTCCTGCCACAATCAAACGTGCTAATGCCTCTCTTGATTTGCCTATACCCTTCCACGACGCTCGTGCGGTGCGTGAGCAGCCGTGAGAGGTCCCCATCATCACTAGTCGCGGGGTACACGGGCCGACATGCTATTTTTCCGGAAAAATATACCAGTGCGGTGGCCAAACCGCTGGTGTGCGTGCAAGCAAACCTTGGGCTCAAACTTGTGTAAGTGGGTGTGTCGTACCCAGAGCGACCCGTAGTCGCCAGAGATATTAGTAATAACAAACTTATGGAAAACAAGCGTTAGATGAGATCATAAGGTCAATATCATTATATTCATGCTAATAACATGTTTATGGAAAACAGGAGTTAGATGAGATCATAAGGTCAATATCATTATATTCATGCATACACAAACTTTACCATATCTCATAAATGTTAGGACTTGAAGGAACACCCACCTGGACAGCGTTTGGTCGGTACGCTAGAAGTTGACTTGCTGCACCCCACTTGATCGGCACGCGGACCTAGAAAGTCCCCAAGGTAAACATTATTAAGCTAACACTATCCCCCGTGAAACCCAAAACCCCCAAACTTGTCCCGAAAGAAACTACACTTAAGAAGCATTGTTAAAAGCATCGTCGTGGTCGAAGACGTTCAAAAACGAGGCGAAACGGGCCAAAAACGGGCCAAAACGGAGTTACCGGGCTTCCGGGCTGGGGGCTGGTGCACGGGCAGAGGCGTGGACCGGGTCCACAGTGTAGAGGAGGCGCGGCGCAGACCGGGCTCACCCGGGCGCGTGCACCAGACAGAGTGGGCCGGGCCGGTGCACGGGCAGAGCGTGCACCGGGCTCAGACGTCCCCGGTCATGGTGGCAGCGCCGGGTGCACGCCCAGGCGTGCACCGCGCTTGGGGGCCGGGCTGGCGCACGCGCCCGTGCGCCGGGTCCGCGCCTTCGGGCTGCAGACACGTGCGCCGGGTGCACGCCGGCCCGGTGGACCGCTCAGTGCGGAGGCGGGCTGGCGCACGCGCCCGTGCGCCGGGTCCGCGCCTTCGGGCCGCGGACACATGCGCCGGGTGCACGCCGGCCTAGTGGACCGTGCAGTGCGGAGGCGGGCTTGCGGCGGGTTGGCGTGGACCGTGCAGTGCGGAGGCGGGCTTGCGGCGGGTTGGCGCACGCGCCCGTGCGCCGGGTCCACGCCTTCGGGCCGCGGACACGTGCGCCGGGTGCACGCCGGTCCCGTGGACCGCGTGAGGGCAGCCGTACGGGGATGAACAGTGCTTCTCCCGTTTCGTCCCCCGCGGCTCCGGTGATGACCCCACGAACACGGCGACTGCGGCGACGACCCCGTGGGCATGATAACGGCGGCGGCGGCCTCCCGTTTGACAACGGCGGCGGCGGCTTCCCGTTACCACAACCCACGACGCGTGCGACACCCGCTCTACCAACACCCCAACCCTCGACCCCAACAGAAATTGCAAAAAGAGAAAACCACACGATCGCTTACCGATCCCGCGAGGAAGGGGAAAAAGGATCGTCCCTCACGTCTCTGACGTATAGCTCCCCGAAAGATGGATTCCCCTGTTCTTCCTTCTCCTTTCACGATCGCTCCCCTAAATTCGAATTTTCGAAAATCGCACTGCTCAAGAAAGAAAAGAAAAAGGAAAGAGAAAAGGAAAGGGGTTACTGCCAAAAGAGGTTAAAAAAATAAAATATCCCCCAACCCTTGGCCCAGATTTGACTCGGGTTTCCTCGAAAATCGTGCAAATTATAGTGCACGCATCTCGGTGCACTTTACGGTCACCGAAAGCTTCGAACCCCATTCCGGATGATCCGTAAGTCCGATTTCAAATCCGATCGCACCGCCGTTCATCATTTTTCGAGCTCTATCACCGAAAAATAATAACGTGGGCCAAAACACAACCCACTAAAAGTCGATAAAAAGGGTACCTACAACTAACATTAAACGACAAGGGTTATCTACGGCACTCGAAAGGTTAGGGTACTACATCACTCACCACTTAAAAAAAGTTTCGTCCTCGAAACTTAACTTTTTCCCATGCTCACCAACACAGGAAAACACTCTCTCATCCCTGTTTCTAATTCCTATGTCGCTTCGCGTTCTTCATGATTATTCCTCAGCACCTTTACGTAGGGGATTACCCGGTTACGTAACTCTTTGTCTTCTCGTGTCGGAATCCGTATTGGTGCTTCTCCGAAGCACAAGTCCTCCCGCCGCTCCAAAGCGAAAACCTTCAGAATAAGTGACAGATCCGCGAGAGGCTTCAGGGGTATCGGAACATGAGCAATGTTGTGCACCCGGCTGGGATCTGGTGGCGGCATTCAACGATAGCTTGCCGGGCCGATGCGCTCCAGGGTTTTCGAAGGTCCGAGAGAATGCGGCCCCAGCTTGCCCCGCGGTCCGAGCCGTTTGATTCCTGGAATGGCGAGATCCGGGCAACCGTGCTTCCCAACTCGAACTCCAAGTCCTGTCGTCTTCGATCTGTGTAGCTCTTCTGCCGACTCTGGGCGGTCACCAGCCGCTGCCTGATGAGGCGTACCCTTACCTCGGTCTCCTCCTAAAAGTTTGCCACAAATGGGCGTCTCTGTCCGAGGTGTCCGATATCGATGCCCCATGTAGTATCTCGAAATCAATGATGTAGCCCTGCGCCAGGCGGTCTCTGTCCCCGTCGTAGGGGTAGTTAGGAAACGGGCTGTCTTGTCACGATCCGTTACCACCCATATTGCGTCATGACCTTGCTGTAACCGCGGGACCCTCGTGACGAAATCCATGGTGATCCGCCCACTTCCATTCTGGCACTGGTGGTGGCTGCAAAAACTCCGTCGGCGCTGGTGCTCGGCTTTTACTTGCTGACAACCTAGACAGTACGCCATGACTCGTGTCACGTCCTTCTTCAGTACCAGCCATCCTAAGACGTCCGCTTCGGGCCTCTGTACCTCTTCGTGCCACCCGGGTGTGCTGCGTAGGGAGCGCCGCGCGTCTCCGTTAGAATCTCGTCCTTTAAAACGGGTAGGTCGGGTACGCAAGTATGTCCCCGGGGCCGGGTTGCGTCGCTCACGCTCACCGAAACGTCGCTCTCTCGGTCTTCGAAGTGGACTAGCCCTTTGTAAGCTTCAGCTGCGTGTCAGTCCTTTGACCTTCTAGGATTTTCTCGAACAGGGTCGGCTTGACTACAAGAAAATGAGAGTCGCTACACTGTACCGGCTGGTACAACCTCCAATCTCTTTCGCGAGAGAACCGCGATTACACGCTCATGCTGAGTAGGGGCGCTCCTTAGTAGTACTTCTGTCTGACCCTTCCTACTCAAGGCGCCGGCAACTGCGTTTGGTCTTCCGGGGTAATAAATAGGGCCAGACCGTAGTCCTCTATCGGTTCCAATCAACGCCTTTGTCGTGGGTTCCATTCCTTCAGTGTGGGGAGATATTCGAGACTCCGGTGATCTGAAAAGGTGTTGCAGTGAGTCCCACATGGGTAGCGCCTCTAGAGTTTGACGGCGAAAACGACAGCCGCAAGTTCCAGGTCATGCGTAGGGTGGTTTCGTTCATACTCCTGGAGTTGTCTTGAAGCGGAGACTATAACTTTCCCCTTATTGCATCCATACACATCCAAGGCCGTTCCTTGACGCGTCCCAGTAGACTTCGACTTCTTCGCCGCGTATCGGCAGTGTGAGTCCGGGTGCCCGTGTTAGTCTATCCTTGAGTTGCTCGGACGTAAGCTGGCGGTAGCGAGGTTGTAGATCAATCTTGGAGAATACCGTCGCTCCTTGTAGCTAGTCGAACCGGTCATCAGTCCAAGGCAGGGGTACTTGTTGTTCACTGTGCCCTTACTTAAGTCCCGATAGTCGATGCATAGGCATCAACTTTCATCCGTCATCCGTACTAGAAGTACGGGCGCACCCTAAGGCGACACACCCGGCATGATGAATCCTTTGTCCAGAAGATCTCCTAGCGGGCCTTGAGCTCCTTCAGTTCCGTAACCGCCAACCGATCCGGTGCCTGGCCATAGCTTGCATACCAGGCAGGGCTCGATAGTGAAAACGGTCTCTCTCTCGAGGGCTCCTCAATCGGTTCGGCCAAGAAGACGTCTAAGAGACCCCCTTCCGATAGGGATCTCTATACGTAGTGCCGAGGGTCGTGTCACTAACTCCACTGAGGTAAAAAGAAAAAGCTATACATCCGCCCTCCACCAGTCTTCTAGCCCATGCCGCGGAGATACTGCAATAGGAAGAAGTGCTCTAGAATGCCTAGAATACATGAACCCGGAAAGCCAGGTTCCCGTAGCCACACTAGGCGCTTTGCGAAGTCGCTCAACGCCTGGTGTTCAGTAAGGCAAACCTACAACTAACACTACCTCCAACGCCTGCAGCGGGGGTTTACTGCTAAGTCCCAAAGACACGATAATCTTCCCAACCTTAGTGGGTAGGGAGGCGAACACTATCCCTTTCTAGGGCCGTCCAAGGGTCTGGGTCGACATCAAACTACGAAGGGGTCTAACCTAGCTAACTATGGGCAGAAATGGTAACGCAAGCGGTAAGGAAGTGGGGTACTCCGGATGTCGAAGAAGGGTCATACTCGAAAAGGAAGGACTAAGGGTAGAGTGTCTCTGCTACTACTATATCCGGGGCAAGGCGTCCTAAGTCATGCCGTCGCGTGGGACCTCTTACTCGTGTCGAGCCACTGAAGAGCTGTACCGGGTACAGGGGCAGTAAGAGCGAAGATGCCTGGTCAGTCTTTCCCGGTTCCGGTCCTTTCGTCGGCGTGCTTCTGGTTCCTCACTGCGTCATCGGGTGCTTGGGTGGTCGGCTCCAGGTCCTCCTACTGGTCGGGCGTATTGGCCACTTCCCGCCCTACCGAAGTGGCCCCGTCGACTGCTTCTCGGAAGGCGGGTAACCCGTGTCGTTGATACTCTATGTCTTCTGTGAACGTTGACCGTTGCCTGGCCACATCGTGCAACTGTTATCAATGTAGCCGGTCCTCCGTAGTTGTCAAAGTCGTCACCTCCCTTCCCGCGCTGATGATTGAAGACCATGTCCGGTTCGTCATCCGTGTACACAAAGAAAACAAGTCAATCCTAGACTTAACTGGTCTAGCACCAAGACCTATGACTGACCGAAAACACTATCATCCCTTCCCCGAAACACTCGCGCTCTACGTACCTATTGCTCGATTAACTCAGCTGCTAGGGGTATGGTGCTCTGTGGATGTTGGATGCTGACCACTGTGGTTAAAGTGTGTTTTCTCTGATACCATTTAATCTGTCACGCCACGGGAGTTTTTCGGTAAAGCGAAAAACGTGGAATATTAAAATTTTTCTTTTACAATGTCCCCCAGTGCGCGCCAGACCTGCCACATGTGCAAATTCCTCGACCCCGAGAGCGGGGTCTCCTTTGCACATGCACGGCAGTCTCAACTTAGACAGGCCTACCAGCCCGCGTGTAGTCTCGTTCACACTTTACCCACAATTATCGTTCCACGACAGCTAGAGAAAGAGAGAGTACAATAACTACTTAACACGACCATCGTTATTTAGAAAGGATAAATCTATGGGTTTTCAAATCGGTGTCCACACGACACCCGTTGTTTTAAAAGCTATTTTCGCAAACATTTTTCCTAGTTCGAAAATAGGCCGACAACTACAGAGTATGCAAGCACGCAGAGTCACTACAGTAGTTTGAGCATCCACACGAGCACAGACGAACCCACACACACAGCACGAAAACTAAAGAGATATACATGAATAAAACCTCGCAAGGTCACTCGAAAGAAAAGTAAAAGAAAACGGAACATCTTCCTAGACCGTCCTCACATCCGTCCCGTGCCCGCGCCCGACCAACCTGTCACAGAGTGGGGAGTCAGTGACACTACCAGGATGCAACATAAATCAGGATAAATAATGTATATATGCGATAATTGAGAAAACTGAAGATAATGCAAACCGAACCACCCGCGTGTCCATGTTTACCCCCTCTCAAGGGAGCCACGGTATCCTGTAACGAGCCAAACATGTGCATCTGCTCCTGTAATACTCAAGCATATGCCCTTGCTCCTGTAACAATCAAACACATGTACTTGTCCTGCCACAATCAAACGTGCTAATGCCTCTCTTGATTTGCCTATACCCTTCCACGACGCTCGTGCGGTGCGTGAGCAGCCGTGAGAGGTCCCCATCATCACTAGTCGCGGGGTACACGGGCCGACATGCCATTTTTCCGAAAAAATACACCAGTGCGGTGGCCAAACCGCTGGTGTGCGTGCAAGCAAACCTTGGGCTCAAACTTGTGTAAGTGGGTGTGTCGTACCCAGAGCGACCCGTAGTCGCCAGAGATATTAGTAATAATAAACTTATGGAAAACAAGCGTTAGATGAGAACATAAGGTCAATATCATTATATTCATGCTAATAACATGTTTATGGAAAACAGGAGTTAGATGAGATCATAAGGTCAATATCATTATATTCATGCATACACAAACTTTACCATATCTCATAAATGTTAGGACTTGAAGGAACACCCACCTGGACAGCGTTTGGTCGGTACGCTAGAAGTTGACTTGCTGCACCCCACTCGATCGGCACGCGGACCTAGAAAGTCCTCAAGGTAAACATTATTAAGCTAACACTGTCCCCCGCGAAACCCGAAACCCCCAAACTTGTCCCGAAAGAAACTACACTTAAGAAGCATTGTTAAAAGCATCGTCGTGGTCGAAGACGTACAAAAACGAGGCGAAACGGGCCAAAACGGAGTTACCGGGCTTCCGGGCTGGGGGCTGGTGCACGGGCAGAGGCGTGGACCGGGTCCACAGTGTAGAGGAGGTGCGGCGCAGACCGGGCTCACCCGGGCGCGTGCACCAGACAGAGTGGGCCGGGCCGGTGCACGGGCAGAGTGTGCACCGGGCTCACACGTCCCCGGTCATGGCGGTAGCGCCGGGTGCACGCCCAGGCGTGCACCGCGCTTGGGGCCGGGCTGGCGCACGCGCCCGTGCGCCGGGTCCGCGCCTTCGGGCTGCAGACACGTGCGCCGGGTGCACGCCGGCCCGGTGAACCGCGCAGTGCGGAGGCGGGCTGGCGCACGCGCCCGTGCGTCGGGTCCGCGCCTTCGGACCGCGGACACGTGCGCCGGGTGCACGCTGGTCTGGTGGACCGCGCAGTGCGGAGGCTGGCTGGCGCACGCGCCTGTGCACCGGGTCCGCGCCTTCGGGCCGCGGACATGTGCGCCGGGTGCACGCCGGTCCCGTGGACCGCGTGAGGGCAGCCGTACTGGGATGAACACTGCTTCTCCCGTTTCGTCCCCCGCGGCTCCGGTGATGACCCCGCGAACACGGCGACTGCGGCGACGACCCCGTGGGCATGATAACGGCGGCGGTGGCCTCCCGTTTGACAACGGCGGCGGCGGCTTCCTGTTACCACAACCCACGACGCGTGCGACACCCGCTCTACCAACACCCCAACCCTCGACCCCAACAGAAATTGCAAAAAAAGAAAACCACACGATCGCTTACCGATCCCGCGAGGAAGGGGAAAAAGGATCATCCCTCACGTCTCCGACGTGCAGCTCCCCGAAAGATGGATTCCCCCGTTCTTCCTTCTCCTTACACGATCGCTCCCCTAAATTCGAATTTTCGAAAATCGCACCGCTCAAGAAAGAAAAGAAAAAGGAAAGAGAAAAAAAAAGGGGTTACTGCCAAAAGAGGTTAAAAAAATAAAATATCCCCCAACCCTAGGCCCAGATTTGACTCGGGTTTCCTCGAAAATCGTGCAAATTATAGTGTACGCATCTCGGTGCACTTTACGGTCACCGGAAGCTTCGAACCCCATTCCGGATGATCCGTAAGTCCGATTTCAAATCCGATCGCACCGCCGTTCATCATTTTTCGAGCTCTATCACCGAAAAATAATAACGTGCGCCAAAACACAACCCACTAAAAGTCGATAAAAAGGGCACCTACAACTAACATTAAACGACAATGGTTATCTACGGCACTCGAAAGGTTAGGGTACTACAGGTGGACAGACTCTGGTGCTAATAAACATGTCTATCATGATAAGACTTGGTTTAAAGTTTATACTCCCTATGAATAACCAAGAAGTATCATGCTTGGTGATTCACATATTTCTGAAGTTTTAGGGAGTGGTGAGGTCGAGTTAAAATTCTCTTCTGGAAAGGTGATCATATTAAAAGATGTGTTGTATACACTTTTGATTAGGAAGAACTTGATGTCAAGTTTTCTTCTTAATAAAGCTGGCTTTAAACAGACCATTGAGTCTGATCAATATGTTATTTCTAAGAATAGAAAGTTTATGGTTAAAGGTTATGCATGCGATGGAATGTTTAAATTAAACATTGAAAATAAAGTATCATTTACTTCTGCTTATATGTTTTCTTCTGTAAATATTTGGCATGCTCGCTTATGTCATATTAATAGCAGATATGTTAGTTTGATGAGTAGTTTAGGATTAATTCCCAAACTGAGTAGTGATTTTGACAATGTGAAACATGTTGTCACGCCCCGGAGGTTCTAAATAAGCGGAAAAGCATATACTTTTTTTTTTTTTTTTTTTTTTTTTTTTTTTTTTTTTTTTTGAAAACAACCCCGCCTACCGGTGCGCGCCAGACCCGCCACATATACAAATTTACCTCGCGAACGGACGGAGTCTCCTTTGTATATGCACGGCGTCACAATCACAATACATACTTTAACCACACAGTCACGTTGAGAGCCAAAGAGGGGAAATACAATTTATCACAACTACTAACATTAACACAAGTTTGAACGAGGATAAAGCCACAAGTTTGCCAAATCGGTGTCAACACGACACTAGGTTTTTAAAACATTTTCACAATTTCTCTTTCGGTGGCAATATAACTTTGAAAGGATAAATCCACGGGTTTGTAAAGCAGTGCCCACACGACACTCAGTTTTGAAGACGTTTTCGCAATCATTTTCCCACTTGAAAACATGCCGCATGCAAGACTAATAGAAACATATTAAAGATGGTCCCACTAAGTCAAAAGCTCAATCCAACATCCACATAGTTCCACAATAAAGGCAACAACAAAACTCACTAACCAAATAACCAAGATAATCAAAAGTAAGAAATGGAAGCGTCACTAGCCCCAAACGGGCTAAAACCCTCTATTCGCAGTCTCACCGTCGTCTCGGGTCCTACCCCCGACCGAACCTGTCACAGTGTGGAAAGTCAGTGACAAGAAGAGTAGATTTAAACAAGTATAATGCGGTAAATACTGAAATAAAAGCAAACCGATAAACCAGAGCATCCAAACTTTCCCTCATGAATCCCCCGCACCCCCTGTAAATCGAAATAAAGCACCTGCCAAAAGGTCTAAAGACCTCGGGTAAAAGTGAACACCTTGCTCTCACCTTCGTGCTTTAACCCCTCCACGGTACTTGTGCAGCACCGTAAGTAACTGCGAGGCGTCCCTACCACGACACTTTCACCTTTGTGGGGTACACGGGTCATCGGACCACTTCTCCGGAAAAGTACACTCATGCGGTGGCCAAACCGCCTGTGTACGTGTAAGCAATCTTGAACAGAATGACCGCAGTCAATGTGTAACGTAGAGCACCGCGACATTCAGTCGCAACAGATAGTAATAAGGAGGGATACTCATGCGAAAAGGGGTTAGACAATAACAATTAGCACCTCTACTCTACTCTTACATATTACGAGATGAAATCATACTTCAAAACACAACAAAGGTACCCACCTCAAGTCGCTCGACGGAACGCCTGAAACCGTCCTGCGCCCTTACACGATTCTCGGACCCCTAAAAGTCCCAATAAAGACGTTAGAAAAGCCTAATTTAGAACCTAGCCCGCCCGAGTATTGAATCGGACTAGGAAACGCACGGGTGGACAACGCAGATCGGGCGGCGAGGCTAGACAACCCCCCGCGCAGCGAACGTTGCAAAACAATCCCCCCCCCACCCCCGTGTGGCCGAACTCCCTCGCGCGTCGCTGCTCATGGACGGCGCCCCGTGCGACGGCAGGCCAAGCGGCGCGCGCGCCGCCTGCGGGCGGTGCCCCGCGCGGCACCTGCCCGCGTGGGCGCCGCTGCCTGTGGGCGGCGCCCCGCGTGGCAGTAGGTCGCGCGGGCGCGCGCCACCTGCGGGTGGCGCCCCGCGTGGGCGCTGCTGCCTGCGGGCAGCGCCCCCCTTCTTCGATCAATGTGTTCGCGCCAATGCCCGCGCGGCGGCGGCGGCGATTCGCCTGGGCGCTGCGGTGGCGGTGGTTCGCCCGGGTGCTGTGGCGGCGACGCGACGGCGATGAAACCACGATGCCTACGACAACGACGGAAACACAAAAATTAAAGCCGCATACCTTGATCTACCAGAGAAGACGACCCGATCCCGTTCTTTGCGATGGTGGGAATCCGAATCCGCCCTCCGACGATGGTGACGTCTCATTCCTGGCTTCCATCACATTGATCGAAGAAGGTGGAAGTTCCGCTCTCCGATGACGGTGACGTCTCGTTCCCGGCTTCCGGCACATTGATCGAAGAAGGTCGAAGATCCGCTCTCCGATGACGGTGACGTCTCGTTCCCGGCTTCCGGCATGTTGATCGAAGAAGGTGGAAGGTCCACTCTCTTTTCTATCTCCGAACTAGTGTTTCGTTTGGTCTTTGGCACGCACAAGAGGAAAGGGTTAGAGGAGGCAGTCTTTTAAAACTAGGGTTTCCTTCTTTTCGGTGAACGGGGTATAATTATATCTTATTATTAATTTATTTCTTTTATTTTTTTCTTTTCATATGTACGTATAAAGAAAAAATCCCCATATCCAATATTCTAAGGATATTTTTAATTTTAGTTACAAGAGATAAAATCACCACCTCCTCGAAAAGCGTTCCAACTCTTAGTACGGATTCTGGTGCACAATATGGATACCGCGACCTTCAAAACCCCATTCCGGAAGATCCGTAATTCGGATTTCAGATCCGATCGCAGTGCCGTTCACCGTTTTTCGGGCTCTATCATAGAAAAATATCCGCATTCGCCAACGCTCTACCCAAGAAAACTCGATAAAAATAAGCCCCTAACAACCAATTTATCCCGAAAGGGATTAAAGAAAAGCAGGATAGGTCGTGACATTACACATCTAGTAAGTCAAAAATCACTAAATGATCTCATAAGAGTGTTGAACAAAATACCGAATTACTTGAGTTAATTCACAGTGATATTTGTGAATTTGAAGGTACTCTAACTCGTGGAGGAAATAGATATTTTATTACTTTTATAGATGATTTTTCTAAATATACTTATGTTTATTTACTAAAAAATAAAAGTGATGTTTTTGACAGATTTAAAAATTTTCTCCATGAAGTAGAAAATCAATTCGGTAAAAAGATTAAAAGAATTATAAGTGATCGAGGTTGTGAGTATGAATCTACGGAATTCAATTCTTTTGTTCAGTCTTTAGGAATTATCAATGAGACTACAGCTCCATATTCGCCTACTTCTAATGGAGTGGGTGAGAGAAAAAATAGAACACTTATTAAGATAACAAATGCTATAATAGTTGACACTGGTGTATCTTAAATCTTTGGGGTAAAGCCATTTTAACTGCATGTTATGTCTTGAATCGCGTGCCGCATAAGAAGTCTAAAATAATACATTTTGAGTTATGGAAAGGGTATAAGCCAAATTTGGGATATCTTAAAGTGTGGGGTTGTCTAGCTTATGTGAGGCTATCAGACCTTAAAAGACCCAAATTGGGTGTTAGACCTGTCACTTGTATATTTCTTAGATATGCCCTGAATAGTTCAGCCTATAGTTTTTTGGATATTGAAAATAATGTGATTTTTGAATCAAGAGATGCTATTTTTCATGAAGATAAGTTTTATTTAAAATCGAAAAATAGTAGGGGTCAAGAATTTAAAAGTGTTTCGAACAAACCAAGTTCTTCAAACTTTCTTTCGCAAAACCAAGAACAATATATTTTTAAACCCAGAAAGAGTAAAAAAATATAATAGAAAAATATTTTGGCCCTGATTATGTTGTTCTTAATATTGAAGAAAACTCTTTTTTTTATAAGAAGTTTTATCTTCAAATGACGATATTTTTTAGAAAGAGGCTATGTAGTGGCCCAGGTCGCCGTGCATTTTTTTCCGTGATCCATGGTGATAAAGCACCTAGTATTGGTGTGTCGGGCCGTGACATGTCAAATGGACACGTTGGACGGACCCAGTGAGGATTTGGGAGCAAGCCTGGCTTCCGACGGCTTTTGTCGGAATTTTGGAACGGATCTAGGCTAAACGGAGGCCTTATTTGGATTCAGCGCGGAAAAACGAGTGAAAATAGCTATTTACTTGTATTTTTCGGAGTCCGGACGCCCAAAAAGAACCTCCGGAAGTTTACAGTGTTTTCGGTGCACGGGGGAGGCTGTGGACCGGCAGGAGTGCCACGTGGCAGCCCAGGATTGGCTGGCGCACGCTTCAGGTCTAGGGAACCTGGGCGCTGGTGCAGTGGACCGGCGGAGGGACACGTGGCGGCCTGTTATTGGCCGGCTCACGCTGCGCGGTCCACGGGGCTTTGGCGCTGGTGCAGTGGACCGGGCGGGTGACACGTGGCTGCTTCCTATTGGCGGGTTTGTGTTGTGAGGTCCACGGTGTCAGGCGGTCGGGTGCGTGGACCGGGGCGCGCCACGTGGCGGCCCCAGATTCGTGGGCTCACGAGCGCGCGGCGCCGACGCCGTACGCACGCGGGCGCGAAACACGCGGCGTGTCGGCCGCTGGTTGGCGGGCGCCGCCCACGTGGCGGGCGAGGCACCGCCCACGTGCGCCACGCGGCGCCCTGCCATTGGCGGGCGCCGCTGGTGCGGTGTTCGGGCGGGAACACGCAGCGGCGCCCGATTCGCGGGCGCCGCTGTTCGCTGTTCGGGGTGACGTGTCGCGCCCGGGTGATTCTGGGCGCTGATTGTGGGCCGGGCTGCGGCCCATTCGGGCGCCCGAATTCGGGGGTGCGCCCGAATCTTTGGGTGGGCTATAAAAAGCCCACCACCCCCTCATTTCTCTTATTTTTTCGAGTTCTAGAGAGAGATTGAGGGAGAGTGACCTGAAGAGAACTTGTTCCCCTCTCTGTCCTCTACCTCTCCAGGGAGTCCCGGAATTTTTGGAGTTACCGACTGCGAGTTCTCTACGACGCGGCGCACTTCGATGATTTCCATTTTCAGGCCCATTTCCGTCGCAGTCCAGTCAGAAATTTCTCGAGCGCCAACTAGGAGGATTTTTTGGGCGATTTCTGCGACAGTGTGTTCCTGAGAGGTAAGACTTCGATTTTTGTGTTGATCGTTTTGATCCGTTTTGGACTTTTGGTATGGTTCCCGAGGCATCATTTGACCCCATTTTCTATGATGGATTTTCTGGACAGCGTGGGCTTGTTTATTTTCTATCTTGGGCTACGAGCATCGGATCGGGGCGTATAAGTACTCGTTTTGGATCTACTCGTCGCGAGAATCGCAGCCGTAATTTTTTTGGATTTTTCTGAGGGCTGCGCATAGGTGAAAACCCCACTTTTTTTTGTGCTGTTTTGCAAAACAGCAAAGGTTGTTTCTAGGAAGGCCCGTTTATGCCGAGTTCAGTTGTTTTGCAGTAACTCGTGGATTTTAGGTGTTGCGAGGATAGTTGTTGGATAGCGAGGAGCCCTGCTACAGTTGGGGAGTTTTGTGGACTTGGATTTGCGTGCCAGGTGGGTGGTTGTTGCTTACCTCTTACTGCGATTTACTCACTAGGACTATTAGAGAGACCCCTAATTTATTTGGCACCCCATTAGAAATCATGCTTAAATAAATGATCCTGATTAATCATTGGCCTATTTGTGGGATTGATATACTATGATGGTGATATGTTAGCATGCCATGTTGGCACTT
>CM054933.1:7620995-7648495 GCA_029168755.2 Tillandsia fasciculata
GTTGGCGTATTTCGTGTGAAAGTATCGAGTCTTGAAGATTGAAGATGAAAGAAACTAGGATCATATACCTCAATCTCAAGAAAGAAGAATATCAAAAGGATCAGGTATGTTTAACTAAAGATTCTTGGTGATCCGAATACTTCTTGGTAGTGTAGAAACACCTGGAAGAAAGTTTTATTGCATATATACATCAAAAACTGGACATGGGACATGTTCAGGATCCGGATCGTGCTCGGCAATCCGGATCCCGAAGGATTTGTTCATTGCCATTTCAATCCGGATCGTAGAGATCATCAGATCCGGATCTCGAAAATGTGAAAGTTTGGTGAATGCGTATGAACGATCCGGATCGGACTTTGTGATCCGGATCCCGAACCCATGGATTTCTGGAATCGTCATTTCTGTTACGACGATCCGGATCACACTAATCCAATCCGGATCGCCGTCGGTAAATTTCCAGAAAAGGTTTGTTTTTGATCCGTATATTCTTCCAATGGTTTCTAACCTATAAATAGACCCTATGGTTATTTTCTAGGGTAATCCCTATTAGAGCCGTCATAATCAAATATCATCTTAACGGAAAGATCCACATATAGAGAAGAAAGGAAATCAATAGAATTTATTCTATGTTTCTTCATCTATATTGATTGATTTGATTCTAGGTTTTCCATACTCACATTTTGAGTAGAATCAAATCAATGAATACTTAGATGGTATTTCCGATCTATTTTAATCTAAGTATTCGGCGGATCATCACCACCCAAACAAACAACGATTTACCCAAAATCGGCGCGTGGACTCGCGTGGCCTTGTGGATTCAAGGTGCGTGGATTCGGAGCGAGGTACGTTCGTGGATTCGAAGCGTGTATTGGGTGAAGACCGTGGATTCGGTCGGACGTCGTGGACTCGACGTTGGACGCTGTGGATTCAGCGTTGGGCGCGGATCGTGGATTCGAGAAGCGTCGTGGAGCGAGCGGAGAAGATCTACTAGGAGCGTATGGTAAGAGGTTGAGTCGTCTGTGAGTACGTATATCACCTTGTACGTGTTTAATTCTAGTGGATTTCGCCGTGTTATCGGTCCCGTGGTTTTTTACTCCGGTTTGGAGTTTTTCCACGTAAAAATCTTGCGTGTTCTTTTATTTTTCCGCATTGGGTTTATTTGCGCAATGATTTTTTGAGTGTTTATTGTTTACACCTATTCACCCCCCTCTAGGTGTTTTTTTCCCCTATTTAGATCCAATTACTTATAACCCAACAAGTGGTATCAGAGCGGGAATAGGGTTGTAAACAATGGTTGAAGGTGGAAACATCAATCGACCCCCTTTCTTTGATGGAACAAATTATGCGTACTGGAAAGTGCGGATGAAAGCTTTTTAATTTCCATCGACGAAAGGGTGTGGCAATCAATTGAATTAGGATGGTCTAATCCAACTGAAATTTTAGATGATGTTCGCACCTTAAAACCTAGGTCGAAATGGACCAAGGAAGAGATAGATTCTTCTTCTTACAATGGCAAAGGAATTAATGCTCTATTTAATGCTTTGTCACAAACAGAGTTCTCTCGCGTCTCGGCATGTGAGACTGCGAAAGAAATCTGGGATGTTCTTCAAGTTACGCATGAGGGAACTAACCTTGTGAAGATTCAGAAACTGCAAATGCTTACGAGCAAGTTTGACTCTATCTCTATGGCAGAGAATGAATCTTTCACTGACTATTACACACGATTGCAAGACATCGTAAACTCATGTGCTAACTTGGGAGAGAAGATTCCAGAATTTAAAGTTGTAAGAAAAATTCTAAGAACTCTTCCTGAACGATTTCGCCCGAAGGTCGCAGCCATTGAAACAATTAAACACCCGGACGAAATGCGTGTAGAAGAATTAGTAGGTGCTTTACAAACTTATGAAATGACATTTCCTACTAACTATTCTTCTGGAAAGGCATCCTCTTCTAAGTCTTCAGGTTACGCATTGAAAAACTAAAGAAGAAGACGCGGATTCATCCTCCTCGGACGACGACGAGAACCTTTCTATGGAGGACTTTGAGAAGCAGCTCGCTCTCTTGACAAGGAAGTTTCGCCGCAACTTTCGAAGGGG
The DNA here is from genome assembly GCA_029168755.2 of Tillandsia fasciculata. Classification (NCBI taxonomy): domain Eukaryota; kingdom Viridiplantae; phylum Streptophyta; class Magnoliopsida; order Poales; family Bromeliaceae; genus Tillandsia; species Tillandsia fasciculata. The sequence continues at coordinate 7,623,092 of CM054933.1, forward strand.
TAATCCAAGCAAAACTCCATCCTTCGGAAAGTCGAAGAAAGGCAAGGGTTCTTCAACTTACAAGTCAAGAAAGCAAGAGAACTTCTCAAAGGATAAGAAAAGTTCAGAGGGACAAGTTCAGTGCTTCAAATGTCGAGGCTACGGCCACATTTCAACGGAGTGTCCCAACAAGAATCCGGCAAAGAAGAAGGCGATGCAAGTCGTCACTTGGGATGACAACTCCACGTCAAATGAGTCATCGTCAAGTGATGAAGAAGACAACGCGACAGCATTCCACGCGTCCACCTCTTCACCCTTCATGTGCTTAATGGCAAGTACATCCGACTCACTGTCCAACTCCACTGTTGAAAAGATTGCAACGGACGATGAATCAGATGATTCGGAAGGTGAAGATTTTGCTCTAGCCTACCACAGACTTTTGAGGGATTCAAAGAAACTGGCTAAGCAAAACAAGGGGTTGAAAGGGAGATTGCAGGATCTCGAAGAAGAAGTAAAAAGGGTAACCTCTCTCTCAACCGATCTTGAAGTGGAAAGGGATAATCTGATTAAAACAAATGTTTCCCTTCAAGAGTCCAATGAGCAACTCGAGAAGAATTATATGGATATGGTGAACAAAGCGAATTACTTCTTGAAGCTCAACGGCGAGGCTCGACAGGAAAAATTGGAAATGACGGAGACCATTCGCCAACTGAAGGATGACTTAAAGAGATTTTCTTCTGGAAGGAGTAAGTTGGACAGACTTCTTGGTCTTGGTCAAACAAATAAGTTCGGCCTCGGATACACTCAAACTGGAGACATTCCAAGTTCGAGTGGGACAGTATTTGTGCCTCAGTCGGTATCTCCTCCTCCGACACCGGAATTCACGACAAGCAACGACAACAACCTACTTCATCCTCCTCGGGATCGTCAAGATCTAAGGTATGTTTTCGTTGTGGCATTTCAGGGCACATAAGGAGAAATTGCAAGACGGAAGCCAAACGCACACCTCAAGCACCTCTTGCAATGACTACCAAAAGGCTATTCCTCGAAAATCAACTGCAATTCAATTGAAGGAAAAGAGCCTTGGTAGTCACCGCTCAAGACGACATCATCAAGGAGCAGCAATTCTTCAAGCAAGACGCTCTCACCTAGGAGATCAACTTCACGATCATTACCGACGCACTCCAAAAAGGTTTGGGTGCGCAAAGGTGAAATTTTCCCTTGTCTTGCTACCAATGTTTCCTTGCATGCATATGATAGTTCGTCTTGGTACCTGGATAGCGGGTGTTCCCGTCATATGACCGGTGATAAAAACTGTTTTCAAACATTTGAGAAAAACTCCGGAGGACTTGTTGTTTTCGGAGATGGTCGGTCTTCCAAAATTGTTGGAAAGGGAACGGTAGCTATTCCAGATGGCCCGGTTCTAATAATGTGTTATTTGTTCATGGCCTTAAGACTAACCTCATAAGCATAAGTCAACTTTGTGATAGTGGTTATTCAGTTAATTTTTCATCTGATAAATGCACTGTAACTGACATGAACCATGCTTTCTTTTTAAAAGGGGTTAGATCAGAAAACAATTGTTATGTAGTTCCTCATAAGATTTCTGAAAAATGTAACCTAGCATCTTTGAAAAATGAAACACTTTGGCATGAAAGGCTAGGTCACATAAACTTTAAGGAACTTGCTAGAATTTCGAACAAAGATGTGGTCAAGGGGGTTCCGAAACTTTCTTTTGAACAAAACCTTGTGTGTGGCGGTTGCCAAAAAGGAAAACAGTCTAGGACTGCACACAAGAACTTGAACCACATAGGTACAAAACGGCCTTTGGAACTTTTGCATATGGACTTAATGGGGCCAACTCGTCAACCATCTCTGGGAGGTAAATGGTATATTTTCTTATTGGTTGATGATTTTTCTAGATATACTTGGGTAGCATTTTTAAAAGAAAAAGCTGATACCTTTGATTCTTTTCTCGAAATCTGCAATCGTATTATGACTGAAAAGAATGATAGGATTACTCGAGTTAGGAGTGATAGAGGTGGGGAATTCATAAATTCCAAATTCATTGATTTTTGCACTTCTAATGGCATTAAACATGAATTCTCTGCACCTTACACACCTCAACAAAATGGTGTAGTCGAGCGCAAAAACAGGGTCGTACAGGAAATGGCACGTGTTATGCTTCACAGCCGGAACTTACCTTTTTATTTTTGGGCTGAAGCGGTGAACACTGCTGTTTATGTTATTAATCGCGTGTATTTGCGCCCGGGGACATTGAATACACCATATGAACTTTGGTTTTGTAGAAAACCTAACATCAAATATTTTCGTATCTTTGGGAGTCGGTGTTTTATTTTACGTGATCGTGAGAATCTTGGAAAATTTGACTCTCGAAGTGACGAAGGGATTTTCTTAGGTTATTCTACAAACAGCAGAGCATATCGAGTTTTTAACTTAGAATCTAAGACGATCGTAGAATCGATAAATGTTAAGGTAGATGAAGCTTTTCACTTTGAATCTGAAAAATCTACCCTCGATATCTCTCTTGATGATGATACACCTGCTAATGCATCTTCTTCTAACAATTCTTTCGATAATATGTTGATGCATCTAACGGTTCTTCAAGTTATCTGATGTGCAGGAATCATCTCGTGTACCTCCGTCTACTCCTCTACCTCAAACGTTACGCATCTCCAAGGATCACCCTGAATCGAACATCATTGGAGATCCACAAGAAGGAGTTAGAACACGGAGACAATTGGTTTGCGGATTTGCATGCTATGTATCTCAAATCGAACCAAAGAATGTTGATGAAGCTCTCCAAGATGACTACTGGATTAAAGCAATGCAGGAAGAGCTCCATCAATTCGAGCGAAACAAAGTCTGGGAATTAACGAAGCCTCCGAAGCAACACAATGTGATAGGTACCAAATGGATCTTCAAGAACAAGAAAAATGAAGAAGGTACTATCATCAGGAACAAAGCAAGGTTAGTTGCTCAAGGCTACTCTCAAGTAGAAGGTATAGACTTTGATGAAACTTTCGCCCCTGTAGCTAGACTCGAGTCCATTCGTATATTGTTTGCGATTGCTTGTCATTTTAAAATCAAATTATTTCAAATGGACGTTAAGAGCGCCTTTTTAAATGGGTTTTTAAATGAGGAAGTTTATGTGGCTCAACCGAAAGGTTTTGTGGATCATAAACTACCTAACCATGTTTTTCGTCTGAAAAAGGCTCTTTACGGTCTGAAACAAGCACCGCGAGCATGGTACGAAAGGTTGACAAAGCACCTTTTGGAAAAGGGCTACACTCGAGGGGGAGCTGACAGGACTCTCTTTGTGAAGCATTATCAAAACAATTTCATAGTTGCTCAAATCTATGTCGATGACATTGTTTTTGGCGCAACAAGAGATAATGATGCTTCTAAATTCGCGGAGACCATGGAAAGCGAATTTGAGATGTCCATGATGGGCGAATTGACTTATTTTCTTGGATTACAAGTTAAACAAAACGATGAAGGAATTCACTTGTGTCAATCCAAGTATGCACTGGAGTTGGTCAAAAAGTTTGATCTTGAAAATTCTAAGGATTTTCCGACTCCAATGGGAACTAGCCATAAGGGACTTGGAAGTGAATCACATAGTGAGAATGTAGACGAGAAACTGTATCGCAGTATGATTGGAAGTCTACTATATCTCACGGCTAGTCGCCCGGATATATCCTTCAGTGTTGGGATTTGTGCGAGATATCAATCAGCACCGAAGGAGGTTCACCTGAAAGCGGTGAAACGGATCATCCGATATATCAAAGGTACAATCAATTTCGGAATTTGGTATCCTATGGGAACGACTTTGGATATTGTTGGATACTCAGATGCCGATTGGGCTGGATCAGTGGATGACCGGAAAAGCACGAGTGGTGCATGCTTCTATCTTGGCCATTGCCTTGTTGCATGGCACAGTAAAAAGCAGAATTGCATAGCACTCTCGACTGCCGAAGCGGAGTACATTTCTGCAGGAAGTTGTTCAACCCAATTGATTTGGATGAAAAGCGTGTTGAGCGATTTCCGGATTTCAACATCTTCGGTAACCATTTTATGTGACAACACTAGTGCTATTAACATTTCTAAAAACCCTGTGTTGCACTCTAGAACAAAACATATTGAACTTAGATATCATTTTCTTAGAGAGCTAGTTGAATCAAACATTCTTCAACTGTCATATATTTCAACTGAGGATCAATTAGCTGATATCTTAACAAAACCTTTGGATCAAAAACGTTTTATTCACTTGCGTAAAGCAATTGGCATGCTTTCCTTGAAATAAACTCTTTTTGAAACCTTTGCTTAGGTTAGGTTTTGTTTTTGTTTTTGTTTTGTTCTTTATCTATGTTTTGTACATAGGACATTAATTGAGCATAAATCATAATTGACTTTAATTGCATCCTTTTATGCATTTAGAAATTTATTATGCTTTTGATGTCATAATATTTCAATGTTGCAATGATCATTTACGTTAATTAAACCATCTTTTAAGTGATCAAAGTCAATTTCTCTCTCAATGATCTCTTGGTATAGTCATTATCATATTTGATTGCTTAGTCGAGTATGAATGCGAGATCAATTTTTGGTTGAATACCTTATATATTAAATAATTGATAGCCAATTGAGGGGGAGTCAATGAAATGTAAAATGCTCAAAAGATGTGGAAAGAGTTACATCCCAATGAGGAGTGTGAAAACTACCACCACATGGAGAAAATGAAAGAAAGAAAAAGATACTCCATGAATGCAAAGCAAATTTTTGTTTTAAAAATGTTGATGAAATGCATATTGAAATACTTGACTCAGTCGTATTTCATGGTTGGTATAAGGTGGGATTTTTGATAAAAGATGCTCAAAGAGCCACTCCTTCAACAGATTGTCTAGATATATTATCTAACTTATCTGGGATTTCAAACATCTATTGATCTTGGTATTTCATTTTCTTTACCAAAATTGATGATTTGATAAAGGCATTACACATAAGATCAGGATAGATGTAATTGAAGTTGTTCAACTTTAAGTGTTTTAACTTTCGTAAATTTTCGTTTCATTTTTGAGTATTTTTGATAGATTTTGCATAATCTATTTCTTGTTGTATGAAACGATGATTTTTGTTTAAAGTTGACATGGTAAAGTGCTTACATACTTTTTCTGGATTTTATGGAATTTTTCTAAATTTTTCTGGAGAAAAAGTTGAAGCCGATCCGGATCGGGTAAGTGATCCGGATCCCGAACGCAGGATTCTTCCTGCGGGTAGCCGATCCGGATCACATTCTCGATCCGATCCGGATCACGGCTAGGGTTTATATATAGAACAAAGAGGATTTGATTTCTTTTACCCTAATCTTTTGTTCTCAAGCTTCTAGAGTTTCTCTCTCTAGATTTCTTGCATCTTGGAGCTTCCAAACTCAAAGTTCTTCGGATTCAAGTAAGTTTTATTGATCAAATCTCGGTTTTTCACAGTTTTTATATTTTTTCATCAAACGTGAGTTGAAATCATGGATCTTTTTCGTTTGTGAATGGTTTTTGATCAAATTTCTTTTGAAATAAGAACTCTGGGTCAATTAGTTTTGCTTTTATGCTGGGTTTTCCTGATTAACGAGTTTTTAGGCTTCGATTTCTAAAAATTCGGTTTTAGGGCATAAAAGAGGAATTTTTGTAAATCATGGATTGATCTATTTTTAAAATTCTTTTTGCAAAACTAATTTGATTCTTGGCTTCTCTACATGATTATGATTGTCTAGGTACAATTTTTCAAATTTTTCAAAATTGACGATTTTTCATGTGTTCTTGAGTTGGTCTTCACAGGACACATTTCTCACTAGCACTTCAAAATGGTGATCACCTGGATCATTTTCCTACTTGCTGCCATGGTCCATGTCAAGGACACTGCAAAGCCTAAGAAGGCTAAGAGGACTAAAAGAGCTCAGAATGATTCCGATACGGATTCGGAAGACGGATTCAATTGACTGGGATAACCTCGAGATGAGGAAGATGTCCCCATTATCTCAAAAGGGAAAGCACCTGCTGAAGCTTCAAAGCCTACTGCAGCTGAAAAAGGAAAAGCCCCAATGGAACCAAGTCAAATTCAACAAGAACGAAAACTGGTGCAAGAAAAAGAGGCAGTGCAAAGGAATTTCAATTGAGGAACCAATTGCTAGCCAGCCTCCTCCTCAGGAATTCATTAGCTCCACGAGAATCAAGGATTTTGAAAAAGAGAATGCATTGGTGAGAGACATGTCAATGTCAAACAATGAGGAACGATCTGCAGCTTTTGGGACTTTGTTTGATCAAGTTGGTCTTGTCCAATTTGCAACTTTCCTGAGTCAACTGGGTATTGTCCACACTCAGTTCGGATGTTTTATCAGAATGCTGCAAGTCTAACTGATCATGTTGACGGACGTCGAGAATTTCATACTTTGGTTAAAGGTATCAAAATCAAAGTCACTCCCCAACTGATTGGAGAGGTGCTTGGTATGAAAGCCAGATCTGATGGACTTCATTATCTGAAGACTCAAGTCTTCACAGAAAACTCTTGGAGAGTTGTAGTCAATGGAATTTGCTTCCGGATACTTTGTCTACCGGAAATTCGGTATTTTCTAAAGAGCTTCGAAAAGAGTATAAGTATATAAACTTCATTGTCTGCTACAACATTCTTCCCAACATGAATACAAAGGTTCTTCGATGGGATAGAATGTTATTTCTTTATCTTCTTGGGAACCCAACGCAGCAATGGGAGCAAACTTGAACATTCCTTATCTCATTTGGAATAGGATGACGCGGTATGTCGAACACTCTCACCCCACAGAGAGACTACCATATCCAATGATAATCATGCGCATCCTTAAGAAGTTTAAAGTGGATACAAGCGCGAGCTCTTACATGTATAGTTTGGGGACAATTAATGAGACAACGATTGTAAAGTCTCTATCGACAAAGCAGGATGATCCTCCATCTCCTCCAATTCGACAAAGAGCTCGACCACAAGCAACTACTTCTACAGCCCCTGTTCCTCCATCACAGCAGGCACCTCCATCCACCTCTGATGATGATGCCTCTGTCAGCTCAATCTTTAAAGAACAACAGCGACTCTCCAATGAACAAGAACGCATGTCTGCTGAGTTCACTGAAATGAAAGGAGAGATTCAAGTTGTGAAAAAGGAGCTGGAAATCATCACAGCTTCACAAGTCACTTTGACTAAGTCAGTCTCATCAGTGAAGAAACTAGTGAAGAAGATGTTTGCTAAAATGGGATGCACAACATCTGATGACTCCGACTCTCAGGAGTAAATCTTTGTTCTAATCTTCTTTTGATTTTTGCAGGTTTTTCACTTTTCATGTTTATTTCTTGTTTAACTCTCTTTTGTTTTGTAATTTTTGGCTTTATTTGTGACAAAAAGGGGGAGAGAGTTAGAGAGAACTTTGAACAATGAATGATGTGAACTTTGTGAATATCAAGGTAAGTATGACTTCAACTCAACTTTGGTTTTTTTTTTGTGATTGTGTGGCATGCCTCTATACTAACTATTCGACTAACTATTTGGGCATGTAATATGACTAACAAGTTGATGTTGGACTAACAGTTTTGACATTTGGTTTTGAATGCTTAGAAGATATGTTGGTTTTTAACTATGATTCTCTTACATATCTGAATTTTCAAATGTCATGATGAGAATAAACTCTATCTCTGTACTTGGTTTTGTATGTTTCAATTCTTGAGGTATCTAACGATTTGTTTGTCAAGAATGCTTTCTTTGTGCAGAGATTACAGATGTCTAAGTCTAGAGTCTGTTTTAGGAGTTTATCTCATGTTTTTAATTTTTGGATCTCATTGTAAATTTTTGTTGTATGGTGATAGCAACAAAAATATCTTTTTGAATTTTCTTTTGTGGATTTGTGTTTTGTCACGAAACCGCCAAAGGGGGAGATTGTTACGGAATTTGAGTTGGCGTATTTCGTGAAAGTATTAAGTCTTGAAGATTGAAGATGAAAGAACTTTGGATCATATACCTCAATCTCAAGAAAGAAGAATTCAAAAGGATCAGGTATGTTTAACTAAAGATTTTGGTGATCCGAATACTTCTTATAGTGTAGAAACACCTGGAAGAGGTTTTATTGCATAAACATCAAAAACTGGACATGGGACATGTTCAGGATCCGGATCGTGCTCGGCAATCCGGATCCCGAAGGGTGTTTGTTCATTGGCAATTTCAATCCGGATCCTAGATCATCACGATCCGGATCCCGAACATGAATGTTTGGTGAACTGTATGAACGATCCGGATCGGACTTTGTGATCCGGATCCCGAACATGGATTTTCTGGAAATCGTCTTTTTGCTTCTGCGATCCGGATCGCCTAATCCAATCCGGATCGCCGTCCGTAAAATTTCCAGAAAAGGTTTGTTTTTGATCCTTATCTTCTTCCAATGGTTTCTAACCTATAAATAGACCCTATTTATTTTTCTAGGGCATCCATATAGAGCCGTCATAATCAAATATAGCCGAAAAGAAAAATCCACATATAGAGAAGAAAGGAAATCAATAGATTTATTCTATGTTTCTTCATCTATATTGATTGATTTGATTCTAGGTTTTCCATACTCACATTTTGAGTAGAATCAAATCAATGAATACTTAGATGGTATTTCCGATCTATTTCTAATCTAAGTATTCGGCGGATCATCACCACCCAAACAAACAACGATTTACCCTAAATCGGCGCGTGGACTCGCGTGGCCTTGTGGATTCAAGGTGCAACTACGTTCGTGGATTCGAAGCGTGTATTGGGTGAAGACCGTGGATTCGGTCGGACGTCGTGGACTCGACGTTGGACGCTGTGGATTCAGCGTTGGGCGCGGATCGTGGATTCGAGAAGCGTCGTGGAGCGAGCGGAGAAGATCTACTAGGAGCGTATGGTAAGAGGTTGAGTCGTCTGTGAGTACGTTATATCACCTTGTACGTGTTTCAATTCTAGTGGATTTCGCCGAGTTATCGGTCCCGTGGTTTTTTACTCCGGTTTGGAGTTTTTCCACGTAAAAATCTTGCGTGTTCATTTATTTTTCCGCATTGGGTTTTATAGCGCAACGATTTTTGAGTGTTTATTGTTTACACCTATTCACCCCCCCTCTAGGTGTTTTTTTCCCTATTTAGATCCAATTACTTATTACCCAACATCGTGCCGTCGGAGTCCATTGCGAAATCACCTTCCTGGTCGGCGGTTATCCTACTTCGCACCAGCTGGAGTTGGTCGTCCGTCGATTGCCCTTCGAGAATCCTGTCCAGCATGGTGGGTCTGACTACCAGTGTCAGAAGTTGTGCGACTGTACCTGCCGGTACTACTTCTAGTCTTAATCGCGAAAATTCTGCAATCAGACTATCCTGCTGTGTAATCGCGCTTACGCCTGCCTCCTCGGTCTGCCCCTTACGACTCAGGGCGTCGGCCACCACGTTTGCCTTTCCCGGGTGGTAGTGGATCGTTAGATCGTAGTCCTTCAGTAGCTCGAGCCACCGTCTTTGTCGCAAATTTAACTCCTTTTGGGTGAAAAGGTACTTAAGACTCTTATGGTCTGAGTACACGTTGCAGTGTGCCCCATACAGGTAGTGCCTCCAAAGCTTGAGGACGAACACCACCGCTGCGAGTTCCAAATCGTGCACGGGGTAATTCCGCTCGTACTCCTTGAGCTGCCTCGATGCATAGGCTATAACCTTCCCCCGTTGCATGAGTACTCCACCCAGTCCATTACGCGACGCATCGCAATACACTTCATAATCCTCCCCTGGCTCTGGCAGGGCGAGGATCGGGGCTCGCGTCAATCTGTCCTTGAGCTCCTCGAAGCTTCTCTGACATTTGTCCGTCCAGATGAACTTTTCCCCCTTTCTAGTCAAACGGGTCAAAGGGGTGGCTATCTTGGAGAATCCCTCCACGAAGCGCCGGTAATACCCGGCTAATCCCAGGAAGCTTCGAATTTCCGTCACCGTTGTCGGTTGGGGCCAGTCCGTCACCGAATCTATCTTCTTCGGATCCACCGCGACTCCAGCCGCCGAGATTACGTGCCCCAAGAAACCGACCTCACGGAGCCAAAACTCACACTTTTTGAGTTTGGCGTAGAGTTTCTGTTCCCGAAGGGTCTGGAGGACTGTGCGCAGATGTTCTTCATGTTCCTCGTCTGTACGGGAGTAGATGAGGATATCGTCGATGAAGACCACCACGAATAAGTCCAGGAAGGGTTTGAATACCCTGTTCATCATATCCATAAACACTGCCGGGGCATTTGTGAGCCCGAATGGCATTACCGTAAATTCGTAATGGCCATAGCGAGTACGGAAGGCCGTTTTGGGAATATCCTCCCCCTTAACCCTGACCTGATGATAGCCCGACTGCAGGTCAATCTTTGAAAACACCGTCGCCCCTTGTAATTGGTCAAAGAGGTCATCGATCCTTGGCAGGGGGTACTTGTTCTTAACGGTGACCTTATTTATCTCCCGGTAGTCGATGCACAACCGGAGACTTCCGTCCTTCTTTCTCACGAACAGGACGGGCGCGCCCCAAGGTGACGCGCTTGGTCTGATAAAACCCTTATCCAACAGGTCCTCCAACTGCGCCTTGAGTTCCTTCAACTCCGCGAAAGCCATCCTGTATGGTGCTTTAGTGATGGGCTTGGTACCGGGGAGTAGCTCAATTGGGAAGTCGACCTCCCGCTCCGGTGGCATTCCGGGGAGTTCCGCCGGAAATACATCCGGAAATTCCCTTACGACGGGAATTTCAGACGGCAGGGAAATGGGTCGGGTGGCCAAATCCACCGAGGCTAGATAGGCCACGCACCCTCCCTCTATCAGCTTTCTAGCCCGCGACGCGGATATGACAGCCAAAAAGGAGGTGCTTTTACATGCCAAGTACACGTTTTTCGGGAATCCCGGCTTCCGTAGTTGCACCTGGCGCTTGTCGCAGTCGATGACCGCCTGATACTCGGTAAGCCAGTCCATGCCCAAAACCACATCGTATTCCTTTAGCGGTATGACCACTAGATCCCAGGGGCACGACAACCTTCCCAGTCTTACCGAACACGAGGGTATTAGGCCAGTCGCCGCGATTGGCCCCCCAGGTGTTTGGACGGTCATCGTAACATCGAGAGGGCTACTTTCTATCATATGTGTTTGTGCAAACGTGCGGGAGATGAAGGAGCGAGTCGCTCCGGTGTCAAACAGGGTTCTAGCTCGAAAATTGGAAACGGAGGTAATACCTGCTACCACTTCCTCTGGCGGTACCGCTCCTTGCTGGTCCATGGAGTAGAGTCTCCCTCCGGGTTGCGGTCGCGATTCCCCTCCTGATCTTGGCGTCGGAGGGTGTGAGGGCATTCCCGTTGGCGCTCTACCCGTCCTGGTGCCTGCACCGTTGGGGCGGAAGCCGCGGAGGATGCTGCTCCCGTGTTCAGGGGATAGTTGTATCGGAGATGCCCCTGTTTGCCGCAGCGGAAACAGTGATTTTGTCTCTTGGGGCATTCCGTCACTAGATGCGATGCTCCGCAGATAACGCATGGCTTGTTCGCTGGTCGAGGCTTCCCGGCAGGCGCACTCTTGCTTCCTTGTTGCGTCTTGGGGTACTTTGGGGGTCGGCTCCCACCAGAAGGGCCCCCTCCCGGGTAAGTCTGCATTCGCTTCCTCTCCCGGTTATTTTCTGATCCCTCACGCCGAGCCCGGGTGATTGCGAACCCCCGCTCCACGATGGTGGCCCTGTCCACCACCTCCCGGAATGTGCGCAAGTCCGCAGCCTGAACCATCTCGAAGATGTCATTCCGTAGCCCATCAACAAAGAGACGGGCCTTGTGGGGTTCATCCCGTATAACAAACGGGACACAGTTAACCAATCTCACGAACTCTCTTTGATATTCCACGACTGAGCGGTTCCCTTGTCTAATATTCTTCAGGTCGTCTTCCAATTGCCGCTTGACGCTGTCGGAGAAGAAGGCGCCAAACAGCTCCTCTCTAAAGGCCGACCATGTGGGTAGTGGGTCGCTTGTAGACGGATCCGGGCGTATAGTCTTCCACCAGATGCGTGCGTTCCCTTCGAGGAAGTGCACAGCTAGTGGGACCCGCTCATGCTCCTCCATCAGTAGGTCCTCAAAGAGTTTTTCCATGGTATCCACCCACTTCTCGACGACCCACGGATCGGTCGTTTCGCCCTCGAAAGTGGGAGGGTCATGTTTCTTGAACTGGGTCAAATTCGTCCTGATCCTTTCCCGTGTCGCTTGCTGCTCCGTGATTCCTCCTGCGGTGGCGGACCCCCCAAGGGTAGGGGTCGTCCCTGCCTCCCCTGCTGTCGCTCCCAATGCGGGCCCCGAAGTCGTCGGGGTGGGTACTTCCCTTGGGACTGGGGGCTGTTCCGTCGTCGTACCACCCGCCCCTTGCGGTTCCGTAGTGGGTGCTGTGGTTTCGGGCGGAGGGGTCGGATCGCGCTCGGCTGGCGCGGTAGTCTGTCGTTGCGTCAACTGCCGAACCTGCTCCGTCAATGTCGCTAACTGCCCGGCCATTTCTCGCAGTTGCCGCCTGAGGAGCTGGTTCTCTGCGGCGGCCGGGGCCACTCCGTCCGTGTCTGCGTTTTCGGTGGACGATCTAGTCCGGGCCATCGTCTGCTGTAAACAAAGAAACCTCGTTAACCCTAAGGTTACTACCCTAGCACCCTATCTTACGATTACTCCTATATTACGTTCCCGTTTCCCCGTACTCTCACGTACTACGCACCTATACCTTGGTTATCTCATGTCCAATTTGCTTGTGGTACCTTACACTGTGGATGTGGGTCACGTCTACTATGGTTGTGGTTGCATTTTCTCTGATACCATTTAATCTGTCACGCCCCCGGGGGTTTTCGAGTGAATCAGAGCGGAAAATAGCGTGAATATTTTTTTTTTCTTATTAAGGTAATACAAACCTCATCCCCGGTACGTGCCAGACCGCCACATACACAAACTCTCTCTGCCCACGGACAGAGTCTCCTTTGTATATGCACGGCGTCTCATTTACAACATCAAACATTAAACTCCAACCAACAACCATACAGTAGACATACATCATCAAACAACACAAGTTTATAAAGCGGCGTCAGCGTTTGGAAAGGATAAAACCCAGCGTTTGTAAAATCCGTGCCCACACGGCACTTCGTTTTGAGAAAACATTTTCGCAATCAATCAGTTTATCGAGAAAACGTGCCGCGAATGAAAACATCACTAAGAGTATCAAAAGCATATGAGTACACCTCATCCACAGAACTACTAATACATGTCCAAACTAAAGTAATCCACAACTAAAGTAGTCCACAAGCAAATTAACTATTTAAAGCATAAAGGAAATGAGATATAGAACCAAGTATCCTGACTACGGTCCTCGCGACGCAGTCTCACCGCCATCCCGGCTAACGCACCTAGTAATACCTGTCACGGAGTGGGTAAAGTCAGTGACAAACAAAGTAGATGTTTAAATGCAACAAGGAAAGAAGAGCAAACCGATTACACCAGGACCTTTCGCTAAAACCTGAAACTCACATTACTCATTTTGTTTACTTTGGTGCCACCGTCCCGTCGGGGTTGTCAACGTCTCTCCCCGCGGGACAATTGATGCCCTCTTCACGGGCTAGTGCGGTACCTTTAGCCGCCGTGAAGAGGTCCCCACCTTACGTGGGGAGCACGAGTCACATAGACCGCTTCTCCGGAAAAGTACACCCATGCGGAGGCCAATCCGCCTGTGTACGTGCAACATCCGAAAACGGATTTGCCGAGATCGGCGTGTAGTGAGCACCGCGACCGCAGCCGCATCAGTTGTTAGATAAAAACATTTATGCGAAAGGTTAAACTGTCCATCTACTTTGTTAGGTAAATTGAGAGCACTTTTAATGACGATAGATGCACTTAATGCACTTGTTGCACTTATAGCAACTGTACCCACCTCGTTGGAGAGCAATCGGAACACCGGTATCCTTCGCGCTCTCCCGCTGCACCCCGGGACCTAAAGAAAGTCCGTACGGATAACTATGATCAGAAACATACACTAACATCTTAAATCGGAATAGACCCCACTATAATCTTTTTGACGGACAAAGACCCGGCACCGTCCGGTTCGCCGTAACCGGAACCCCCGCACCGCCATCGCCGTCCGTCGGAGCCCCGCGCGGCTCGAATCCGCGCGGCGCGGCTCCACGGGCGGCGCCCGCACGGTGTCCGCGCGGCGCCCGCGCGGGTGCGGCCCCGCGCGGTGCCCCGCGCGGTGCGCGCGCGGGTGCGGGCCCGCGCGGCGCCCGCGCGGGGTTGCCCGCGCGGCACCCCGCCCGCGCGGCGCCCGCGGGGGTGCCCCGCGCGGCGCCCCGCGCGGTGTCCCGCGCGGTGCCCGCGCGGGTGCGGCCCCGCGCGGCGCCCGCGCGGGGTTTGCCCGCGCGGCGCCCGCGGGGGTGCCCCGCGCGGCGCCCCGCGCGGTGTCCCGCGCGGTGCCCCGCGGGGTGCGCGCGCGGGTGCGGGCCCGCGCGGCGCCCGCGCGGGGTTGCCCGCGCGGCACCCCGCCCCGCGCGGCGCCCGCGCGGGTGCGGGCCCGCGCGTCGCCCGCGCGGTGCCCGCGCGGGTGCGGGCCCGCGCGGCGCCCGCGCGGGTGCCCCGCGCGGCGCCCGCGCGGTTGCGGGCCCGCGCGGGTGTCGCCCGCGCGGTGCCCGCGCGGCGCCCGTGCGGGTGCGACCCGCGCGGAGCCCGCGCGGTGCCCGCGCGGTCCCGTCGCCGCTTGCGGCGGCGTCCGTCCGTCCGCGGCTCTCCTCCGCGCGATGCCCTAGCGGCACCGCGCGTCTCCGCCGCCCGTTCCGTGCCCTTACATGATGACGATGATGGCGACGGTAACGGGGTTGACGGAGAAACCCAAGAACTTGACGAAAGAGACGACGGAAAAATCCGGAAAAATTACTAAAAATTATTTTACTAACCGGAGATCGTCGGGAAGGTCGCCCGGTCGTGATTTTGCCTTCGAATTGGTGTTCGGGACGATCGGGCTCCTTCTCTTTTTCCTTCTCCTTCCTTCGGCTAGGGTTCCGTCTTTTTCCTTTTCCTTTTTTTTTTTTCTCTCCTCACCGGTTAGGGTTTTTATTTTTCTTTTCTTTCCTTTCCGATAATCGGGATCCCTTATATAATCCGTACTTTAACTTTAATTAATTTCTCTTTAATTCGTACGTAAGAGAATTATTTTTTCCGTCTTGGATAATTAATTAACTAATTAATTATCCTCTACGAGATAACCCACCTTATCTCTAACGGGTGCAAGATATTTTACACGGATTCCGATGCACGACTAATCACCGTATCACTTTGAATCCCGTTCTGGGGGATCCCGGTATCGGATTTCAGATCCGATCGCACCGTCGGCTTTCTTTTTCCGCGCTCTATCGCAGAAAAATACTAGCACCTCTCAATGGCCAACTTTTAAGAATTGAATAATTTTATTTCACTTAAAGGCTTAAATGACTACATGTAAGTCAAAAATACCCCGAAAGGCCGGATCACTACAAAGATACCTGCACCGCACGATAGTCAACTTAAGAAAACTCGATAATTTGATTTTTTCTTGTAATTTATTAGCAAGGGGGTAAAACGATACACAAAAAGTCGTGATATTATACCACACTCCCCTTAAAAAAGTTTCGTCCCCGAAACTTATACTCAACCCTCGCTAAACAAATCGAAAAAACACTCTCTCATCTTCGTCTCTAGTTCCCAAATCGCCTCACGCTCCTCATGGTTACTCCATTGCATCTTCACGTAGGGGATCGTCCGGTTGCGTAGCTTATTATCTTCACGCGCCAAGATTCGTACCGGTGTTTCCTCGAAGCTCAAGTCCTCACGCAACTCGATAGCAGAAACATCGAGGGCGTGCGACGGATCGGGGAGGTATTTTCGGAGCATCGAGATATGAAACACGTTGTGTACCCGTTCGAGGTTTGGCGGTAAGGCCAACCGGTATGCCACCGGGCCCACGCGCTCCAAGATCTCGAACGGTCCCACATACCGCGGGCTCAGTTTCCCTCTCAAGCCGAAACGTCTGGTTCCTTTAGATGGTGATACACGGAGTAACACGTGCTCCCCTACCATAAACTCCAAATCGCGTCACCTCTGATCCGCATAGCTCTTCTGCTGGCTCTGGGCGGTCAACAGCTGCTGCCTGATAAGGCGCACCTTCGCCTCAGTTTCCTCCACTAGATCTGGTCCCAAAAACTTTCGCTCCCCTAAGTCGTCCCAACATATAGGAGATCGACATCGGCGTCCGTACAGGGCTTCATACGGCGCCATTTGAATGCTTGCTTGGTAGCTGTTATTGTAGGCGAATTCCACAAGGGACAGGTAACACGACCATCCCTCACCCAAGTCGAGCACACAAGCTCGGAGCATATCTTCGAGAATCTGGATTACTCGTTCCGATTGTCCGTCAGTCTGCGGGTGGAAAGCCGTGCTGAATTGCAGTTTGGTCCCCATCGTCTGCTGTAGGCTCTGCCAAAAGTTCGACACGAAACATGTGTCTCTATCAGAAGTAATCGACGTCGGTACTCCGTGCAACCTTACCACCTCGTCGATGTAGGTTTGCGCCAATCGGTCTCGGGTCCATGTCGTGTGGATGGGCAGAAAATGAGCCGATTTTGTCAAACGATCCACTATGACCCATATCGCGTCGTGTCCTTATTGCGATCGGGGAAATCCGGTCACGAAGTCCATGGTAATCCATTCCCATTTCAATTCCGGTATGGGCAATGGCTATGGTTTCCCCGCCGGACGCTGGTGTTCAGCTTTCACTTGTTGGCATACCAAACAATGTGCCACAAATCACGTCACGTCCTTCTTCAATTTAGGCCACCAAAAGGTCTGCCTAAGATCTTTATACATCTTCGTACCACCGGGATGCGCAGTGTAGGGGGCACTATGCGCTTCTGTCAGAATTTCTTTCTTTATTTCCGGTAGGTCGGGCACACAAATTCGTCCCCGGAACCTTATTGCGTTATCCGAGCCAATCATAAAATCGCCCCCTTGTTCCGAAGATATTCTGTCCCGCACAAGTTGCAATTGTGTGTCCGTTGACTGGCCTTCCAAGATCCTCTCGATCAAAGTAGGCTTAACTACTAAGGACAGGAGTTGCGTAACCGTACCCGCCAGCACTACCTCCAGTCTCAATCGCGAGAACTCCGCAATTAGACGATCCTGTTGGGTAATGGCGTTCATCGTCGACTCTCCCGCCTGCCCCTTCCGGCTTAAGGCGTCGGCCACCACATTTGCCTTTCCGGGATGGTAATGGATAGACAAATCGTAGTCTTTCAGTAGCTCCAGCCACCGCCTTTGCCGTAAATTCAACTCATTTTGTGTGAACAAGTACTTAAGGCTCTGGTGATCGGAAAACACATTACAGTGCGCTCCGTAAAGATAGTGTCTCCAGAGCTTTAGAGCAAACACGACTGCTGCGAGCTCCAAGTCGTGTGTGGAGTAGTTCTGCTCGTATTCCTTGAGCTGTCTTGATGTGTAGGCTATGACCTTCCCTTGTTGCATTAGTACGCTTCCAAGACCGCTCCATGATGCGTCGCAATAGATCTCATAGTCCTCTCCGGGCTTCGGTAGGGTGAGCACTGGCGCCCGTGTTAATCTGTCATTGAGTTCCTCGAAGCTCTTCTGGCATTGAGCCGTCCAGATGAATTTCTCCCCTTTCCGGGTTAATCGATTTAGGGGAGTGGCTATCCTTGAGAAACCTTCCATGAAGCGTCTATAGTACCCCGCCAATCCTAGGAAACTTCGGATCTCCGTCACCGTTGATGGTCGGGGCCAGTTGGTCACAGCTTCTGCCTTCCTCGGGTCTACCGCGATTCCCATTGCCGAAACTATGTGTCCAAGACGTCCACCCCGCGGAGCCAGAACTCACACTTTTTGAGTTTAGCAAACAATTTCTGGTCCCGGAGGGTCTTAAGGACTACACGCCAGTGTTTCTTATTGGCGTCTATATACCTCCCAAGCCACACACGCTGCCCTCAACTTACTACATCTCCACCAGCCTCAACCACCTCGTCATGGGTAGCCGGAACAACCGCCACGAAATTGGATTTTCGCTCCCATCCCGGGGGTTTCCCACCATCCCAACAGGGGAACTTCGACCTCACCCACACTTGCCCCTCGGTACGAGGTTCGGCTGTGGCCCTAAGTCCACAGACCTACGTGGTATAGTTTGAACCTAAGTCTACCCATGTCACTCGTGTTCGTCACCCCGGTGGGGCCGCTCCTTGCTGTGGCGTGAGCCTCCTCACTGGTTGCAGTGGTGCCCCCTCCTTTTGTCATAGGGTCGGAGGGCGTCAGGTTGGTACAGGAGTGGCCTCCCCAACAAGTCTATTAGAGTAACCCCTTACAGTCCTCTGGCAGTTTGACTTTCTGTTAGTCACTGCTTAATGGCGGCGTGGGCACCGGAAGGTAGGGTTCTAGACCAGGTGGCCGGATCTACCGAAACGCGAAAGAAACTACTCGACTACCCTTCCCCTATCTTCTTGCCCGTGGTGGGGGAAAGGACGGTAGGTCGTAGACGTCCTCCCGAGTAAAGCTCGCATGTTTTGGCGTGCCTAGTTTCCGGAACGCACCAGGGACTTAGTTCGGTCGATTACAGCTTCAGGATTAGCTGTGACAGTCGATTCTGAGTGCCATGCCAAATACCCCAAGCAAGGTCTTCCCCCAGCTCTTAGTGCACAAGAATTTTGGTCGCCCTTGCAGGCTGGGGAGGGCTTAGCTAAAGGCCTTTGAGGGTCTCTCCCCACAGTCCGAATGAATCTACCCCTAAGATGGGATTCAAGAAAACGGAGAGAAGAGAAGGGGGAGGAGGGTTTTCCTAGCAACTCTAGGTAGGGCGGAAAAAATAGGAGAGAGAGGGAAGGGATAGGAGGGGGACGCTCTGATGTGATACGTGTTCCTAATTCGGAGAGAAACTAAAAGTATTACCCGTTATTACTCCTTTCGGGACATTGCGTCCTCTATCAGGTCGGCTCAGGGGACCGGACCACAACCCTTGGGCCAACGGCGCATGACACGACGGGGCAGGGACCCGGAATCGTCATGGTCTGCTTTGAGTTGACCGTCATGTAGGTCCTCCTATGGGGCGGTGGCTGCGGTGGTACCCCGTTCCTCTCGCCGCGATGCTGTCAGGGTAGTCGCCGGTCTCTGGGGGCAGGAGGCACGAAAGTGCCCTGGCTTGCCACAACGAAAACAGTGGTTGTACCTCCATGAACAGCCGGTCACTTGGTGTGCCCTTCCGCAGATGATGCAAGGCTTCTCCCACGGTTCCGGTTCTCTCGTCGGCGCACAGCTGATTTCTTGCTCCGTCTTCGGGCGTTTGGTTGTTCGGCCTCCCTGGGAAGGGCCCTCCTCAGGATAAGGGTGGGGACGCCTCTGGCCCCGATAGAGCCTAGGGTGCTCCCGCTGGGCACGAGCATTGGCAAGCTCCTGCTCCACCCAAGCGGCCGTGTCGACCGCCTCTCGAAAAGTGGGCAATCCTGCCGTTGGCATTCCCCGAAGAGTGTCGCCCCTCCCGCTGTAAACGATGCGATCAGTGCCACCAATGTCTTGTGTCAATAAGCACATCCGTTCGGTAAGCATTGGCAGTTGCCCAGCCACGTCGCACAACTGGTTTCGGAGTAGGCGGTTCGCCGCGGCTGCCGAACCCATCCCATCCATTTCTGTGCTGTTGGTTGAAGATCAAGTCCGGCTGTTATTTGTGCATACAAAGAAACCGCGTCAACCCTAGGCTTAACAGATCTAGTTCCCTGACCTACGAGTACACCGGGACTCTATCCCCTTTCCCTGCACACACTCGCGCTCTACGCACCTATATCTTTGTTATCTCGCAGGTCAGTTGCTTGTGGCATTGCACTCTGTGGATGTTGGTCACCGACCACCGTGATTAAAGTCGTTTTATCTGATACCATGTAATCTGTCACACCCCGGAGGTTCTAAATGAGCGGAAAAACTTGTATATTTTTTTTTTTTTGAAATTAACCTCGCCCACCGGTGCGCGCCAGACCCACCACATATACAAATTCACTCCACAAACGGACGGAGTCTCCTTTGTATATGTACGGCATCTCAATTACAACACATACTTTAACCATGCAGTCACGATGAAACCAAAGGGAGAGATCACAATTAATCACAACCACAATTACTACAACAAGATTGAAAGGATAAATCCACGGGTTGTCAAACGGTGTCCACACGACACCCGGTTTTAAAAACGTTTTCGCAAATCTCTTTTAGGCGGCAACATAACTTGAAAGGATAAATCCACGGGTTTGGAAAGCAGTGCCCACACGACATTTAGTTTGGAAACGTTTTCGAAATCATTTTGCTACTTGAAAACATGCCGCCTGCAAGTCTAAGATAAACACAATAAAAGATGTCACCACTAAGTTAGGATCTCAACCCAACATCCACATTGTTCCACCATCAAGTAATCACTAACCTACTAATCAAAAGCAAATGAGATAATCGAAAGTGAATAAGACATTTTACAGCCTCAAGCGGCTAAGGTCCTCTAAACGCAGTCTCACCATCGTCCCGGTTCCCACCCCTGTTCGGACCTGTCACAGTGGGAAGTCAGTGACAAATAAAGTAGATGAAAATAGGTACAATGCGATAAAAACTATAATAAACAAACCGATACACCAGAGCATTCCACTTCCCCCTCATGAGTCACCATATCCCCTGTTTAATCAAAACGAAGCATATGCCGGGAGGTCTAAAGACCCCCAGCGAAAGTACACTTTGCTCGCACCTTGATGCCATCAACCCCTCCACGGTACTTGTGCAGCACCTTAAGTAATCCGCGAGGGGTCCCCACTATGTCACCTTTACCTTTGTGGGGTACACAGGTCAACGTACCATCTTTCCAAAAAAATACACCCTGTGCAGTGGCCAGACCGCCGGTGTGCGTGTAAGCAATCATGAGCATAAATGCCGAAACCGGCGTGTAATAGAGCACCGCGACATTTGTCGCCACAGTTAGAAATAAAAGAGCGGGATTCTCATGCAATGGGGTTAAACAGTTTACAAAAAGGTACATCTACTTTACTTTCACAAGTTACAACGGGAACAACCATACACCGAAATACAACAAAGTACCCACTTCGAAATGTGCTGATCGGAACACCTGGGACCGAAACACGCTCACAATCGGCACCCGGACCTAAGAAAGTCCCCAAAAGAACAACAGGTCAGACTGAATTGCATTCTGTAAAGAAACGGAGTTTAAAACCCAAGAGTACGACGAAAACCCGGCAACGGCGGCGGTAACGACGCGCGACGGACGACGCGGCCGCGGTCCCTTCCCCCGCGGCGCCGCATGCTGTGCGGCCGCGCGGGCACCGGCCCGGTGCGGCGCCGCATGCGGCTCGGCCGCGCGGTCAGACTCCCCGCGCACCGCTCGTGGGCGGCGCCCCGCGCAGCACTGGCCGCGCAGCGCGCACGCCGCCTGCGGCGGCTTCCCGCGCAGCACCTGCCCGCGCGGGTGCCGCCGCTTGCGGGCGGCGCCCCGCGCGGCACCTGCCCGCGCGGGTGCTGCCGCCTGCGAGCGGCGCCCTGCGCGGCACTAGGCCGCGCAGCGCGGCGGCGGTGGCGGCTAAACGGAAACGACGAAAACCCCAACGAAAACCGAAAAAGAACTTCGCTTACCGCGATCTCGTCGGAGAAGATGATCTGCTCACACTTCCGTCTCCGGCACGTTGATCGGAGGCGATCGGACTCCTCCGCTTTCTTCTCCTCTCTTTCTTTTTCCTCCGGTTAGGGTTTTATTTTTCTCTTTTCTCTCTTTTCTCTCCGGCTAGGATTTTCTCTTTTCTTTCGGAAAAAACAGATTTCTCTCTTGGTATGTACAATAAAACACACATCCGGGTATTTATTATTTAAAATTAATTATCTATTCCCATGAGATAAGTCCACATCCCCTCGAAAAGCGTGCCAGATCTTTAGCACGGATTCCGATACATACTACGGTCACCGCGACCGTCAAAACCTCATTCCGGGGGATCCGTAAGTCGGATTTCAGACCCGATTGCACCACCGTTTATCGTTTTTCGAGCTCTATCACAGAAAGATACCCGCACCGCACGATAGTCAACTTAAGAAAACTTGATAATTCAATTTTTCCTAACATGTAATTTATTAGTAAGAGGGTAAAACGATACACAAAAAATCGTAATATTATATTTTACTAAAAAATTCATATGAAAATATTTGCCAACAATAACTTCATTGCCAAGATATTTCTTTTAAGAGTTTTATGCTATAGACTGAACAAGTATATTGTTGATGAAGCTATTCATTTACGTATCAAACTCAATGAAACTCTCTTGAATGAATCTCAATTTGAGCCGGCCCTTCAGGACCGGCAAGCCAAGGTGAGCTCGGCATATATATTTGTCTATTTTGTGGCATTGGTTATGATACTCTTTCTTTCATCGAAGCACGTACTATGACGTCATGCAGGTCTCTCTATGCAACTAGCGACTCTTTTGATGCTATGAGATTGTTCGTGGTAGCATGGTTCTTCTGTCGATTTTCTTATTTCATGTCTGAAATGTGTTTGTTATATTTGTATCGAAATCTCATTTGGTGTAAATGAAGGTGTGCATCTGTATTTACTTATCTTTCAATTTTTTTAGGACACTCTTCTCTACTGTATGTTTTTTTTTGTCAATAGTTTTCTGTTAGTTGTGACTCAAAATCAGAATCGCTTCGATATTATGATTCAGGTTCGCCGACGGCTTTGCGGTGCGACTTCAAAATTTTGTAGATGTCTGTGGTGTCCCGAAGCCCACCACTGACATCGGACGGGGGGTGCGGAGGGCGGAGCCCCCCGCGGTACGGATCCAATCCACTAAGGAAAAACCCTAATGTCTCTTTTATTTGCCCTAGAGTGAGATCGAGCGATTAACTAAGAACAGAACTCTTGTATTACCTCTTTTCTACATAGTGAAATATCCCCTCTTTCGCCCGTGGTTTTTTTCCTGCAAAGGATTTTCCACGTAAATCTGTGTGTTATTTTTCTGTCTTGCAATTTTGGTTCTACTTTTCTGTCGTGATCGCCAATTGATTTTGTTTAGTTTGTGCGCTCGTTTCTAACATTTTCTTTCACCCCTCTATTTTTTTTTTTAAAAAAAATTATACTTTTAAATATCAATCAATCAATAGAATCTAATAGTGTTTCCCTTAAAAAAATCTTGATGAGAACTAAGATTGAATTCACATTATTTATATTTTCGTACTTTCTATGGAGTTTTTTTGTTTATCGAATAAGACATAGATCCTGTCGACCATAAATTCTTCTAAATATCCATACTGGGGGGGTCAAGTCCTATCTTTCAAATCTACATTGAAAGGATCAAACTTCAGACTTTACCTGACCTCCAAGTCAAGTAGCTAGTGTGTTTTGTTTTGTCCGATTCCTAATTCCTAATTTTGTCAACATCCTCTCCCTTTCTTCTCTTTTATCTCCCTTTATCTCACTGTGGCGTTCCCATCTCCCCATGCAAATAAACCCAACTCTCTATATACCTACCTTATCTAACTAATTCCTTGTCCCTAAAAACAATGTAGCATGGAATTTATAAGGAAAATACAATCTATGCATATCTATATAGATGTAAATGTTACATTCCATGCATCCTAGCTAAAATTTATAAAATCACTTGAATTTTTAGATTTTTTTTTTACAAAAAGATGAGACAAGTAAAAAATAAGTGGCTTTATGTAAGTAGGGATATAAAATATGCACTTAATCTAGAAGTGTACACATAGATTATTTTTAGCATGATAACCTTATTTAGAAATTTGACATCTCGCATTTGACCATTTTACCGTGGAACTAGATTAAGCTTAGAACGGATTAAAGCCTTGCAGCTCCATAGGATTCACATTCAAATTTTTTGGATTTCAATCGTATGAAAATATAGTAGTTGCGACTCGAATTAAGAGATGGTTAATTTGGGCCATGACAAGATTAATGAAAGATATTGTGAATCCAGAAAAGTCTTGGAGGCAAAGCAAATTAACCGGTGCGACTAGGCCGATCCGTTTGATCTCTTTTGTTGGTTACCGACCTCAAATTCTAGTTTTTGGTTGCGACAGTTCGCATTAGGACCCTAGTGAGCTAGTTAAAATAATGAACGAAAAATTTAGCTCGCGCTCAGTTTGTTTATTAACGAGTTGAACACGAATTGGCTTGCATACAACAAGTTAGATTATCAGTCCTGTTACTGAATAAAAATTGAAAATAAAAAATAAAAAATAAATATTTTAATATAATAATTAAAATTCATAAAATAAACATCTTTCTACTCTTAGGTTGATCTTAAATTTAAATAGTAGAAATTAACTAGATTAGAGTATTGTAGGCAATGTGTGTGTGTGTGTGTGTGTGTGTGTGTGTGTGTGTGTGTGTGTGAGAGAGAGAGAGAGAGAGAGAGAGAGAGAGAGTCAGTCTTCGGTGCTTTCGAAAGCACGCAGATTTTCGTGCTTTCAAATTATTTAATTTCAATAATAGAACATCTGATTCGATGATCGATTTTATTAGACATGACATTATTTAAACAATCTAAAAATTAAATTTTATAATTTTTCGACATAATTTGTTTAGTGATCAAAAAATTTTAAAAAATAACTATTTTAACGGCCGATATGATAAGTTTGTAAATTTAACGGTGCAAAATAATCTAAATTAAGTAAAAATTTTACTGACCATCAGTACTAAGATCAATTTTTTTGATTTAAAACTTAGGCATTTTATCACTATTTATATAATATTTTTTTTTTAGCCGTTCATTGTGGGTACTTGTTCACTAGGCAAATGAAGTAAAAAAATTATGAAGTTTGATTTCTAAATAATTTCAACACGGTAAATCATGTTTAGTGGAGTCGATCTCCGAATCGAATGTTCCATCATCAAAAATAATTTGAAAATATGGAAGCCTCCGTCTTAATACACAAATGACTAAAACTCCTACTCTAGTTTTTTTTTTTTTTTTTTTTTTTTTTTTTTTGTTTTTTTTTTTGAGAGAAAGATAGCATGCTACCCGCTTCGTTTATTTTGAAATAAACTTTAGCTAAAAATATAAAACAACTAGATTTCAAACTCAGGACCTCAGGTATCAGCTCTTTGCCGACAATTAATTATTTTATAGTATTATATTATATTAGCAAGTGACTCGTGCTAAGAAAATTTAATTTTTTTTTTTTAAAAAAAAAGTCTATGAGTTAGATGTATTTTTTTAATTAGAGATTAATATTTGAACTCAACATCCTATTATATTTAAAAATAAATTTACATTGCTCAAATATGACTATTAGTATATAT
>CM054933.1:7653389-7983718 GCA_029168755.2 Tillandsia fasciculata
CTGGGCTACCCCGAGATCATTTTGCTGTGATTCTTGCACCGGCAGACTCCTAAGAGGTAGGACTTCATCTTTCGTTTTGGTCGCGCTTTCCCGTTTCGAGGTTTTGGCACGGATCCCGAGGCAAACAGTGACCCCATTTTCTGTATGGACTTCCTTGACAGCAGCGGGGTATTTTGGCCATATCTTTGCGCACGAGCGTCAGACGGAAACGAGCTTATACAACTTTTTCATCTACGGATCGCAAGGAACGCGCTCGTATTTTTATTGGATTTTTGTGAGATTTATTTCGAGGTGAAAATTACTGTTTTCTCAGTGAACAGTGTCAGTTTTAGCACAGATTTTTGTATGAGTGTACCCCTTGCCGAATTTTTATCTTGACTTACCGAACTCAGATTTGGGCGTGCAAGGTACCGTTTCGAAGCTATCGACGCGAGGATCGCCGTGATATTTTTATTGGAATTTTCTGGGCACTTTCTGCAGGTGATAATTTAACAGTTTAGAATTCGAGGTTGTATGTGGTTATTAGTGCTATAATTGGGAGCCTAGTGTAATTAGTGGACTTTGTATTGTACCAGGAGTATTACGGGTGTGCTGAAATTGTGGGAGCAAGGATTTGGAGTTTTGGTATTTTCTAGCTGTACGGACTTGGACAGTTGCACTTCAGGTGGGTGGTTGTTGTACTCCTCTCCTTTGTTATGCCCACTAGGAATATCAGAGTACCCCTGATTTGATGATGCTAAATGTGTTGATTGGTAGACTTGCATGCTTTAGGGAGCAATTATTGGTTATCTGATCCATGAAAATTATTGTTAGATTGATCACTTGTTTAATCGCTTAATTATTCTGGACTGTATGCTTAGAGAAAAAATAATAATTGAGGACTGCAAAACTGATGATTGTTCATATGAGACTGTCACCCTAGCTTATGTCACTCTAAACTGTTATTCTGGGAAATTGGACAAAATATTGGAACAATGCATGATTAAATTGGTCACATAATTATGTCATCTTTTACTGCTATACTATTTTTGGGACTTGACTTAGGAGAAACCATGCATTTACTCTTTTCTTCTCCTATTGTTGACACTTGCGGCTTAGTCGCTCAGGTTCGAGCGTGTGTTGGACAGTGTAGTCAGGTATTGGGGATTTGGGACAGGTTGGGTGTATGACAGGGTGTTGCGGCGACCACGGATCTTGGGTGGTTGACCGGCTTATACTATTGCATCAGATTGGGTGTTTTGGGGATCGGGCTATCTTTAGTGGAGGGTTTTTCCCACTTCATTGAGTCTCGATCCAGTCCTGCTATATCAGGTTACTTGTGGTTACTTACTTTACTCGTGTGGGTCGCTCCCCACGAGTGCCACTCCGGAGTGCGCGGCAGACAGACTTTGAGTCCTGGGGACTCCTTTTGCTTCGGTGTTATGCGTAGGCTGGCATACCCGTCGCGGCAGAGCAGGCAGTGCCAGTGTTCACTGGCGGTCAGATTGGGTCCTTTGGACAGGCTTCTTTTACTGATGCATTCCTTTTCCCATCCGTGTTGAGTTATCATATAGAGGCATATTAGGGATAGCATTTTATCAGTTGCTTCATTTATCTGCATCCCCTTTCTTTTCCTTTCCCTTTTGCCTCTGATCACCTGGTGGGCATATCTGAGCTGAGGCTTTACCCACTAGGGGAGGCTACTGTTTATAGTAGTACTTACCCCCATTGTTTTTCTTGTTTCTTTCTTTCCCCTTGTTTTGCAGAGTCCTCAGTGGGAGTTGCTGGGCCGTCAGCAACTGATCGAGGTAAGCGCATCGCGGACTAGATAGAGAGCCTCCCGAGGGTTGTAGCTGGAGATTTTTGGGTACCAGGACTTCTCAGACAGTGTTATTTATTTCTTTTGGGACTGGCTTCTGCCAGCTGTTTGTATTTTAGTGGTGAGCTGGGAGAGACATCTGTATTTTATTTTACTGTTGTACCTTTTACTTCCAGCTTCTGTCTGAGATACAGTAGTTTTAGTTTAGCTCTGATTATTATGCTCTTTTATTATTATTTTTTTTATCTGAGCAGGTTACCGACGCTTCGTGTATGTGGAAAATACCGCATGCACGGCGGATCTGTAGACGGGCCCGGGTTCTGATTTACACCCGGGGCGTGACAATAATAAAATTAATTAATATATAATTAATGAATTTAAATATATTAAACTATTATTGTAAATATAAATGTAACTTCGCCATATAGCAATTTGAGGTTCATTTGAAAACCTTGCTACCAAAATTATATATATAGTAGTGTAGTGACCTGCACGATGTGGCGAGTAGATAATAGGAAAAAAAATAAAAATATTAATAAAATATATTTCTACAATTTTTTAAATAAATATATAATAATAAAAAATTTTCATATCAAATTAATAATAAATTAATCCAAATGTGTAACCAATCTATATGCTTAAACTTAACGGTTTAAAAACAAATAAACACATTACATATTTTCACAATTGAGAGAGAGAAGACAAAACTTAAAGCATGAGTTATCAAAAGGCCATTTCCGTCTCGCCCTTCATCGCCCTGAGCTTTATCCGGCCTAAGCGTCCTATATTGCTCTATTAAACTCCCACAACGGCGGAGGAGGCGGAGGAACAACTCCTCGCGTTGCACCCTGAACGCGCTTAGTTCTAAAGCGAGGAGGATCGTGTTGAGTCGGGTTGGCGCAGATTAAGATTTGAAGAACTTGCTTGCACTCTCTCTAAATTCTAGATTTGGGCGGAACAAAATTATAAGGTGGGTCCCACCTCCATTGAATAAAGAGAGGGCGAGGGAAAAAACCATGATGTTTCATCAAAAAGGAGTTGATGTGGGCGAAGACGAAAAAAAATTATAAAATAATTAAAGAGCACATTGATTATAGGAGTTGGGTAGAGAGGATGGGAGAGGAAAAGTCACGATGTTTCATCAAATAAGAGTTAAGAGAGAAGGAAAAATTGTCACGTGACAAAAAGCATTAGAGATTCATAGTTTGTATAATATATATATATATATATATATATATATTATAATATATATATATATATAATATATATATATTATATATATATATATATATATAGTAGAGCTTATATGCTTTTAAAAGAACAAGACCATCCATACTTGTAAATTTTTCACTATTGAATTTGTATTATGATTTGTGCTTTTGTAAAATCAACTAAAGAGAGAGAAAGATAAAATAAATAGCACAAATCCAAATCCAAATACAAATTCAATGGTCAAAAATTCACAAGCATGGATGGTCTTGTGCTTTTAAAAGCTTATAAGCTCTATTATATATATATATCAATAAAGATTATAAATCCTCAGTTCTTCCGAGCCCGAGTGGAGCCTTCCCAGACGTCCCGAGCCGATGTGGCGCTTTCTCCTCACTCCGCTCTCCTCTGCACATGGTCTTCCCCTTTCCCTTCTCTGCACATGGGCTTCATGTGCTTCCCCTATAACCGGTCCCCCCCCCCTTCTCTGCACATGGGCTTCATGTGCTTCCCCTCTAACCTCCCCCCCCTATATAATCCCCCTCCCTCTCTGTGACACCCCCGGAATTTGGATTAGTCCTCTATATAAATGATATAATAGGACTAAATCTCTAACCCGGCTATAGCATTTTGGATGGTAGCAAGATCCAAGAGGAACATGAGAGTTAAGCGTGCTAGAGCTAGAGTAGTTCTAGGATGGGTGACCCCCTGGGAAGTGGGGCGTCACAGTTGGTATCAGAGCCATTCACCAGCCGGAAATGTGAGATGAGTCTCGGCTGAGCCAGGGTTATATAGCGGGTAGAGTGAGGCTCCCCGGCTAATGACCGTTGTGAGTGGAGTGCAGCTCCTCACAAGGTCGGCTAAGGCTAGCGAGACGAGTCTCACATCGCCTGGTGCTTGTGAGTGTGCTTGAGCCTGACGTGGACGTCAGGGCTTAAAGGGGGGAAGAATGTGACACCCCCGGAATTTGGATTAGTCCTCTATATAAATGATATAATAGGACTAAATCTCTAACCCGGCTATAGCATTTTGGATGGTAGCAAGATCCAAGAGGAACATGAGAGTTAAGCGTGCTAGAGCTAGAGTAGTTCTAGGATGGGTGACCCCCTGAGAAGTGGGGCGTCACACTCTCTCTCTCTATATCTCTCATTTTCTCCCCTTTCCCGCTGCGCAGGCAGCGCCCGCCCCTGCGCGCTTGGTGCTTCCCGCTGCGCAGGCAGTGCCCGCCACTGCGTGCGCCTGCTGCTGCGCGCAGCAAGCGCGCAGGGGCGCGCGGCTTCCGTGCAAGGGTGCCGCGTGGGGGTGCGGCAAGCGCGCAGGGCGCCGCGCGGTCGCGCAGGAAGCGCGCAGGGGCGCGCGGCTTCCGTGCAGGGGTGCCGCGCGGGGGCGCGGCAAGCGCGCAGGGCACCGCGCGGGGGCGCTGCAAGCACGCAGGGCGCCGCGCGGGCGCCCTGCGCAGGTGCACGCGGCGCATCCCTGCGCGCTTGCTGCTTCCCGCTGCGCAGGCAGCGCCCGCCACTGTGTTCGCCTGCTGCTGCGGGCAGCAAGCGCGCAAGGGCGCGCGGCTTCCGTGCAGGGGTGCCGCGCGGGGGTGCGGCAAGCGCGCAAGGCGCTCTACTCCAATTTATAGTGAACTTAGATGATGAAGAGCTTTTGATTTGTCAAGATTCTACGCCAGTTTGAAGCGAGTCAGATGATAAGCCTTTTTTTTTTACATCAAATTGAGTTGATATCGATGAACTGATGAGCATGAAGACAAGTAGGAGGAATCCAAGAAAGATGATGATCCAAATCGTACTCTCTTTTACTTAAGAATAAGGAGGTTAATAATGGAAAAGACAACATATATAACAGCCAAGATTTTAGCATATGGGCCAAAGATCTGAAATTGGCAAAGTGCTTCATATGATAATTAGAACTACGTACAACATGAATAATGTAAGCACTGGTTAACAACAACCTTGACATTGATTAAGATTTTCAAATTAGTATCAAACATGGACAAAAGTTGGAGCATAAACTCATACTCCAAAATAAAAGCAAAAGAGCAATCTACATCCACAGGCAGTCGCTCCAAATAAGTAGCATTAACAAAGATCATATGTGGTTCATTAGCTTATTAATTTGAGATATGAAGTGTCGTTCAAAACTATTTTAGAAGAAAATTATTTAGGCATTAGAAATTCTTTTATAATTTGTAGTAGAGTTCGTTTCGTAACATCTTTATTCCAAGCAAGTCTTTCACAAAATCCAGAAATGAATTTTATATTTTCCTGATTTGAGAGCAAAATGGCAATGAGTCAAGGGGTAGGAACTGCGAGTGAGTGGATGAAGAAACAAACTAGGATGATGAAATTGAGGGCGTAAAATAATTCTCTTTGTTTTTGAATCTTGTGTGTTGTCTTTGGGTTAATCACACACCATTACTCTCCCAACCTTTTCCCGATCATTTTTTTTTTTTTTTTTTGGTATCTTTTACTTTTAATTATTAGATGTATTTTTGTTGATTCATATGATGATATGCTTTTCTATTTCTATTTTGATTCTTCAAGAGTTGCTCAAGGTATTTGATATTTTGTTTTAGTAAAAAAGCCTTTGAATAGTAGGGCATGTAACATACCAATTTGCTGTATGTTAACTGGGAAATCTTTGTAGCCAACTATAGATAAAGTGCACTTAAGGTGTTTGATGTTTTGCTTCAACGAGAAAGCTTTTGTATATTAGAATGTAGCAAACTGTTAACATCATCTCTTTTTGGTGCCTTTTCAGTATTCGAAAATAGATACAAATTATTAATGTTAAAATAAAAATATCCCAACTACTTGGATAGCCCTTCATATAACAACAGCTACTTGCTAGATTATTTTTTTCTTTTTTTTGAGTCTTATTTTCTAATTTTATTCTTACCGAGTTGTTCGTATCAAATAACCGTAAAGATAAGGTTTTTCTCTTTGAATGTTCCAATAACACTAATAACAGGGTAAATTTCTACTGGAGATTGAACTTTGTAAGATTAAAACAAAGTGTTTGTAGAAAAAAAAAGACCAAAAAACTTTTTCTTCATAGAAAAATGGGAAAGTTATAATTAATGGCACTCAAGCTTTTGGCTCAAGTTTTGTGCTGAGACTGTCGGCCGCTCTAAACAAAAGTTCATTTTCGTTGTCTTCAAAAATTCCTGCTTTCCCGTGTCTTTTTTATTTGTTCAATTATTTTTTGGACCTGTAATGATGCATAATACATGATGTCATTGTTTTATTGTGTTTTCCTTTTATTCAGTACATTGCACAAACAATATTGTTATATTTCGTATTTATCTCAGAAATAATTTACTATGAAGGTTATAAACAAGCATTAATATTTTTCTATATTATTGAAGATAATTACAAAAATTATCCGCATTAATTTCTACATCAGCATGAGGTAAAACATAAAGAACTAAGATGATCACACAGAGTAAAAGGTAGTATGTTCTTCGGTTCATGTTTTCTTATAGCAATGATGATAATGCAGAAGAAACCAACTTAATTTGAGAGGCCAACTGTTTGGGTAACCAGTTGGAGATGATTGTTGAGTATGCTGAAGTTTATTTACTCGCAAACTAATTTTGGGATAATCTATATTCTTCACTACTCTGTGGTTGCTCTTCTCTGTTTGCTTCTCTTTTGCCTCCCGCGTGGTGTACATGATGTCCCGCATCTCGCACTGATCCCCTCTCTCCCCTTGCCCTCTTTCTTTCCTATTCAGCCTTCAATAGCCTGCTCTTTAAGCAACTAGTTGGAAGTAATTGGTAATTTTATTAGTGCCAATTCCGTGAAAAATTAGTTATGCTTCTAGACTCGCATGATTACCTTCATATTTTCTTAGCCAAAAGAAAAAAAAAAATATATGACCACTTCATGTGGGTTAGTATGTTCTTTTTTTTTAGTTTAAGTATTCTTATCCTATAGTCTATTCTAACAGTTGGAGGTAGCTCAAGTTCAGTTACTATGCGACCAATATGGTAATGTGGCCGCGCTGCGCAGTTGAGACTGTAGTGTGCAAGTTAAGGCGGCATCAAAGGGCAAGCTCTGTTTAACTCTTTTTCTTTTCGTTTTTTGCCTATTAAGTTTCCGAGGTGAGTAGGTTTATATTTCGATCACAAAATATATGATCACAAGTTGAGCCACCAACATCAAATGCCATCAAATGCCATCAACATGTTAACATAGATAAATACTGAATGGGGATGAAATCTGCATTAGGTTTACATGCCATCTCTTAAGGTTATGAGTATATACATGCCACTGCAAAGAACACATTAGGTTTTTTATCAGAACTAAGATGAGATCTGGAGTGTCATATATATACCTCACTGTTTCTTTAAGTGGTTTCAAGTGTCTCTGCCTCATAATTTTCCCTGTATTAATTAGTTTTGCTCTTTCGTACTTCCTCCTGTTTGCGGTTTTCTATCATTTTGTGCCGCCGTATGTCCTCGCCGCCCCTTTTGTCCTGCTGGACTAGCGGTGGCAGATTACCTAATGTTTTCGTTACTTACTTACCTTGAATATGTATATATATATATATATATATATATATATATATATATATATATATATATATATATATATATATATATATATATATATATATATATATATATATATACTTCCAACTGCTGATGCTGCTTCTTCTCCCAGCTGCTGTTGATTCTGATGCTGCTGAACAGTTCCTGGTTGAGTAATACAAAAGAAATATGTTGCCGAACCTATATTCGATCCTAAAAAAAATTCATTTAATCCTAAAATATATTGCCCAACCTCCATTTAGTGCAATTTTCGAATGTAGATGTTAGCGCACTTTGCAAATCATTTATAAATGTTGATGTGGTTTTCCAAATGTAAAGTGAATTTTATTGTCAATTTATAAGTTTAATTCCTTTTATAAGTTTATAAGTTTCCAAATGGTAGTGTAGTTTTCAAATGTAAAGTGGATTACATTGTGAAGAATTACTTTGTGAAAGCATTACTTTGTGTGAGAAATTATTTTGTGTTAATGATTATTTTCATGCTTTGAAAGATTATTTTATGTGAGTAATTATTTTGTGTGAATGATTACCTTTATACTTTGACTATTTATTTGTAAGTTTAGTTCCTTACTATGATGGTCCTTTTTGCTTAGCTTGCTTATGTTTTTTTATATTTACCTTGCTTTTATTTTATACCTGTGTTGGTGGACTGTATGATTATTTTGTAGGTTAGCTAATATTTACCGAAAAGTATGGAATGAAAAAATAATATTTGTTACAAAAATTATACCCGCGGCGCAGCGCGGGTACTTCACTAGTATACATAGAGAGAGAGAGAGAGAGAGAGAGAGAGAGAGTAGAGGTTATATACTCTCAAAAGCACAAGACGGCCAAATATGCGTTTGAATTATTTACCATTGGATTTGCATTGAGATTTATGCTATTTAATTTTTTTATCTCTCTCTTTAGTTGACTTTACAAAAGCACAAATCCCAATACAAATTCAATGATAAAAAATTCACAAATATATTTGGACTTATACTTTTGAGAGTATACAAGCAATACAATACATACATATATATATATATATATATTATATATATATATATATATATATATATATATATATATATATATATATATATATATATATATATATATATATATATATATATATATATATATATATATATATATATATATATATATAGTTCGGCTATTATACTATCGATAGTACTAAGCAATGGTGCTATCAAGTTTTCTACCCTTAGATCAATCCCTTTAATTATTTTCACCGGTTAGATTTTACTATTTCCCCAACCACCCATCAAACCCAAGGGGCCCACTATCATCTCAACCACACATCTTTTAATTCAACGGTTAAAAACTTAATAGCACCAATAACTTTGTACTATTAATAGTATTCTAGCCTAGCTATATATATATATATATATATATATATATATATATATATATATATATATATATATATATATATATATATATATATATATATATATATATTTGTCACGCCCCCGAGGGAAGTTCAAAAGCGAAAAAACGGCCCAATTTTTTTTTCTAATAAAACATCCCCACTCTCCGGCACGTGCCCAGACCCGCCACACATACAAAGTTACTCCACAAACGAATAGAGTCTACTTTATATATGTACGGCGTCGCACAACATACATACACTATGCCTCACTAGTTTACATATACATTGTCACATAAGGAAATCACATAAACTCATACATCATTCCGAGGATAATCGCCCACACGGCATTTACTAATTTGAAAGGATAAAATCACAAGCTTTAAAATAGTGCCCCCAAGACACTCTGTTTTAGAAATATGTTTTCGCAAACATTTAGTCTTTTCAAAACCTTCACATGCACAATCAATTATCCCAAAATGAAAAGGAAACATCAAAGTTTATTATTCCATAACATCAAGCATTCGAGTTCCAAGTTATATCCCATCATCCAAAAACAAGTTGAACTAGTGTCATGCTTATCATATCCACATTGTATCTCAACAATAGAGGAGTAAGAAGAAGTCACTGAGATGACGGAAAGCGATGTCACTCGTGCGTCAATGTCTCTCCTCCATCCCCGCCGGATCCTGTCACATGGTGGGAGTCAGTGACAAAAAACATAGGAAGAAAAATAACCGATACATAATCATGATGGATTATAGATGGATGCAAGAGTACATAGCACAACAAACCACAACCGGAACACCTGTTCCCAACATCACCATCCCTTAGTCCGTCGACTTTAGGAATACCCAACCTTGCTCAATTCCTTGGTGCTTTAATTATAACCCACCCCTTGTTCCTTCTGTGGGCCCCTACGTAATCGCCGCATAGAGTTCACGGGTCTATCCCGGACCACTTCTCCAGAAAAGTACACCCTCTTACGGTAGATCAGACGGCTGGTGTACGTGGTAGCGTCATGAGCCTCAAAACCTGTTATCATAGATTTGATCGCGGTAACTGTACCCGACCAAATCAAGCATCTTGTCTTGTCCTCTTTTATATGTATCAAATCTTGCTAAAGCATGCCACAAATTGTCCTTCCTTAAAACAGTTATGCCAAAATATTTTAATAAAAGAAATGAAGAAAAAGGCCGGACACAAATTCCGACAACGTCCTCTACCTCGGTTTAGTTACCCACCTCAAACAACGAAGAAGAAGATGTGTGAAAGCTCCAACTAAAAACACCTCAACCCCGCCGAACAACTACACCCGAAAAACCAATCGTTAAAGCATCGTTACAACCAAAACACAACTTGGGGTTCAATATGATGTTCCGACAATGCTTTGGGTAGCGATTAGTATAACAAAGCGAAAATCAACCGAACACATAGTGGAACGACATCCGTCCGGCGAACCTCCCCCGATGGGGCGGTGCCCCGCATGGTGCTTGTGAGGACCCAGATCCCCGCGATGAGGTTACTGCGTGATCAGCAGCTTCTAGCGGCCCATGTTGGGTGATAGAGGTGTTTGTGCGCGTATTGGAACCCAGGATTTGACCCGGCACGAAAAATGGATCAAGTTCACTTTTCCGGAAATTTTCGACAAATTTTAGAAGTGGAATTTGACAAAACGGACAGCGGATTTAGATTCAGCACGCGAGACACCCTAGATCACCCCGATGGACTTTTGAGCCCATTTTTGCAGCAGCGCGTTCACGAGAGGTACGACTTCGTTTTCCGTGTTGATCGCTTCGCCTTATTTTGGGTTTTTTGGCATCGTTCCCGAGGTGTTTTGTGACCCCCTTTTTCTATTATGAGATTTTGGACAGCGGAGGCTTGTCGATTTTCTATCTTGACCTACGACTATCGGATCGGGGCGTATGAGGACTCGATCGGCATCTACTCTTCGAGAGTGACGCACCCGTATTTTTATTGGAATTTTTGGAGGACTCCTCGAAGGTGATAATTGAGATTCTTTAGGACTGTTTTTTCTGCAGAATTGTACTGTGGATTGTTTGGCTTGCTACAGTGTTTCATTTATATCTTGGCCTACAGGTGTCGGATTGAGGTGTATAAATACTCAATTTTTATCTACTCATCGCGAGGATCGTAACGGTGATTTTTCTGGATTTTTCTGAGGACAAATTGTAGGTGAAAAGGGCCTTCTTTGTGCTATTTTGGAAAAACAGCAAGTGTTTGTTGTGGGTAAGTTGTGATGTTGTTTTAATTGTGGGCTGTGTTGTTGGTTTGAGCAGAGGCTGGTGCGACTGTGTACCGAGGGTGCGGTTCCAGTGGATTTTGTTAGCAAGTGGCTGCACACTTCACCGACTTCGGCTTTGCCTGCGGAAAGCGAATCAGGTGGGTGCTTCGTCTCCAGAACCGGTGGACGGTTCTCTAATTATATTTAATAGAATGCATGCATGTTAGTGTACCAATATATGATTGTATTCACCTATGCTAGTTGAGAGCATGTTTAGGAAGATGAGGCGTATTTTGATTGGTTTTGGTGATTATATCCATTAATGTTTCCTACTTATGTTTCAGTTTATTTAAATGCTATTATTGGAACTTGATCTAGCACTCCCGTCATATGCTACATGTTTAACCAGACCAGTAGAGAACCTTCACTTGGGCTAGGTTCTTTCATACTTTAGACATCCGACACTTTGCATCTTTCCTGGACATAATGTTGCCTCGCCCGGGTAGTGGGCCGAGGGGTCAGGTTTCTGTGGGATATTGTTGCACTCGTGCCTGGGGACTGAGTGGAGTTTGGTAGCTGAGTTTAGACTTGTGCTAGTGTTGTGGGAGCCATTGAGGTAGACGGTGGTCCCGGGCCGTCGAGTATCTTCCGGTCAGTGTTGTTGGGAACCGTTGGGGTTGACGGTGGTCCCGGGTCGTTGAGTGTTGTCCGACCTGTTTGTTAGCCCTGAGTTGTGGGTCGATCCCGGCTGTGGAGTATCTCCAGCCAGTGTGTTTTGTGCCACGAGTTGGTGGAGTTTACTAATGTCTCGAGATTCGAGAGAGCTGATCAGCTGAGTCGTCAAGAGTACTCCGACCGTTGTGCGAGATGTTTGAGGATCCTGAGTCCTTTCGTTCTAAGAGTGAGCGTAGATTTTGACTATAGCCTGCAGGAGCCACTTTGAGCTCGACAGAGTGCGCGGATACCTTTTTCCTCGGTGGGGTCGCGCCCCTCGAGTGCCCCGTCCGGAGTGGGCCTGTTACTTTTGTATCGCGACTTGTCGATGCTGTCCCTCTGGCTGGGCCTTTTTTAGGCAATCACGGATGTAGTCCCTCTGGCTGGGCCAGTTTTGGCAGTCACGGACGCCCTACGTAAGTCCTGTCCTCTTGTGGATGTGTGGCAGTAGGTAGGCGTAGGCTTGACTGGACCCTATGAGGCAGTCAGTTCGATTGGGTCGATTGAGCACCTTGGGTGCGAGTAGGTGCATATATTTTTATTCGTACCACCCATTGAGCATTTAGATAGAGGCATGGTAGCTGTAGAGTACCTCCAACTTTTCTTATTCAGATTTCACTGCATTGTTATCTTATGCCTCTAGTAGACTTAGTGGGTAGATCGTCGGGCTTGGTGGCGGTACCCACTGAGAACTACTTGCTATTGTAGTTCTCACACCCGTTGGGGGTTCTCCCATCTTTTTCTTTTCTCTCTTTTGTTTTGTAGAGTCATCTGTGGGAGATGCTGATTCTGCTGTTGCTGTTCGAGGCGAGGGAGTCGCAAGCTAGATCCCTACCTGTCTTTGGAGAGTAGCTGTACCCCACATTGGAGATTTATAGTACAGTCAGTAGATTAGTTTTATTTCTACTTTTGAGAGATTGTTGTCGTGAGGATGACTTGTACTGAGAGCCTGTACACTGAGGTATTATTTGGGTTTATTCTCCCTGTTTTGTTGTTGGTCTTTGTATCTGAGGATATTGTATTCGATTCTTTTTGGGAGATGGATATTTGTATCTTTCTTTTCCAGTTGTACAGTGAGTGGATTTTTGTTTTACAGCTGTTTTACTTTATTAGCTCTGATATCTGTTAGCTGTAGCACCTTTTCTTGCAGGTTAGACGCTTCGCCTATGCGGGGTTCCGTATAGGTGGCGGATCTGTTGACGAGCCCGGGTCGCAGTTTCGACCCTGGGGCGTGATAGATTAGAGTGGTATCAGAGCCTAGGATGTAGGTCGTTGGGGACTTGGAAACCCTAGGTTTGTGGTTGGACCCTAGGATAACTCACGTGAGAGCCGTGATTTTTAGCGAGAGTCCTGATTGGGTTATATACCTCTCCCAAGGGATGGGATGAGTGATCGGTATGTTTATTCTTCTAAGTGATTATGTTGGCTGCAGACAAAATAATACTATGGAATGGGTGACATGCCCTAGACTTTCGCTGGATTGGATTGAGTGTTTATTTTGTGCTGAGGTGCTGTTTTGTCGTGGTGAGCGGTGTCTCCCCGACGCTGAGTTTTGACCTGTGTGCATCCTGTGGCAGTTGTGGTGCCTGAGCGGTTGGTTTGGGACGGATACACGGATTGATGTCAGAGAGCTCCGGGCCCAGGCGACTGGATTGTCTGAGTTTTATCAGCGGCGGAGTGGGCTGCTGGTTTGGGTGACACAGTTGTTGGAGCAGCGGGCAGCCCGACTGTGCTTTCCTCCTGAGACCACTAGGTTGCAGTATCCTCTGTGGCAGCGATTTTAGTGGCGCCAATGGTGCGAGTAGCCCCCTCTGTACTGACGATTATTGTCGAGGCACCGAGGCAGGGTGGATAGCTGACAGCTGATGAGCTGTGGGACATCATCGATCTGTTGAGCCAGTTTCGACATATGAACCACCCCGATTTGCGGAATTGAGTTGGAGCCTTTGGAGGCAGAAGCATGGTTGGTGGTGATAGAGAGACTATTTGAGAGCCTCCTTGTGTCAGAAAGTTTATGCCGTTGTTGAACTGCGCGCTCCAGGTTTTGAGGGACGAGGCGCATAGGATATGTGTGACTGGGAGTGGATTGCGCCAGGATATCTTTAAGTTATTCGGTTCCTCCGTTTTGGATTATG
This sequence comes from Tillandsia fasciculata, assembly GCA_029168755.2. Taxonomy (NCBI): domain Eukaryota; kingdom Viridiplantae; phylum Streptophyta; class Magnoliopsida; order Poales; family Bromeliaceae; genus Tillandsia; species Tillandsia fasciculata. The sequence goes on from CM054933.1 coordinate 7,667,427, forward strand.
GATGCCTCGATGGAGTAGGCTCGAGTGGAGCATGGCGCTACAATTCCTTTTGGATAGGGATCTACCGCCAGAGGTGAGTTCTGGATAGAGGCGTTTGGGGCTAGCTGATGGAGGACAGATCGGCCGGCAGAGGCATTCTCGATTTCCTTCTTCAGGATCGTGGATTTCTGTGACGCTAGGGGTCGGGTGGACCCTGATAGCAGTAACAGCATTAGTAGCAGCAGCAGCGGTAGCGTGGATGTGTTGTCTGCGGAGGACCACGTTCGTCGCCTCAGGGTGAGCAGAGACAGAGGTCGTGCTCCCTATGTGATTGGTATAGGTAATTTCTGGCAAAACAGATTTTGATGACGAGGCAGACGGAGCGACGACCACTTGCATCGAGCGGTTGGGTCTGTGCTGCCTGGTTAGAGGGCGCCACGACAGTGGATCGAACTGTCGTAGGGGTTATTTCATCACAGCAATATCCTAGCCCAAGTTGGAGTTTTCTACTAGTCTGGTTGAACATGCTGCATACGGCGAGGGTGCTAGGTCAAGTTCCAAGATAACAATAATTTAACAGATTATAGAAAGCAGAAAGATCACATGATTATCAATATAACAGTAGGAAATATCAATTCTCACATTCTAGCATGCTACACAGTACATTCACAACCATGCATGATCCTACATCAATAGAATTAATGTACAGTCCATAGATCTTGAAGACGAGGCAACCCACCTGAAAGTGCTAAACTGTCCAAAGTCCAACAGCTGAAAATACCCAGGAACAAATATCTCCAATTTTCTCCAACACCAACGGGTTCAAAAACACCTGCAAACACCCCTGGGTACAACAATAAGGTCCAAAGTTACACTTTATTCCAAAAAATATCCAAGTACATACAATCTGTTGGAAACAGTCCCACAAATGCAAAATTTTCACCTGTAAATAAAACTCCAAAAAAATCAATAAAAATACGACGGCGATCCTCACGAAGTGTAGATGTCAATCGAGCCCTTAAACGTCGAATTCCAATGTAGAGATAAAAATCCGACAAGGTGCTACTGTCCAAAAGTTCCACGAGGAGCAAAGGGAGTCAAAAACGTACCAGAAACCCTAATAAAAACTCAAATCTGAGGAGAGTGGACAATACAAAAATCGTAGATCTACCTCTCGTGAATTCGACGCCATGAAAATCGTCCAAAAATACAATCGGAGCAGCTCACTAGACCTCACAGACCGAAATGCGACGATAACGGGCCACCGATGAAAGAACGTCGCTCCGCGCTACGATGCCGAAGTCGTCGACGCCGCGGCCTCCAAAAATTCTGAGCCTCCTTCACAAGATGCAACATAGGGAGATGAAGAATTTTGCTAAGGGACTCAGGTGGATTTGGGCTCGGGAAAAATTCCAAACGGGAAGGGGGAGGAGGCCTATTTATAAGCCTCCACAAAAAGCCCGCGAAAATACCCATTATTGTGCTTTTGGGCCAAAATTCCGGGCGCCCGAAAGATTTGGGCGGCTACAGTGTTGGGCCCGGCCCAACACTGTGCGCGCCCGAATCCCCCAGAAGCTGCTACGTGTCCGCGCAGCTCTCCCCTCTCCCGGCGCATGCGCGCCCGCCAAACGCGGAGCGCCGCGTGTCCTGACACGTGGGCGTGGGGCGGCTGCGCCCGCCCAACCGCAGGGCGCCACGTGGTGCCCCCACGTCGAGGCCAACTGCCCCGACTTGCTCCCCCCTAGCGCGTGGAATGCGTGCGCGTGAGCCAGCCACTCGCAGGCTGCCACGTGGCGCGCTCTGGTCCATGCGCCAGGCCGCAAGCACCCGTGGACCGCGCACCGTGAGCCCGCCACTCAGGAGCCGCCACGTGTCCCCCGCGCCCGGTCCAAGCACTAGTGCCAACTTTTCGTGGACTGCGCCGTGTGTGCCGGCCAATCCGGTGCTGCCACGTGGCACCAGGCCGGTCCACGGCTTCCACCATGCACCAAAATGCACGAAAAACTTCCGGGGGTCCCTTTTGAGGCATCCGGACTCCGAAAAAGGCAAGTAAATAGCCAATTTTTGACTTTTTTTTGCGCTAAATCCAAATATGACCTCGGATTAGCCTAAAGCCATTTCTAAATTCTGAATAGCCGGAAGGCAGGCTCAATCCCGAAGCCTCATTGAGTCCGTCCAATGCATCCATTTGATGTGTTGCGGGTCCCACACACCAACAATAGGTATTCTACATCACGGGTCATGGGAGAAGCTACACGGAGATCGGGGTCACTACACTCATCCCGGGCAACATGGGGCACACTGCTCAACAATTGCATAAACTCACGAACATAATCCTGAAGAGGTCGACTCCCCTGCTACAGGTGTCTCAAATTCCCTTCCAGTTTCTGCTTCATACTGTCGGGAAAGAAGGCCCCGAGCAGCAAAGCACAAAACTCGATCCAAGTCATCAATTGCACTCCCGGTGGTCCAACGGGATGAACTCGATGCCACCAAACCTCGGCGCCCTTTTCCAAAAAGTGCGTAGCCAAATGCACTTGATGCTTCTCTCGGATGAACAAGTTCTCAAATAAATTTTTCATAGCAGCAATCCAGTTCTTAACCTCCCAAGGCTCCAAACTTTGCCCTGGAAACTGCGCGGGATAAAACTGGCTGATGTATAACAACTGATCAGTAAGCTCTCGCTGCTCCTGCACTGTCAACGGTGCAATCTGGGCCGAAGTCGACGATATCGCGGCCGGAGGTACTACTGGTGAAACCACAGGAGATGCTCTCTGCTCAAGCCTGCGCATCATGCGCTCCACGTTCTCTTCCTGGTGTCTAACCGTCTGCTCCTGGCGTCTAGCTGTCTCCTCCTGGTGTCTAACTCTCTCCTCCTGGTGTCTAGTTTTCTCCTCCTTGCGCCTGGCCGTCTCCTCTTGGCGTCGTAACGCCTCTGACATCTGGGCTACCTGGGCACGCAACTCTCGGACCTCTCTCTACTCTGTCCATTCGGCCTCCCGCTGTTCGGGCTCCTCATTCAAGGTCAAACGCGCCCTCGCCGCTGCACGACATCTCCGAGGCATCGAAGACGACTGCCACAAACCAAACATCCGGACCACGAAAACTCTCGACCCAATCAAGCGAAAGTCTATAACATGTTACCCATTCTAAAGCATTATCTTGTCTGCAGCCAACATAACCACTTTAGAGAATAAACATGTAAGATCACCCACCCCAATCCCCTGGGGGAGGTACAAACTCAATCAGGACTCTCGCTAAAGTCACGTCTCTCACGAGAGTCATCCTACTGTCCAACCAATAGCCTAGGGTCACTAAGTCCTCAACGACCTATATTCCTAGGCTCTGATACCACTCTAATCTGTCACGCCTCGCGGTCGAAACTGCGACCCGGGCTCGCCAACAGATCCACCATCTGTACGAAAATCCCCACACAAACGAAGCGTCTATCCTGCAAGTCAGATCTATAGCTAAACATGTATTAGAGCTGAAATAAAACTAGTAGCTAAAGAATCACAACTGAACATCTGAATATACAAAATCCTCAATACATAGTCCCTACCTCTATGTAAATGAATACAAATCTCTCAGACATGTCCAGTAAAAAAGTGGAAACATAAAATATAGGGTACATCTACCACCGACTCTCAAATAGAATAGTAAGGAGCTACTCGGCCACGTCCTCACCTCGCACAGCTGTCTCCGCGCGAACCAAGCCGGAATAGCAACCTCTGGAAACTTGTCACCACAGCGGGTGTGAGAACTACTGCAGAAGGTAGTTCCCAGTGGGTACCGACACCAATATCTACGGTATGCCCACTAAGTCTACTGGAGGCAAAATAATAGGTATGCAGATAGATAGATAATAGGTAAGCTGAATGAAACTATAGCTAAAATACCACAAATACCATGCTCAAAGGGAACACTCATCTAAGAACATGCTATGCATCCACCTACTGCTACTATTGTAATATCATAGATTTTTGTAACATTTTACCTCCTGCTAATAAAGTTTTCGTTTGGAGAAATTGAACTAACGGGATTACTTAGGTGGGTAATCACGAGGTGCGGATATTTTTCTGCGATAGAGCTCGGAAAACGGAGAACGGCGGTGCGATCGGATCCGGATTCCGACTTACGGAACCCCCAGAAAAGGGTGGTTAGGATCGCATTAGCCAGGGGGTACATCGAAATTCGTGTAAGTGATTTTGCACGCCTTTCGAGGAGATAAAGAGTTATTTTTAAAGTATTATCTTTAAAGAATTATCCCGAAGGATTATCTCTGAGGAATTAATTAATTAACGAATTAATTAATTAGGATTTAAAAATATCCGATGTGTTTTTATCGTACATTAAAAATGATTTTTGACTTCTCCCGAAAGAAAAAAAAAAGGCGAAACTCTAACCGGAAGGAAACGAGAGGAAAGAACGAGCGAAAGGAAAGGAAAAGGTGAAACCCTAATCGGAAGGAAACGAGAGGAAAGAAGGAGAAGGCGGAAGGACCCAACCCTTCCGACGAACGTGCCGAAGCCGGGAACGTGAACGGATCTCCGTCTCCGACGATTAGCGGTAAGCGAGATTTATTTTCGGTTTAGCTTCGCTCGGTTTTCGTTTCCGTTTTACGCGTTGTCTTTGGGGTAGCCGTTTGCTACCCTACGCGTCGCCGCCATGGAACACTAGGGCACCGCCGCACGGCCCTAGGGCATCGTCGCCACGTCATGGCCGCGTCGCACAGGGGTTAGCGCCCGCGCGGCCGCGGCACGCGCCGCGCGGGGACAGTGCCCGCGCGGCTGCGGCGCGTGCCGCGCGGGGCCCATGCCCGCGTGGCCGCGGCTGGTGCAGCGCGGGCGGGCGCCCGCGAGGCTGCGACGCGGGCCGCGCGGGGCCCATGCCCGCGCTGTGACGCCCCACTTCCCAGGGAGTCACCCATCCTAGAACTACTCTAGCTCTAGCACGCTTAACTCTCATGTTCCTCTTGGATCTTGCTACCATCCAAAATGCTATAGCCGGGTTAGAGATTTTAGTCCTATTATATCATTTATATAGAGGACTAATCCAAATTTCGGGGGTGTCACATTCTTCCCTCCTTTAAGCCCTGACGTCCACGTCAGGCTCAAGCACACTCACAAGCACCAGGCGATGTGAGACTCGTCTCGCTAGCCTTAGCCGACCTTATGAGGAGCTGCACTCCACTCACAACGGTCATTAGCCGGGGAGCCTCGCTCTACCCGCTATATAACCCTGGCTCAGCCAAGACTCATCTCACATTTCCGGCTGGTGAATGGCTCTGATACCAACTGTGACGCCCCACTTCCCAAGGGGTCACCCATCCTAGAACTACTCTAGCTCTAGCACGCTTAACTCTCATGTTCCTCTTAGATCTTGCTACCATCCAAAATGCTATAGCCGGGTTAGAGATTTTAGTCCTATTATATCATTTATATAGAGGACTAATCCAAATTTCGGGGGTGTCACACGCGCGGCTGCGGCTAGTGCAGCGCGGGCGGGCGCCCGCGCTGCTAAGGCACGCGCCGCCCGGGGCCGGTGTCCCCGCGGCCGCGGCAAGTGCCGCGCGGGGCCAGTGCCCGTGTGGCCACGGCTCGCGCCGTGCGGGGCTAAGGCCCGCACGGTCGCGGTGGGTACCGCGCGGGAATGGTGCCCGCGCGGCCGCGGCTTGCACCGCGCGGGGCTAGGGCCTGTGTGGTCACGGCAAGTGCCGCGCAGGGCGAGTGCCCGCGCGGCCGCATGGCCCGCAACGCCGCGGGGGGGTGGCCGCGTCGCTCGTCGCGCGCGGGCGCCACCGCCGTGTCAAGTTGTCGTTAGTGTTTTCGAGTTGTTGGGCTCGGTTTATCTGCTGTTATATTTCTGATCTAACCGCAGCTCTTTTGGGGACTACCTTTAGGTCCGGTAGTCGACAGGGAGCAAGGTTCGGTCTCCGGAGTCCAGATTCCGAACAATCGAGGTGGGTACTTTTGGTTATTACCGGTGTAGAGTCGTTCCCGAATATTCGGTTTGATAAAGTAGATGTTTTTGGTAATTTGACTAACCCCATAGCATGTGAATCCCATTTACTATTTTAATCGAGGCGGCTGCGGTCGCAAGATCGTTCTATTATTCTTACCAAAGCGGCTGAGGTCGCAATATTGTTCTTACACTCATATTGCTTACACGCACACCGGTGGATTGGCCACCGCACAGGGTGTATTTTTTCGGAAAGATGGTAAGTTTTTACCCGTGTACCCCATACTTGTGATGGTGGGGACTCCTCAAGGCGAGGCGGCTGCTACTTGGGCAGTGGAGGGGTTGGTGGCACCAAGAAGATGAGTACGACATTGGGGTAAGGGCCCAAGGTATTCTGGAAGCTGGGGTAGGTGCCCAGTGTGACATTCGACAGGGATTTAGCGATACATGAGGGGGGGAAAGTAAATGCTCCAGTGATTCGGTGTGTTCTTTCAGTTATTGCATTTACTTACATGTTTTCTACTTTATCAGTCACTGACAACCCACACTGTGACAGGTCCGAGCAGGGGTGGGAACCGGGACGACGGTGAGGCATCAGTTAGAGGACCCTAGCCATGAGGGCTAGTAAACGATACGTTCTTTCTTTGGTTATTTCCTTATACTGTGGTTAGTTAAACTGTGATTCATTTGTGTGGTTTCTGATGGATGTTGGAATGAGGATTTCGTGTTTATAATTGATGAATGTTAGGATGTGTAATTGCGGCTTGTTTTCCAATGCAAACCTGGTTTCAAAAGTGTTTTCAATACAGGTGCCGTGTGGGCACCGATTTCAAAACCCGTGGATTTATCCTTTCAAGTTAATGGCCGCTTAAAAGAATTTACAAAAATATTTTGGAAAAACTGGGTGTCGAGTGGGCACCGATTTTCAAACCCATGGGTTTATGCTATAGACTGTATGTGATAGCGATGACTGTATGGTTAATGGTAATCTCTCCTCTTTGTTTGTCATGGTTAGAATGGTTAAAGTGTTTGTCATGCTGGGAACGCCGTGCATATACAAAGGAGACCCCGCCCGTTTGGGGAGTGAATTTGTATATGTGGCGGGTCTGGTACGCACCGGAGGCGAGGTTCATTTTGAATACAACTAAAAAGAAAAAAAAAAAAAGAAAACGGGTACGTTTTTCGCTCTTTTAGAACCTCCGGGGCATGACAACTATGCCTCGAGTGTCATGCTCAAAGGAAAAACCCATCTAAGAACATGCTAAGCATCCACTCGCTCACGAAGAGCTCATAATACTTAAATCTCAATGACTGCCAAAACTGGCTCAGTAAATCTGCGCCTCCCTACTACTCCAACTAGGGTGTCTGATCGCCCCTACTACTCCAACGTAGGGTGCCCGAACGGACTATCATAATATCACGCAAAGCAGCCTCATCAAGCGCATCATCATCATCATCGTCGACATCGCATCCGGAGCGGCAACTCGAGTGGAGCGACCCCACCGAGTAACAAGCGTGTCTCATCTGGCTCAATAAGCGGCACATGCAGGCTAAAATTCACGATCAAAAGATAGGAAACTTGAATACCAAATGATCATAACTCGGTCGAAAAACATTCCACGACTCAATCTGGAAATGCCCAACTTATCACAAAATCAGTCGGAGAACCCTCTACGACCCAATCTGATAAAGCCCAAATAACTAATAGCTACGTCGGGGAACCTTCCCCGACTCAATCTGATAATGCATAACCCAATGGCTAAGTCGGAAAACTCTCCACGACTCAATCTGCCAAAGCCCAAACTCTCATAGCTAAGTCGGAAAACTCTCCACGACTCAATCTGCTAATGCACAACTCATGATCTAGAGTAAACCAATCAACCCAACAAGGGAATCAATCCTCAATCTCTCGCACGGAAGGCCCAAAAATTCCGAAAGACTGCCACCTACAACCCTGATCACACAAGAACAGGCTGCAGGCACAGCCGCCCGTAGCTTCCGCCCCCGAAGTGGAACAATGATCAAACTCTCATGACACTAGAAACTCATCTCACAGAGCTCTAAAAATTCTCTCGGCCCCCAGGCACGAGGATACATGCATCCTGAACCTATCCCACCCCCTCTGGGCATTCGCAATAATTAAAAACCATTTTTAAAATTAGTTTTCATTAAAACCAGCTCGGTGATTTTTAAAATGGTTCAGATGCCATCCTAATGCCAACTAACCATGCAGTCTAGTGTCAAGTCATCTCTAGATCATACTAAAAATGTCTGGGGCTCATGATTGTCTTTCTATAATTCTCTAGGCAACTATCAGATTTACCAGCTATAATAAACAGGTATGCTAGACATGCTAAACATGCATACAATAGCATTAGAAGGCATTCCATACATCTTGAAGAATTTCCAACCTACCTGGATCGCTTTCCACTGGCAACGCTGAAATCTGTCAAAATCTGCCGAAATAGCCCCTCGGCTCCTCGCCGCGCGCACCACTACCAAGGGTCCCGAAAAAATCACCGGAAGCTCATAGTACACTCCCCGGCCTCTAACAAGGCTCTAACTGTGCTCGGTCAAAACCGCCATCGCTCCGCCACCCCTCCCGCGCACTCAGCCCACGCTCCGCCGCGGCTCCGTACTTTACGTAGGGCAACCCGAGGGCTCCAACAGCCCACGCAGCACCAAGCTGCTCCTCCGCAGCACGCGCATCCCCCTGTGGCTCCACTCCATCACAGGGAAAATAGGAAAAATGGAAGAATTCCATTCGCTCAAAAATCCATCCTATCTAAAATCTGAAATCTGCGAAAAATTCGAAAATCCGAAAACTCGAAAAAAGTACAGTACTCACCTCTACTGGCTGTCCGCACGCACGTGAGCTCCATCCGAGCTCTCTCCTCAAACTGGTCGCGCTCTCCGACGCGCTCACGTTCGAAACCCGAAGCTCCGACGTGAAGATGTTACGGCTTTTTGGTGTTGGCATATTTCGTGAGTCAAGTCAGTGAGTTGAGTCAGAGTCTTGAAGTGATCAAATTGTCAATCAGCAATCAAAGACTTAGAGAAGATTCAACAAGAGCTCAAGTTGACACTCAGTGTCTTGAGTCTTGAAGATTGAAGATAAAGAATTGTGGATCAGTTACATCAATCTCAAGAAGAAAGTATTCAAAAGGATCAGGTATGTTTAACTAAATAATTTTGGTGATCCGAATACTTTCTTATAGTGTAGAAACACTTGGATGAATTTTTAATTGCATAAAAATCAAAAACTGGACATGGGACATGTTCAGGATCCGGATCAGATGATCCAATCCGGATCCCGAAGGGTATTAGTTCATGTGCAAATCCAATCCGGATCCAAGCCTATTCCGATCCGGATCCCGAACATTGGATGTTGCTGAAATTCATGAACGATCCGGATCGGGCCTTGCGATCCGGATCCCGAACCCTTGGATTTCTGGAATCGTCAATCTCGTTACGACGATCCGGATCGCAGTAAATCCGATCCGGATCGCCGTCCTGAAAATTTCCAGATAAGGTAAGTTTTTGATTCTTATCTCTTTCCAAAGGTTTCTAAACTATAAATAGACATTTAGGGTTTCTCAAAAACGTGGGGAGCACGGCCGATCAATTTATAAAACACTTGAGAGCAACCCTAGAGGCTAGGTTTTTATCGTTCTTCTTTATAGCCTCTTTTAGGTCAATTCGACGGTTCTTCCAAGAACATATCTTTTGTCGAATTGATCTAATCTTTGCTTAGAGATTTTTCCCATGGATCTTCATTGATAATCTAAGCAAAGGATCACCATCGAAGCCAATATTCTTACCGGCTGAGTTTGCGTCGTGGATTCGACGTGGCATCGTGGATTCGGTGTGCTAAAGGCGTTTCGTGGATTCGAAACGTGTGCTCGTGGATTCGAGTGGCGTTCGTGGATTCGAACGTGTGCAGTGGACGTGCAAACGGTGGAGCGCAAGGTCCGAAGAAGTTGAAGGAGGGTTAAATCCGTGGAGACGGTAATCACCTTGTTATTCTTCTTTTCTTAGTGGATTGTTATTGCGTGGACATCCAACCGGTCAGCGCAAGGTCCGAAGAAGCTGAAGGAGGGGTCGAGTCCGTGGAGTCGGTAATCACCTTGTTATTCTTCTATTCTTAGTGGATTGTTATTGCGTGTTGGTCCCGTGGTTTTTCTCCTGGATTGGAGTTTCCACGTAAATCTCGGTGTGTTGATTTTTATTTTCCGCATTGTTTTTTATTTTTGCACTGAGATTGGTTTTTATAATATTACACCTATTCACCCCCCTCTAGGTGTTTGATAGTACCTATTTAGATCCTTGTGGATCCTAAATAACTCTACAATTGGTATCAGAGCGGGTTTTAGGTTTATCTATCATGTTGGGTGAAAGTGGTAATATTTTTAGACCTCCTCTTTTTGATGGGACCAATTATGCATATTGGAAAGTGCGGATGAGAGCTTTTCTCATCTCTATTGATGAGCGTGTTTGGCAAACCGTTGAATACGGTTGGGTGCATCCTGTTGAGGAAGTAGGAAATTCTACTACCCCAAAACCTCGCTCTAGATGGTCCAAAGAGGAAATCGAAAGATCTTCTTACAATGGGAAAGGTATGAACGCTTTATATAATTCTCTTTCCTCGACTGAGTTTACAAGAATTTCCGCGTGTGAAACCGCGAAGGAAATTTGGGATATTCTCAAAATTACACATGAGGGTACTAATCTTGTAAAAATTCAAAAGCTCCAGATGCTTACAAGTCAATTTGACTCTATTCATATGGAAGAGCATGAATTGTTTACAGATTATTACACTAGACTTCAAGATGTAATTAATACATGTGCTAATTTAGGAGAAAAGATCCCGGAGTCGAAAATTGTAAGAAAGATACTTCGGACTCTTCCGGAACGGTTTAGGGCAAAGGTTACCGCCATTGAAACCGTTAGTCATCCGGATGAGATGAGTGTAGAGGAATTAGTAGGTGCTTTACAAACTTATGAGATGACTTTTCCTACTAATCAAATTTCTTCCAAGTCTTCTTCTAAGCTTACAGGTATTGCATTCAAATCAACAAAGGAAGAAGATGACGAATCAAGTTCCGACGATGAAATCTCTCTTGCCGATTTTGAAGAACAATTGGCGCGGATCACAAAGAAATTTCGTCGGAAATTTTGGAAGAATCGAACCGATGGATCTTCATCCACGAAATCATCTAAAGGATCATCGGGTTCTAAATCCTCTAAACTCAAAGGCGTTGCAAAACCTTCTAAAGAAAAAGAAAAAGATGATTTCGAAGGGGAAATCCGATGTTATCGATGCAAAGGCTACGGCCATATTTCAACGGATTGTCCTTCTAAGAAATCATATAAAAAGAAGGCTTTGCAAGCGAAAACTTGGGACGATTCTAGTTTCGATGAATCGACCTCAAGTGAAGAGGAAAAAGAAAAATTTGTTGCTTTTCATGCCTCTCAAATTCCCTCTTCTAATTTGTGTTTATCATCTTTAGTCACTGACTCTATTCCTTTGATTTTGCATGAAACATCAACATCCGGAGGAGAGTCATCAAGTGAGGGGGAGTCGGACGAGGAAGAACTCGTTGAGGCATACCAACAACTTCTTGCGGAATCAAAGAAGATGGCCAAACTTAACAAGAAGTTGAGGAAGCAACGACTTGAAGTTCAAGACGAGAATCAAGCTTTAAAGATCAAACTTCATGATCTCGAGGAGGAACAAGGACGTTTATTGGATAACAATAAAATCCTCCAAGAAAAGCTAAACCAATCGGAGACAAACGCTAAATCATATATGGACAAGATTGGTTTTCTAGAAAAACAGTTTGAAGAAATTCATGTCACCAACCAAGCTTTGACCAAGCAAGTTCATCAACTCAAATCCGACATACAAAGGCTTTCAACCGGTTCCAAGAATCTTGACCGTATGTTCGGATTAGGTCAATCAAACAAGGTTGGTTTGGGATTCAAAAAGGATCAAACTGGGCATGCTTCAAGTTCCACAATGAAATTGAAAGGAAAAACGTGTCACCTTTGTGGACTTGAAGGACACTTGGTGAAGAATTGCCCGAAAAAGAGAAAGAAAAATACTTCGGCAACTTCATCTACGGAGCGGACTCAACGGAATCAAAAGACACATCAAGTCAAAGGAGTTCACTCAACCCACCAAAGGTCCGAGCCACAACATCAATCATTCAAGTGGATCATTGCAAGGCAAAGACCTAAGGTGGACCAACAGTCAAAGCTACCAACCCCCGGCCACAACGAATCAAGACAACCCAAAATCCAGCGATTTTGGATTCGGAAAGGTGATATCTTTCCTTGTCTTAAGTTCTAATTAGCTTATGACTGTATGTAATGCTTTGATTGGTTTTCCCTTCATATTTTTCTTAATCTTTGCATTACATGTTTTTCAATGCTCTTTGTTTTTATACTTTGTTTTTGAACAAAAGGGTTTTTAACGAACAAGTGCATTGAATAAAAAGGGCTTCACGTTCATTCACTCCAAATTAAGTTTCTTGGATTATCAACTTGACTCCATATTCATAATCTTGAAGACACTTCATTTAAAGGAGTTGTTTAATTGAGCATTGGCTAAATTGACTTTAATTGCATCCTTTCACGCATTTAGAAATTTATTATGCTTTTGATATCATAATATTTCAATGTTGCAATGATCATTTATGTTAATTAATTCATCTTTTAAGTGATCAAAGTCAATTTCTCTCTCAATGATCTCTTGGTATAGTCATTATCATATTTGATTGCTTAGTCGAGTATGAATGCGAGATCAATTTTTGGTTGAATACCTTATATATTAAATAATTGATAGCCAATTGAGGGGGAGTCAAAGAAAGTAAAATGCTCAAAAGATGTGGAAAGAGTTACATCCCAATGAGGAGTGTGAAAACTACCACCACATGGAGGAAAAGAAAAAGAAAAAGATACCCCATGTATGCAAAGCAAATTTTTGTTGATGAAATGCATATTGAAATACTTGACTCAGTCATATTTCATGGTTGGTATAAGGTGGGACTTTTGATAAAAGATGCTCAAAGAGCCACTCCTTCAACAGATTGTCTAGATATATTATCTAACTTATCGGGGATTTCAAACATCTATTGATCTTTGTATTTCATTTTCTTTACCAAAATTGATGATTTGATAAAGGCATTACTCATAAGATCAGGTTAGATGTGATTGAAGTTGTTCAACTTTAAGGTTTTAATTTCCATAAATTTTCGTTTCATTTTTGAGTATTTTTGATAGATTTGGTATAATCTATTTCTTGTTGCATGAAACGATGACTTTTGTTTAAAGTTGATACGCTAAAGTGCTTACATACTCTTTCTGGTTATTATTTTTCTAAATTATTCTAATGAAAGAAATTTGGATTGAATGACATCTATGCAATTTCATTGTTCTTCAAAGCACTTAAATTGATTTCTTGATGGAATACAAATCGGTATTTGAAAAGATTCTAAAATCTGGATTTGTTTCAAGAAATTATTTGATTTTTGCTTTCTGGTACCGGTACGCAATCTGCATTTTTGTTATATACCGGAACTGAGCTTTTATCTCTCTTTCTCTATGAACTAATTTCCTTTTGTCTAGTATGTTCACTGTTTGACAATTTGTGACAAAAAGGGGGAGAAGAGAAATGACGGAGATGAGATCATCAAGAGAGGACAAACGAAAAATGGGGGAGAACGGAAAATGATGATCGTATCACAAAGGGGGAGAACATAGATGCTCAAGATAGGGGGAGACAAAGAAAAAAATTGAAAGAGCCGAAAAACAAAAGAACCAAAAGGAAGACGGATCAAATGTAGGATTTTAATTTCTAACGACTAACGTTTGATTTTGTTTGGAGTTTTGTTTTGCAGGAATTACATCACTTTAAGACTCCAAGTCCTAAGTCATAGAGTATGTTCTAGGACTGTTTGGTTCAAATGTAATTTTGTATTTATTGGATCTTTCACGCAAAGAAAATCAATGTTTTGGTGATGACATTGAATTTCGATTTTTTGGTTTAAGATGAGTGACTTGAGCGTTTTTATGTATTTTTGGGTTTTGTCACGAAATTGCCAAAGGGGGAGATTGTTACGGCTTTTGGTGTTGGCATATTTCGTGAGTCAAGTCAGTGAGTTGAGTCGGAGTCTTAAAGTGATCAAATTGTCAATCAGCAATCAAAGACTTAGAGAAGATTCAACAAGAGCTCAAGTTGACACTCAGTGTCTTGAGTCTTGAAGATTGAAGATGAAGAATTGTGGATCAGTTACATCAATCTCAAGAAGAAAGTATTCAAAAGGATCAGGTATGTTTAACTAAATAATTTTGGTGATCCGAATACTTTCTTATAGTGTAGAAACACTTGGATGAATTTTTAATTGCATAAAAATCAAAAACTGGACATGGGACATGTTCAGGATCCGGATCAGATGATCCAATCCGGATCCCGAAGGGTATTAGTTCATGTGCAAATCCAATCCGGATCCAAGCCTATTCCGATCCGGATCCCGAACATTGGATGTTGCTGAAATTCATGAACGATCCGGATCGGGCCTTGCGATCCGGATCCCGAACCCTTGGATTTCTGGAATCGTCAATCTCGTTACGACGATCCGGATCGCAGTAAATCCGATCCGGATCGCCGTCCTGAAAATTTCCAGATAAGGTAAGTTTTTGATTCTTATCTCTTTCCAAAGGTTTCTAAACTATAAATAGACATTTAGGGTTTCTCAAAAACGTGGGGAGCACGGCCGATCAATTTATAAAACACTTGAGAGCAACCCTAGAGGCTAGGTTTTTATCGTTCTTCTTTATAGCCTCTTTTAGGTCAATTCGACGGTTCTTCCAAGAACATATCTTTTGTCGAATTGATCTAATCTTTGCTTAGAGATTTTTCCCATGGATCTTCATTGATAATCTAAGCAAAGGATCACCATCGAAGCCAATATTCTTACCGGCTGAGTTTGCGTCGTGGATTCGACGTGGCATCGTGGATTCGGTGTGCTAAAGGCGTTTCGTGGATTCGAAACGTGTGCTCGTGGATTCGAGTGGCGTTCGTGGATTCGAACGTGTGCAGTGGACGTGCAAACGGTGGAGCGCAAGGTCCGAAGAAGTTGAAGGAGGGGTTAAATCCGTGGAGACGGTAATCACCTTGTTATTCTTCTTTTCTTAGTGGATTGTTATTGCGTGGACATCCAACCGGTCAGCGCAAGGTCCGAAGAAGCTGAAGGAGGGGTCGAGTCCGTGGAGTCGGTAATCACCTTGTTATTCTTCTATTCTTAGTGGATTGTTATTGCGTGTTGGTCCCGTGGTTTTTCTCCTGGATTGGAGTTTCCACGTAAATCTCGGTGTGTTGATTTTTATTTTCCGCATTGTTTTTTATTTTTGCACTGAGATTGGTTTTTATAATATTACACCTATTCACCCCCCTCTAGGTGTTTGATAGTACCTATTTAGATCCTGGTGGATCCTAAATAACTCTACAGAAGAGAGAGCATCAAGAACGCACCGCCATCTCCTTCTCTCTCAATCTCCATCTTCTTCCTTCTCTCATTCTTCCTCTCATTCTTTCCCTCTTTCGTTTCTTTCTCTGGTTCCAGCAGCGAAGAGAGGAGGAGGAGGGGTTATCTTTTAAAGGGAAGAGGGAGTTAATGCGGTGCAGGGGGGTGGGTGGGAAGTGAAAATACTCTTTTTCCCTCGAAATTCCAAATTCTGGAGGCTGAGTACCAATACACGGGTCCCCGTACCGGTACCTAAACTCAAAAATCTCAACCCGAGAACCAACTCTGCTGTATCCACCTTTGAGTACCGGTACCCTCCTCAGCGTACCGGTACCCAAGCCAGAATCCTCATTGAGTACCGGTACCCTCACTTGCATTTCGGTACTCAAGCCAAAACAACACTGGCCTACCGGTACCCACTGCCCAGTACTGGTACCCAGGGACTTAGAAAATTTCTGAGGCTTTTCCCAAACCGATGTCCCTCGGTTTTTCTCCAAAGCAATTGGTTCTGGTACCAAACATTGCGTTCGGTACGCAATGCCCCAAAAATGTTGAACCAAGCTGGGGCTCTCCAATTCAACGCAGACAACTCACTTTTCCATCTAAAGGCTTCTGCGTCAATCCGGTACATTCCGAACTCATCTGTAAACACAAATGGAACACGCCCCAGGCGATTTCCTCGCACCACGCTATCTTGCGAAGTCGGTGTGCTGCGCGAAGCCCCCGTATTCTACATCCTCCCCTTCTTATAAAAGTTTCGTCCTCGAAACTAGAAATAAATCCATAACTCAGGAGGGTGTCTCAATCTAATGGGGATAGGAGATCCTCAACTCATCCTCAGGCTCTCAAGTGGCCTTTCTCTCATCATGATTGCTCAACTAGACCTTCACCAAAGGTATCACCCGGCTGCACAATTCTTTAGCCTCACAAGCAAGAATTTGCATCGGTCGTTCCTGGTAGCTCAAATCCTCATCCAACTCCAAGGAAGTGGAATCCAAAATATGTAAGGGATCAAGTACACACATTCGTCAAGACAATTAATAATAACCCTTCCGTTGCCCCTACAGCAACCAACTACTCAAAACTCCTCAATACACTCTCCCATCCATCAACCGAGAAAGGAGTCCGTCATCAGGATCATTCCTCAATTTCCAACTCTCAATTGAAAACCAGCCGAAAACGGCGAAAATTTCGAAACCTCGAATGGTTAGTGCCTTCACCCCAATCAAACAAGAATAGGCTCCAGCGCCTTCTCCATTTCTGGAGCACCCCTTCCGAAATTTGTCGATCAGTTCGTCAACCCTCGGCATAATCAGAAAAATGGGAGAGGGGTCGAAGTTGTTTCTATTGCGGCTAATACTCAACTTCCAAGTTCCAAAAGTAGCATCCACTGATCGATCACCTCATTCCAAGGTTGCACTGCTCGCCTAGACAAGGCGTACCTGACCATAATGTCCTCGCCGGGATAATACTATAATATCAATCATACATCTTTGATAACTCTATCCACCGGCGTTGCCTCAAACCAAACTCCTCCTGAGTAACCAAGTACTCCAGGTTCAGGGGTCGATGGATAACTCAATTCTCTCTCTATCACTGGCAATCATCTACATTGACGAGATATCATTCTCAGCTTTAACTCCTCGAAGCTATACTGGCCCTGCTTAGTCCAAAAGCTTCTGACCTCTGTCACTATCATAGGTCTAGGCCCAACCCGAACGGCATCACTCTTCGCTGGGTCCACTGTCACTCTTGCAGCTGAAATCACACGGCCTAACAACAAAACCTTTCGAAGTCAAAATGCATACTCTCTCAACTTGGCAAACAACTTCTTCTCTCTTAGAGGTTGCAGCACTATACTCGAGTGCTCATCATGCTCTATGTCACCTCGGAAATAAATCCAAATATCCACGACGGGTACTGCTATCAACCCGTCCAAATACCGCTGGAATACATCATTCCTCGATACATAAAGGTGGCAGGGCATTAGTCAATCCCATAGACCTCACCGTAAACTCATATTGCCCCTGCCGTGTCCTGAATGCCATCTGGGCATAGTCCTCGGCTGCATGGTTCCATATATATACCTGCCTCACAAAAGAGCAACTGCCGGAATACAACCCCTAACCTGTCTGTGCTCGAACCACAACAAAACTCTCACCGTCGTATACTAACAACGTGGCATCACTACCGTGTACCAACGGCATGGCATCACCACCGCATCCTAATGGAGTGGCATCACCACTGCATACCAACGGCGTGGCATCACCACAGCATACCAACGGCGTGGCATCACCACCGCATATCAACGGTGTGGAATTACCACAGTGTACCAACGGTGTGGAATCATACCCCCAAATATCCATCTCTCGGATCCTCACCGTCGTATACCCACGACGTGGCATTGGGTCATACAGACCTCTCGATCCATCAGATCCCGCAACTGCGCTATCAGCTTTCTCAGTCTCACGGGTGATACTCAATGAGGTGCTGCCGAAGTTGGCGCGATTTCCAAAATCACGTCAATTGCAATTTCAAGCTCAATCTCAATCTCTCAAACCGGCGACATCAATATCAGCTCAGGTGGACTCACACCCCGGATCTCACGGGCGATAAAATATCCTTAAGTCCCAGCGCCGTTGTAGGCACCTCTTCTACCTTCGCTAACAAAGCGATACAACCATGACTCAACATCTGTCTTGCTTTGGCTTCCTCTCTAACCAAACTCCTCCTAACTAGGTCCACGGAGGGTCATTATCCTCTCTCGAAAATCCATGATAGCATACACTGGGATAACCAATCCACATCCAACCTCACATCAACATCCCGAAGCTAATGTAGGTCCAACCAATCAAGGGACCGAATCCAAGGTCCTCCCTGCACTGGGCAGGACCGACAACCCTCATCTCTGTGCTACACGTGATCTGGAATCCGATCCTCATGCGCACAATCCAACAGTATTATCTCCAGCCCCTGCGAAGATACCAATGCTCTACTGGTGCGACGCGACCCACAATCATGGCGCCCTCCAATCGGGCTGCACAATCTCATCCACTCGATGCTGGGGGTCGTCGCTCTGTCTACCCCGGAATCATGGCTCTCTCTGCCTAGCGGTAAACCGGATGAACTCCTTCATTCTAAAGAGATAGTGGGGGTGCCGTCGCAAGCGATAATACCATGAGCACTGCTCTGGGGCACTCTGCCTGACAATATCCTGTCTATCCATATGAAAAGCATCGCCCCCGTCTGTGGTCACACTGCGGCGGCGAATGCAGCCCGCTGCAAATGACACAGTCATCCTGACACTGCTGCTGGTGCCTCGACTGTTGAGAACCTCCTGGTCTCTATCCCCTTTGAGACCCATGACCCTGAGACTGAAATCGGGGCGACCTCGGGGGTCTCAATCCACTCGTCCAAAATCAAGCGACACTGGACGTCTCTCTCTGGAGCTGGTCCCTCGCGCTCCGTCCCTCTCAGACATGATCACTGATCCTCGATCAATCCACCGAGCATGCTCAATTGCTGCATCCAAAATCGGCGCTCGCCGGGAATGCACAAAGTGATAGATATCCCGATGCAGTCCCCTCTTAAACAGGTCGACCTTCTAGACCTCATTGTCACGCCCCAGAGTCGAAACTACGACCCGGGCTCGCCAATAGATCCGCCGCCCATACGGAAATCCCTGTATAAACGTAGTGACTAACCTGCAAAAGATCAACTACACTATACAGATATCAGAGCTGAAAAGTAACTGCTGAAAATAAAATATTTACAACTCCACAAATATACGATCCAAGTCCTCACAAATACATAAGTCTCTCAATTGTAAAAGAAATATACAAGATAAGTCCCAAAAGGAAACCCTAACAATACCAATACAGCACCAAAATGGGGTACATCTACTCTCTCTCTCTGGTAGACGACTGGTAGGGATCTAGCTCGCGACTCCCTTATCTCGATCAACAGAATCAACAATTGGAGTAGCAGGAACAGAAGTAAAAGTCCCTGGGGAAAAAGACACCACAGCGGGTATGAGAACTACATCCAACAGTAGTTCTCAGTGGGTACCGCGAACAAGCCCGACGGTCTGCCCACTAAGTCTACTAGAGGCATAAGGTAACAAATGCGGTGCTGAAAGAAAAAGTTGAAAAAATAAACTCTACAGCTACTATGCCTCTATCTAGATGCTCAAGGAGTGGAACAGAAGAAAACATGGTGCATCTACTATCCCTCAACTCAAATCACCCAATCTACACTGACTGCCACATAGGGTCCAGTCAAAACTGCGCCTACCTACTGCCGTTACATCCAAAAAAGGACAGGACTTACGTAGGGCGTCTGTGACTGCCAAAACTGGCCCAGCCAGAGGGACTGCATCGACAAGTCGCGATAGCAAATATCAGGCCCAGCTCCGGAGTGGCACTCGAGGGGCGCGACCCCACCGAGGAAAGTATCCGCGCATCTCTATCGAGCTCAAATATGGCTCATGCAGGCTATAGTCCAAATCCTCGATCAACAAGATTGACAGTAACCAACAAAACACTCACTTACTCACAGGCTGGAAAACTACACAGCCGGGACCCACTGTCACTCAGACGGCTCTCAAAATGAAACACTGATCTATAGACTACTATCAGACTCCACTCGGCCCCCAGACACGAGTGTAACATGCATCCCACAACAACCCGACCTCTCGGCCCACTACCAAGGCGAGAAAACTCTAAGTCCAGGATGAAACAGTAAATGACAGTGTGGGAAATGTCTAAAGCAATAATATCCTAGCCCAAGTTGGAGTTTTCTACTAGTCTCGTTGAACATGCTGCATACGGCAGGGATGCTAGGTCAAGTTCCAAGATAACAATAATTTAACATATTGTAGAAAGCAGAAAGATCACATGATCATCAATATAACAGTAGGAAATATCAATTCTCACATTCTAGTATGCTACACAGTACATTCACAACCATGAATGATCCTACATCAATAGAATTAATGTACAGTCCATAAATCTTGAAGATGAGGCAACCCATCTGAAAGTGCTAAACTGTCCAAAGTCCAACAGCTGAAAATACCCAGGAACAAATATCTCTAATTTTCTCCAACACCAACGGGTTCAAAAACACTCGCAAACACCCTTGGGTACAACAATACGGTCCAAAGTTACACTTTATTCCAAAAAATATCCAAGTACATACAACCTGTTAGAAACAGTCCCACAAATGCAAAATTTTCACCTATAAATAAAACTCCAAAAAAATCAATAAAAATACGACGGCGATCCTCGCGAAGTGTAGATATCAATCGAGCCCTTAAACGTCGAATTTCGATGCCCGGATGCAGAGATAAAAATCCGACAAGGTGCTGCTGTCCAAAAGTTCCACCAGCAGCAAAGGGGGTCAAAAACATACCAGAAACCCCAATAAAAGCTCAAATCTGAGGAGAGTGGACAATAAAAAAATCGTAGATCTAGCTCTCGTGAATCCGATGCCATGAAAATCGTCCAAAAATACAGTCGGAGCAGCTCATTGGACCTCACAGATCGAAATGCGACGATAACGGGCCTCCGATGAAAGAACGTCGCTCCGCGCTACGATGCCGAAGTTGTCAACGCTGCGGCCTCCAAAAATTCTGAGCCTCATTCACAAGATGCAACACAGGGAGATGAGAATTTTCCTAAGAGGCTCAGGTGGATTTGGGCTCGGGAAAATGTCCAAACAGGAAGGGGGAGGAGGCCTATTTATAAGTCTCCACAAAAAGCCCACAAAAATACCCATTATTGGGCTTTTGGGCCAAAATTTCGGGCGCCCAAAAGATTCGGGCGGCTACAGTGTTGGGCCCGGCCCAACACTGTGCGTGCCCGAATCCTCCAGAAGCCGCCATGTGTCCGCGCGGCTCTCCCTGCGCCCAGCGCATGCGCGCCCGCCAAACGTGGAGCGCCGCGTGTCCTGACACCGGGGCGTGGGGCGGCTGCGCCCGCCTAACCGCAGGGCGCCACGTGGTGCCCCCATGTCGAGGCCAACTGCCCCGACCTGCTCCCCCTGGTGCGTGGACCGCGTGCACGTGAGCCAGCCACTCGCAGGCTGCCACGTGGCGCGCCCTGGTCCATGCGCCAGGCCGCAAGCCCCCGTGGACCGTGCACTGTGAGCACGCCAGTCAGGAGCCGCCACGTGTCCCCCACGCCCGGTCCAGGCACCAGCGCCAACTTTCCGTGGACCGCGCCGCATGCGCCGGCCAATTCAGTGCTGCCACATGGCACCAGGCCGGTCCACGGCTTTCCCTGTGCACAAAAATGTACGAAAAACCTCCGGTGATCCTTTTTGGGCATCCGGACTCCGAAAAAGGCAAGTAAATAGCCGATTTTCGACGTTTTTTCGCGCTGAATCAAAATATGATCTCAGATTAGCCTAAAGCCATTTCTAAATTCTGACAAAAATAGCCGGAAGGTAGGCTCAATCCTGAAGCCATACTGAGTCCGTCCAATGCGTCCATTTGACGTGTTGCGGGTCCCACACACCAACAATAGGTGTTCTACATCATGGGTCATGGGAGAAGCTACACGGGGATAGGGGTCACTGCACTCATCCTGGGAAACATAGGGCACACTGCTCAACAATCGCAGAAACTCGCGAACATAATCCTGAAGAGGTCGACTCCCCTGCTACAGGCGTCTCAAATCCCCTTCCAGTTTCTGCTTCACACTGTCGGGAAAGAAGGCCCCGAGCAGCAAAGCACAAAACTCAATCCAAGTCATCAATTGCACTCCCGGTGGTCCAACGGGACGAACTCGATGCCACCAAACCTCGGCGTCCTTTTCCAAAAAGTGCGTAGCCAAATGCACCTGATGCTTCTCTTGGATGAACTAGTTCTCAAATAACTTTTTCATAGCAGCAATCCAGTTCTTAACCTCCCGAGGCTCCAAACTTTGCCCTGGAAACTACGGGGGATGAAACTGGCTGATGTATAACAACTGATCAGTAAGCTCTCGCTGCTCCTGCAGTGTCAACGGTGTAATCTGGGCCGAAGTCGACGATGTCTCGGCCGAAGGTACTACTGGTGAAACCATAGGAGATGCTCTCTGCTCAAGCCTGCGCATCATGCGCTCCACGTTCTCTTCCTGGTGTCTAGCCGTCTGCTCCTGGCGTCTAGCTGTCTCCTCCTGGTGTCTAACTGTCTCCTCCTGGTGTCTAGTTGTCTCCTCCTTGCGCCTGGCCGTCTCCTCTTGGCGTCGTAACACCTCTGACATCTGGGCAACCTGGGCCCGCAACTCTCGGACCTCTCTCTACTCTGTCCATTCAGCCTCCCGCTGTTCGGGCTCCTCATTCAAGGTCAAACGCGCCCTCGCCGCTGCATGGCGTCTCCGAGGCATCGAAGACGACTGCCACAAACCAAACATCCGGACCACAAAAACTCTCGACCCAATCAAGCGAAAGTCTACGACATGTTACCCATTCTAAAGCATTATCTTGTCTGCAGCCAACATAACCACTTTAGAGAATAAACATATAAGATCACCCACCCTAATCCCCTGGGGGAGGTACAAACTCAATCAGGACTCTCGCTAAAGTCACGTCTCTCACGAGAGTCATCCTACTATCCAACCAATAGCCTAGGGTCACTAAGTCTTCAACGATTTATATTCCTAGGCTCTGATACCACTCTAATCTGTCACGCCTCGCGGTCGAAACTGCGACCCAGG
The DNA here is from genome assembly GCA_029168755.2 of Tillandsia fasciculata. Taxonomy (NCBI): domain Eukaryota; kingdom Viridiplantae; phylum Streptophyta; class Magnoliopsida; order Poales; family Bromeliaceae; genus Tillandsia; species Tillandsia fasciculata. The sequence goes on from CM054933.1 coordinate 7,690,591, forward strand.
CTCCCCAACAGATCCGCCATCTGTACGGAAACCCCCACAAAGACGAAGCGTCTATCCTGCAAGTCAGATCTATAGCTAAACATGTGGAAACCTGTACAGACGAAGCGTCAACCAAGCCGGAACAGCAACCTCTGGAAACCTGTCACCGCAGCGGGTGTGAGAACTACTGCAGAAGGTAGTTCCCAGTGGGTACCGACACCAATATTTATGGTATGCCCACTAAGTCTACTGGAGGCAAAATAATAGGTATGCAGATAGATATATAATAGGTAAGCTGAATGAAACTACAGCTAAAATGCCACAAATACCATGCTCAAATGGAACACTCATCTAAGAACATGCTATGCATCCACCTACTGCTACTATGCCTCGAGTATCATGCTCAAAGAAAAAACCCATCTAAAAACATACTATGCATCCACTTGCTCACGAAGAGCTCACAATACTCAAATCTCAATGACTGCCAAAACTGGCTCAATCAAACCTGCGCCTCCCTACTACTCCAACGTAGGGTGTCCGATCGCCCCTACTACTCCAATGTAGGGTGCCCGAACGGACTATCACAATATCACGCAAAGCAGCCTCATCAGGTGCATCATCATCATCATCATCGTCATCGCATCCGGAGAGGCAACTCGAGGGGAGCGACCCCACCGAGTAACAAGCGTGTCTCATCTGGCTCAAGACTATTTTTGTAAAAAAAAAAAAATTCAGAAGACTATTTTTACAATTATAAAAATTTATAAGATTATTTTTTAAAAAAAATTGCTAGTTTATATATGTATTTGGAATACGGTAATAATTTTGTCATATTTCAAAAGAAGCAGATCTAATCTTCAAAACTCACAATATAAAAAAAAAAAGAAAAAAAAAAAAAAAATCAGAAAACCATTTGCATAGAATTTTTTATGCAAAAAGGCAGGAAAAAAAGAAAAAGAAAAAAGAAAAAAGAAAAGACTCAAAGCCATGAAACCCAAAGCAAGGAGCGACCGAGCCCGGATCTCGAACCCAGAAGGCTGGCTGGATCCGATCCATGCGGCTTCTTGTTATAGCTTTTTCGTCTCCTCCGTCCGCCTGCTCGTCGACGAAGCGATCCTTCCCACTCCTCTCCTCCTCCTCCTCCTCCCTCTCCGCCACCGTCGCTGCCGCCGCCGCCGATGTCCGCCCCCTCCGCTCCTCCTCCGCCGTGCTCCCACCTCACCGCCTACCGCTCCAGCCCCGCCGGCGGCCTCTCGCGGTCATTCCGCCACCTCCGCCGCTGCCTCCGGGTCCGCCCCCTCGGACGCCCCGAGATCCGCCGCGACCCCCTCGAGATCCCCCGCTGCGGCCCCTGCTCGTCCTCTTCCTCCTCCCCCCCGTCCTCCCGCCTCTACGCCTGCCTCGCCTGCGCCGCCGTCTTCTGCCCTGCCCACGCCCTATCCCACCCCCTCTCCTCCCCTCCCGGCCACGACATCGCCGTCGACGTCGACCGCGCCGAGCTCTACTGCCTCTCCTGCCGCGACCAGGTCTACGATCCCGACTTCGACGCCGTCGTCGTCCTCGCCCAGTCCTCCTCCCTCCCCTCCCCCTCCCCCTCCCCCTCCCTTCCCGAAAAGACCGTCAGGAAACGCCCCCGCGTCGCCTTCCGCCCCTGGTCGCCCGATCCCGCCGAGCGTGCCGTCGTCCGCACCGGATCGGTCCCCCTCCCCGGCCGCGACCGCGACGCCGACGCCGACGCTTACGCCGGCGCCGCCGATCCCTCCTCCTCCACCTCCTATACCTCAGCCTTTTCCCCCTCGTCCCCCCCGCTCTGGGGACTGCGCGGACTGAACAACCTCGGCAACACCTGCTTCATGAACTCCATCCTCCAGGTGCTCCTCCACGCCCCGCCGATCCGCAACTACTTCCTCAGCGACCGCCACAACCCCTTCCTGTGCCAGCAGCGCTCCCGCAAGAAGAAGGCGCCCGATGCCGATCCGCCGGCCTGCTTGGCGTGCAATCTCGACGAGATGTACTCCGCCGTCTTCTCCGGCGATCGGTCTCCGTATAGCCCCGCCAAGTTCCTCTATAGGTCCGAATCTGATCACCACAATTTCCCCTCATTTTTTTTTTCCGTCTTTATTAATGTTCTACGATTCTTTCTTGTTGCGTCAGGGAAACCATCGTTGCGTCATGAAAAAGTTTCCATATTTTTAATTTTTCAATGGCTTGTGAGAGTAGAGGAAGCGTTTTTCGAAGAGGAAAAAAAAAGTTGGCGTGGGGGCGAGATTTTTTTTCTTTCTTTTTTGTCTGTGCGTGTTGTTTTGAGAGATCTACTGTTTGTTGGATTCCTTCTCACATAACTGTTTAATGCAATTAAAGATCGGATTTGGTTGGACAATGCTGTTGCTTCGGAAGTTCATTTCGTGGTTTAAAACCATGCGTCTGAATATTGGTGCACTAAATAATAGAAGATATGATCTATTTTTGGGTGGTATTAATGAGAAATGCAAAGAAAGTTGACATCTTTGGCTCTCATCATCACAGTTACATGCATCTTCAACAGCTTACATGCCCATGAGTTGGCTGTTTTGTGTTCTGATTTGTGGAAGAAATTCCTCAGATCCCCTTTGCTCTGTCTGCATGGTTCGCACGGATTTCCGTGCGATTTGCATTATTTTGTTCTGTTATCTGCATTAAAAGATTCTATTTCTACTTGTTCTGCTCATAATATTGGAGTTTGAATGCGTTAGATATGCTGTGTATATCTGCTGAACATGTTTAGTATTATGGCTTTGCAGTTGGTGGCAGCAGGCATCGAACCTGGCTAACTATGAGCAACAGGATGCGCATGAATTTTTCATTTCCATTCTTGACAGAATCCATGAAAACATGGAAGATGACCAGCACAAATCTCGAAGCCAAGGTAGTATTGATCTTTCTTGGGCAACTTACTCTCAAGTTTACAGATGCATTTTGCCTGGGGGAAGCAATTTTGGTCTGTTGCTGCATAATTAACCCATCATTGGGTGGTGTTGACTAAATGATTCTTGTAAAAGTGTTTTTTTTTTTTCTTTTTTTTAACCTCTTTCTACTACTCGGTCACTTTACGTAAATTTTTTTGACTTAATGATAAAAGTTTTCTGCTTCGATTTTCACATTTCCTATTTGTTTTGGAAAGTAACACGGCAAATTATGCTTGATCAACAATATGAAAATCAATACCGCCCGTGAAGTGCCATTTTTACGGGATCATATACCTTACATTTATCCCAAGAGGTTGCATCTCAGAATTTGTGATTGGATAGCTGAATGATCCCCCTTTTGAGGGGAACTTGTATAATGATACCATTATTAGTTCTTTCTCACAATTTATAGGCTCTTTGTTGAGAGATTTTTATATCCTAGATTGTCTTATTAGGCATAGTAGAAGCCCAGAGATTTGTTTATTTACCGTCTTTATACAGTTGGAGGTCAACCCTGCCATCTTCCTGTGCTCATTTATGAGTTATTCAAGTAAATGACCCTTCTGTCTTTATACAGTTGGTGGTGAGGTTGAGAATTACTTTCTATTGAGTACAAAATTGAATTTGAATTGTTTTATGAAGTACATTGCGATCCCAACTTTGCCATCTTCGTCAAACTTTTTGTTTCCCCTCTAGTATATCATTTCTATGTCATTTCTATTCCATAATTAATCTTCTTCGTTCATTTTAACTTAACTATTTTGAATGTTTATTTTGTAACAGGCCACAGAGACTGTTGCATCGCGCACAGGGTTTTCTCTGGTGTCTTGAGATCAGATGTGACTTGCACAAATTGTGGTTTCACATCCACAACATACGACCCTTGCCTAGACATCTCCCTGGACTTGGATTCCGGCCATAACAATATGGCCTCCTTAAAACCACATATTCGCAATGGGGAGAAAGACTTGAGCTATGGAGTATCTACACTCATGAGATGTTTGGAGAGCTTCACAAGGCCTGAGAGGTTGGATTCGGAGCAAAAATTCTTTTGTCAACGCTGTAAAGATAGGAAAGAATCCCTGAAGCAGATGTCTATAAGGAGGCTTCCATTAGTTACCTGCTTCCACATTAAAAGATTCGAGCATTCATCGGTCAAGAAGATGTCAAGAAAGGTCGACCATTATTTGCAGTTTCCATTTTCTCTTGACATGACACCATATCTATCATCCTCTATCTTAAGGAGCCGATTTGGGTACCGAATATTTCCTTCCATTGGTGATGATTCCGACGCAGCTAATGAACTATCATCGGAATTCGAGATATTTGCCGTGATTACTCACAGCGGCAGATTAGATGCTGGCCATTATGTAACTTATCTCCGGCTTAATGATCACTGGTACAAGTGTGATGATACTTGGATAACAAGTGTCGATGAGAATATCGTGAGGGCGTCACAAGCGTACATGCTGTTCTATGTACAGAAGATGCTCTGTTATGAGGCAAGAGAAGGTGTGGTTGCATCATAATTTTAATGAAAGGCGGATTTGGGAGTTTTTAGAATTAGATTGATGACCCTAAAGTTCATAGAAAATCCCTAGTCTCTTTCGCATGAGAGATCAGTGGATTTAGGGCTCTTTCAACCAATCAAGAGCTAAATAGATGATCTTGGGAATTTGGGGAAAGAAAGGAATTTGACGGGGAGAATCAAAGTCAGACTCATGTAAGAGGGCATTGGCGGAGAAGAAAATTGGTCGAAGTTTGGATTTCCGCTTCCTAATTCACCTACTATTATAATTTAAGGATAATAGAGATGGGCGGTTTTCGCATTGATGCCAAAACAATTTTGGCATTGTTTTGATGTGCGGCAATGTTTTCTAACCAGTTAATTGCTGATAATTTATAAAGCACAAACAGAAATGAGGATAAAAGGAACCTAATTTTTTTTGAGGTGTTCCTTCCAACAATAGAAAAGCTTTGTACTGGAGTACAATTTTGCTAAATGATCTGTTTCCTCTTATTATCTCTCTTTCTCACTCTCTAATTTTGTGTCATGTTTTCTGTGCCTTATTTTTTGTGGTCACGCCTTTATTTTAACTTATGTAGCCCCCACGCTTTGCCAGAAGTCCCAGTTGAGTGAGGACGGTAGAGAGGGAGAAGGAGAATAGATGAGGATATAAGAATGATTTCTTATGTGCATGATTTTGTTTGTGCTCTTTATGGCATTGATACTAATGTTGTAGAAACCCATTTTGCCAATGAATTGTTGATTGAAGCATAATTCTGGCAAAACACAACCATTTGATCAGAATTCACGAGTATTTAATCACTGTAGCAGAAATTTGGTCAACAAGTATATATGATTTCCTAGGATTTGTGCTTATTCACAGCCATTTCAACTGATAACTAAAGTTATCTTGATGGTGCAATTCAGTTTTAGTCAGAATGTGGAAGCTTTGGGAGGCATAACATAAAAACCACAGCATGATTATTTTTGTCAACATATGGAAAAATTGTTCATAAACAGCATGGCATGGTGTGCATAGATAGATTTTTGAGAAAAATGCATGTGCGCTAATGCTTAAAGAAGAGTTTTCAAAGCGCAAACTGAAGTGCATGTCATTATACTTATGAGGGTTGCCGTCGGTATATAGCTTTACTGCAAGTGATTTTGTGTCTTCTTGTTCCTGCGTGTGCACTGGATGTCTAGCTGCAGTAGGTATGTTGTGATTTTGATGATTTAAAAATTTTGCAAGCCCTGATAGAAAATTTTTTAAAGTAGACCTCATGTTTCTTCTTTATATTATTAAATTTCTTGTACTTACTGCATTGAGCATCTATGTTGGCTATCTTGTTTTAACCGTTCTGGATCTCCTTCCATGTTCTACCAGTTTAGCTGTAAGCTAAAATATACATCTCCCCTTGTAGAAGAACATCAGCTATCTACAATAAGAGAGAGAATTGGAGAGAGATACTTTTGACACCAAAAATTAGCACAGAAGATACGAAGTACCGAAAGAGATTTTGACGGAGCCTAGATGTGAGGACCCGAATTTTCACAAGAGGATTATTATTGGATCAACAGCTTCTGGAGGTCTTTGTTGGGTGTTAGAGTTGTTTGGGTGCGTTTCGGACTCAAGAGATGGACTCAGTGTGTTGAATTGATCCCGAGTGTAGTCGAAGGCACCTGTCGAAATTTAGAAGTGGTTTTGCGCGAAATGGATATCAGATTTGGATTCAGTGCGGAAAAACGATGGAAATCGACTACTTGAACGTATTTTTCTGAGTCCGGACGCCCGAAAACGGACATCCGGAAGTTTTCAGTATTTTCGGGTGCACGGTGGACCGGTGGACCGTGGGGTGTGCCACGTGGCGGCTTTCTAGTGGTGCCGTACGCCACGTGGCGGAGCTGGAGAGGCGGCGCAGTGGGCTCGGCCCACGGGAGCGAGCGCGGGCAGGTGCGCGGGCCGGGCAGGCTGTAGAATACCGGAACTTTGTAGAGTGCACCGACCTCGCAAGATGGCGTGGTGCGGAGAAATCGCCTTGGGCGTGTTCCATTTGGGTTTACAGTTGAGATCGGATTGATTCGGATCGACGTGGAAGCCTTCGGGATGAAAAGTGAGTTAGCGGCATCGAAACTTGGAAGCCCAGTTTGAATCAGTGATTTCAGGGCTTTGTGTACTTGTAGAATATTGGATTGGATAGTGTACCGACTCCGCCGTGGTGCGCGGGAAATTGGAAAGTGTTGGAACATGTGTATTTTCAGGTTACAGCGGAGTTCGGGAGGTTCAGTTTGATGCGGAGGCCCTGAAGGCGAAAAATGAGTTGGAGTTGGCAATTAAAGGATATAAGTAATTAAATTGTAACCCGCTTTGGAGTTGAGAAAAGGAACGGAAAAAGAAATGAGAAGAGAATGCAGTGAGGATTTTCTTGTAAGAGTGCCGGATTTTGGATTGAGCACACCGACTCCACAGTTGAGCTTTTTGAGTGGGAAAAGCTTGGAACATGTGTACTTTATGTTTACAGCGGGGTTCGAGAGATTTCAGAGTGGTGCGGAAGCTCCCGGGGCAGAAAGTGAGTTGTCGGCGAGGATTATGGAGCTTCAGCCTGGTTTTTGTGAGGTGGGGCATTGAGTTCCGGAACCGACATGCTGGTTCCGGAACTGCATGCTGAGTTCCGAAACCAGGTAGTTGGTTCCGGAACCAAACCAGGTTGGTACCGGTACCCAACTCTGGGTACCGGTACCCAATGCCACAGGTTACCCGAATTTGTCCTGGGGGTGGTTTTTAGTGGAGGGTCTTTTGGTAATTCATCTCCCTTCTGTTTTACACCCACACCACCCTCTATATAGAGCCCAGCCACCCTGCCTTCTTCTCCACGACAGAAAGAAAGAAAGAGAGAAAGAAAAGAGAGAAAGCAAGGAGAAGAAAGAGAAGAAGGAGAGAGAAAAGAAAGTGTGTGTGAGGGTGCAGCTTGTGTGTCCTGCTGCTTGGAGTTGAGCGGAGCCGCGCGCGCGTCGGCCTTATGTGAGGTAAGTCGGCAGATTCTTCAAGTTGGAACCTTGGATTTATTTTATGGTTTTATAATGAGATTCTGAGTTGGATTTTGGTTGTGATTCTCCCCTTTTTGTGCTGTTGGCTGAGAGAGTGGATTTTTCATTGTGTGGAGCCGAGGGTGCACGCGCGCATGCGCACATGCTGTGAGCTAACTGCGAGGGAGCCGAAGCGCGCAGGTTTTTGTAGAGGACTCGAGAGGGTTGTTCGAGCATCTGGGGATTTTCCGAGGTACGCGACAGTGTGTGCGCGCGCGCGGCGCGGTTTTGGCGTTTTCGGCAGATTTTTTGACAGTGAACAGTTCGGCGCTTCACCGACTTCAGCGTTGACTGCGGAATGCATTTGAGGTGGGTTGAAATTTCTTCAAGATGTATGGAATGCCTTCTAAAGCTATTGTATGCATGTTGATCATGTTTAGCTTGTTAATTGCATAGCTGGTAAATGTCACGCCCCGGGGGTCAAAACTGCGACCCGGGCTCGCTAACAGATCCGCCACCTATGCGAAACCCCGCATAGGCGAAGCGTCCAACCTGCAAAGTATCATCTAATAACTAAACAGATATCAGAGCTGAAGAAAAACTGCTATAATAAAAACCTGAATCACTGTACAACAGAAAAATAAGGGTACAATATCCATCTCCCAAAAATAATGATACAATAATCTGATCCACCGACAAACTGAATACAAGTAAAAGCCACCTATACAACATCTATAAATCCAAAAAGGGAGATAAACCGAAATAATAAAATACAACTGAGTACAGTGAAACCCACAATCCGGGTCGGTACATCTATCCCACAGGAGAAATCAACACTGGTAGGGATCTATCTCGCGACTCCCTCGCCTCAAACAGTCAACCGAAGATCCGCAGCTCCCGCAGTAGACACTGCAAAACAAAGGGAGGAAAGGGGAAAAACAATAATGGGGGTGAGAACCACTAGTAAAACCAGTAGCCTCCCCCTGTGGGTAAAGCCTCAAACCCCGACGTACCCACAAGTCTACCAGAGGCAAGAAAAAGAATAAGAGAGGTGGTAAGCTAAAAACAGAAACACTGATAAGAGGAAGCTACCACTAGTATGCCTCTAAATGTCGTGCTAAGAAGTATAGCTAAATGTATGCATCAGTAAATAAATGCCTGCCTGAATAAACCCAATCCAACCATCAGTAAACACTGGTACTGCCTGCTGTGCCTGCCAAATCGGGTATGCCAGCCTACGCATAACACCGATAGGGGATAGGAGTCTCGAGGACTCAAAGTCTGTATATCGCACACTCCGGAGTGGCACTCGAGGGGAGCGACCCACACGAGTAAAGTGACTGAGTAATAAGTAACCAATATCAATAATATAGCAGGACTGGATCACGACTCTAATCAAAGTGGAAAAACCCCATCCACTACATAAAGTCCGATCCCCCAATCTGATGCAGCTATAAATACCCGGTCGGCCGCCCAAAGTCCGCGGTCGCCGCAATATCCCACAAATCCCCCAAATCAAGCCCGACCTGTCATCCCTAATCCGATGCACAAGTCACCACCCGGTCAACCGCCCAAAGTCCGCGGTAGCCGTAATAACCTGCCCTCAAGCCAGCCTGTCCCAGATCCCAAGAGCCTGCCTACACTATCTCAAAACCACCTGCTCGCGCACGAGCTACAATTACCCTGAGCCTAGTATGAAAGGAGAAAAGCAAGAAACATGGTTTCTCCTAAGTCAAGTCCAGCATGATAGTGTAGCAGAAAAAGGTGGCCTATCTAAATGACCATACAAGCATGCAATTGTCCCAAGGCGATAAAAAGAAAACAGGTGTCGATGTTCTACATTTATTAGAGCATGCTATTCCATAATATTGATGATTGCATAAGAACAATAAGTGCAACATAGCCTATGCCTACCAATACCACATACACGATGTTCACAAGTATGAAAATAAGAAAGTGCCCCACCTATTCCCAAATCACATAAGATGGTACAACGCTAGTCAACCCTCACCTTCATACAAGAATAAGCCCAAGATCATTTAACATTACTTAAACAGGGACATTCAATCAAGTATCACCAATAAATAGCTTAAGGTTCAACATCCTTCATTGATCTTACATAGAATGAACACAGGATTTACCAACAACGTCCAATCTCATTTGGAGGTAATAGGAGCCATGAACAATGCTTAATCTCATAAGGAGTAGGCCTCAACTCACAATGATATTCGTCTTAACATGAATGAATTAAAAATCAAAAGCATAGGTCATTCTCACATCAGCTAGATCAATAGCCCACATCAACACCCATTTTCACTTAAGCTAGATCAAAGATCAATTAACTATTCATTCTTTCATAGATAGATTAAGAATCAACATCAATGCCCAATATCACATATTGTAGGTCAAGGATCGACAACTATAATTCATATCACAAAGTGGAGGCTAAGGATCACTTAACCAACTACTCTCATATAAGTCATTCTCAAATAAATCCGCCAAGTTCTTCTCATACAAGCAACCAAGCACTTCTCACATAACCCCATCAAGTCCTCACATAAATCAACCAACCATTCACATATATCTATCACCATCAATCTCACACAATAACGTTAATCATTCATCACAAGGTATAGGTTGAAGAGTGATTTCCCAATTACCCTCACGTAGCATAGATGAAGGATGATCATTTATAATCCACTTCATATGAAATAATGTAATATCAACCAACCGATCATTTATTCGTGCATAAGTTAAGGATCAATTAACCTAACATAAATATGGAGATTTAAGCATGATTCCCCCAAGGAAAAGAGAACAACAATCAACTACAATGCCATGAGGGAAACCAATAGCCCGAGTGGGTAAATCGATGTTTTCGGCAAAGCACAACCACCCACCTGAAACTTGACGATCCGCTGCCCGCTGAAGCTGAGATTTGGCGTGAGTAATCCTTATCCTCCCAGGAGTCCAATGCCGCGAAAATCGTCCAAATCCGCCTCACGGATTGGGCGTAGTCACTGAAACAATGCACACTACACAATCAAATTCCAGAATTTCGGCATGTGCAACAAGGTTAATTAAAAATATGTGCAACCTCAAATACCTCAAAATGAAGTCTCCAACAGTAAAACAAATGTCTCCTCTTTCATATAAACATCTTTAAGTCCTCAAAAATCCACCCTTAGTTTCCCTTAACATTCAAATGAAGCATAAATCACAATGCTGTCCAAAATTGCTAACATAAACTTGCCAGCATTTCCAAGCTAAATTAGAGGCTTTTCCAAAGGGATTCATCCACAGATCACAAAAGAGAATTTGCTCACCTTGAAGTTAAGAAGATGTCCCAACTTGAATCTCTGAAAAATACCTTATATCCACAAAGTTATCTGCATTCCAAGGTGCATTGCTCAAATCAAGACTAAAACAGGGACTGCAGTAAACCATAAAATCGCACTTGGAAAGATTATTAAAGTTACCTAACCAAACGTGCTCCAAATCCTGCAAGAGAGGTACCATTGGATTCCTTGTCGAGAGTAGATACTAATTGAGCCAAAGAACTCCAATTTTCATGCTCGGATGAAGGAGAAAACCCATAAACACTTTGAACTATCACCAAGTTCCATCAGTACAGGACTGCAGCAAGGTGCTCCAAAGATCATGCGTAAACCCTATTAAAAAGTCAGATCTGGGGAAAATGATACATACCAATATTGTAGATCTTCGAGTCCTGAAAATTTTCCCGTAAAAATCATCCAAAAATTCCCATCCTACTGCCCATAATGGCCAAAAGACTGAGGACTGTTTAGGATTCCAGACTGAAATGAAGGGTCCCAAAGATGGCCTTAAAACTCTGTAAAAACATGAGATCTGGGGGGAGAGTTGAATACAAAAATTGTAGCCTTACCTCTTGTGAAGACGTAGAACCAAAAATGAGCTCAAAACTCCAAGAAATGAGTCCTGGGGAATTTTCGCACTGAAACATGACGGAGAGGTTCACAAACTGCAACTATGGTGGTGCTTGCCTCATGGAGAAGATGATGGTGATAAAGCCTCTATAATCCATCTCTTTGCTGATGAAGATGAAGGAGAGTTGCCAATAAATCCTATGTAGAAGTCCCCAAAGTTGGAAGCTCCAAAAGTGGGAGAAGGAGGAGGAGGAAGCTCCTAAATAGAAGAAGAAGGAGAAGAAAAGAAGGTAAATGGGGGGGGGGGGGGGGGTTACTGTGCGGTGCACAGTGCTGGGCTCGGCCCAGCGCCAGCCCAGCCCGCACCCCAGGCGGGGGCACGTGGCGCCCATCCGGGCGCCCCGCCCCCGGGCGGATGGCCCGGATGGGGCCACGTCGCCCGTGGCGCCCCCACTGGCGCGGCGACACGCGTCCCTCACAGGGACGCGCGTTGCGCCAGCGGGCGCGCCTGCGCGTGCCGCGTGGCCCGAGCGGACCACTCCAGCGCCGACACGTGGAGAGCCCACGGTCGCTGCGCCTGGTGCACGCGCACCCCTGCGGACCGGCCGCCTGAATTAAGTCCAAATAAGCTCCAGAAATGCCCAATTTTGCTATTTTCGCGCGCTGAGTCCAATTCCGGAGTCCAAAATCCCAAATAATGCAACCAAATAGCTGTTTTGATCGTTTTTCCGCGCTGAAACCAAATACGGTGTCCGTTTTGCGCAAAACCACTTCCATTTTTCGACGAAATTCCCAATTAACCAATCTTGATCCATTTCTCACACTGATTCCGTTTTCGGGGTCCGATTTGCGCGCAATCAACACTACCCACAGAAATAGGCCGCCGCAAGCTGTCGATCACACTGTAATGACCACGAAGGTCCGGGTCTTCACAGTAAATCTGATAGTTGCCTAGAAAATTGTAGGAAGACATTCATGAGCCCCAGATATTTTTAGCATGATTTAGGGATGATTTGACACTTGACTGCATATTTTCTTGAGATTCGGGCTGCATCTGGATCTCTATAATATTTTTGTAACCAGTTTTAAATACATCAGTATACAGGCTCTCAGTACAAGTCAGATCCTCACAATACATCAGTCTCTCAAAACAGAAAATAAAATAACTAATCTACTTACTGTACTATAGATCTCCACTGAAAGGGGTACAGCTACTCTCCAAAGATAGGTAGGGATATAGCTCGCGACTCCCTCGCCTCAAACAGCAACCGCAGAATCAGCAACGGCCGCTAAGACTCTGCAAAACAAAGGAGAGAAAAGAAAGAAGAGGGGGGGGGGAACCCCAATGGGTGTGAGAACTACACCAAAATGGAGTTCTCAGTGGGCGCCACCGCCAAGTCCGACGATCTGCCCACGAAGTCTACTAGAGACATAAGATAATAATTCAGTAAAGCTGAACAAGAAAGCTGGAGGTACTCAACAACTACCAAGCCTTTGTCTACATGCTCAAAAAGGGAAAACCAATGAAAGGTATGCAACCACTCGCACATGAAGTGCACAATCGACCCAATCGAGCTGACTGCCACATCGGGTCTAGTCAAGCCTGCGCCTCCCTAGTGTATCAACGTAGGGTGTCCAACTGGACTAAATCGCTATCGAATAGTGGCACATGCAGGATATAGTCAAAATCCACGCTCTCTCTCAGAACGGATAGACTTAAGATCCTCAATCTCTCACACAACGGTCAAAGTACTCTCAACGACACGGGACCACCGTTAATCCCAACCGATTCCCGACAACACTAGCACTGGTCTAAACACAGCTACTACACTCCACTCAGCCCCCAGGCACGAGTGTAACAATAAGAGTACCTGCCTGAATAAACCCAATCAAATGAACCGGTATAAAACCCGGTACTGCCTACTCTATCATCAATCTCACGAACTCAGTATCTCAAGAACTCAATAGCGGAATCTGCACACATGGCTCGAAACCGCGGGATCGGCACACATGGCTCGCATCCCAAAATAAGTATCAGACCGGCACACATGGCTCGGTCAATGGCCTACCTCCGGAGTGGCACTCGAGGGGAGCGACCCACACGAGTAAAGTATCTCTGTAACAAGTATCACTGTATAGCATGACTAGATCACGACTCTGATCAAAGTGGAAAAACTCATCCACTAAAGGGAAACCCGATCCCCAAACTGAAACAACAGTAAACAATAAGTGGGAAACTCCATCCACTAGAGTAAATCTGATACCCAATCTGATGCACAAGTACATATCCGGTCAACCGCCTAATATCCGCGGTCGCCGCAAAACCCCACAAGTCCACAATCTAATCCAACCTGTCCCAAACACACAGTCCCGACTACACTATCCCAAACCCCTGCTCGAACCCGAGCAACATGAATCTAAAAGAAAAGGAGAAAGAACAAACATGGTTTCACCTAAGTCAGATTCAAACATGATAGTGTAGCAATAAATGATGGCCTATCTAGATGTCCATACAAGCATGCAATGTCCTCAAGGTAGATAAAACAAATGTAACAATTAGTAGCACCACCTGCCAAATCCACCAAATCCACTAATCCGCTATACCCATCCATAATCCATGGTACATCAAAAGAATGATCAGAATAATACCCGCACATAGAGATAGCGTCCTACTCCATCGAGTAATCATATCATAAAAGGCTATGTGCAACCTGGCATGCTAAAAGATCACTACTATAGATGTCAATCCAACATAAATAGGCCAATGATTAATTAAGCATGATTTCTATATCATCTAGTATGAAATGAACATAATCATCTACAGTATGCTAGATCTCAATCCACTAGAAGCATGTACAATAGTCAAGTAAGCATCAATCACATAGTCAAGGCCATTTCCATGCTTACATCTCAATTCTAATGGTTGTACCTTAATCATGCATGCTATAAATCACCGGGGGTAACAATCTCTTAGGTAAGCTTTCCTTAATCCCCAACATGGATATCCGAATCATGCAAGTCCTCATAATATAACATAATATTAATCTTGCAATTCTCTTAGACAATCAACTTTACTAAGCTTACCTCTCAATCACAATAATGTACCCTAAACATGCAAGCATTCTATCAAATAGAATTAGAGAACCGTAAACCGGTTCTGGGGACAAGGCAAACCACCTGAAATGCTTTCCGCAGGCAAAGCCGAAGTCGGTGAAGTGCGTATTCACACGCTAACCAAAATTTGCTGAAACTGCACCCTCGGTACTCCGTTGCACAATTCTCTGCTCCAACCAACCTCGCAACCACAACACAATAATCAATACCCCACAACAACCAAACAGCATACGCTGTTTTCCAAATCAGCAGAGAAGATGGGGGATTCTCACCTGTCTACAGTCCTCCAAAAATCCCAAAAAAATCACGGTTGCGATCCTCGCGACGAGTAGATACAAATCGAGTATTTATACGTCCCATTCCGACACCTGTAGGCTAAGATATAAATACAACAACACGGGTATGCCGAATTATCACAAACAGAAATCTGTAGGAAACCAGTCCGAAAGAAGCATTATTATCACCTTCGAAGAGTCTTACAAAAATTCCAATAAAAATACGGGTGCGTTCCTCTCGAAGCGTAGATATCAATCGAGTCCTTAAACGTTTCATTCCGATGCCCGTAGACCGAGAAAATCCAACAATACTCCACCGCTGTCCCAAAACTCACAGCAGTACAAGGGGTCAAAGTTTTCCTCGGGAACCATGCCAAAAAACCCAAAATGAGATGAAGTGATCAACACGAAAATCGAAGACGTACCTCTCGTGAACGCGCTGCCGCAAAAATCAGCTCAAATAACCATCGGGGTAGCTTAGGGGGTCTCGCGCACTGACATACGACGGTAGAAGCCAAAATCAAAGAAACGTCGCAGTGCGCCGCGTCGCAGAAAACGCCGATGTCGCGGTTTCCAAAAAATCTGAAAACTCCTCACAAGATGGAGCACAGGGAGAGGAACAATGTTGCTTCAAGGCTCTGTCGAAGAAGAGCTCGGGAAAGGGCTCAAAAATGCATCCAAAGGGGGGTTTATATAGCCTCAACCAAACAAATCAAGAAATTCTCTCTGTATCCCCACATTCGGGCGCTACAAGGACCCCAAAATGTACCCCAAACCACAGTGCCCGAATCAACCACAGCGCGCCACGTGTCCCCCGAACAGCCAACAGCCACTCCGCCCAACCAACTGCCGACGCGTGGCCGCCCCCTCGCGCAGCTCCGTCCCGCGTCGGCACCTCGGTCGGCGCGCCCGCGTGCGCGCACCCGCGCTGCCGCCGACACCGCCGCGCACGCAGCCCGAGGTACCTGCCTCCCTGCTCCGTGGACCGCGCCCGAGCACCAGCCAATCAAACAATGCCACGTGTCCAGCCCGTACCAATAGGAAAACGCCACGTGGCACACGCCCCGCTGCACCGCGCGCGCCTGCCCGCGCCCGCGTGCCTGCCCGCGCCTGCTCCGCTGCCTGCCCGCGCCTGCGCCGCCGCGCTCCGCCGCTGCCCGGCGCTGCCCCCGACCGCTGGAACAGTAACCCTTGCCTCGAAAATCGTATTTTTGCATCCGGACTCTGAAAAATACAAGTAAATAGTCCATTTTTATTGTTTTCGCACGCTGAATCCAAATCCGCTGTCCGTTTTGCCAAATTCCACTTCTAAAATTTGTCGAAGGCATCCGGACAGGTAAACTTAATTCAAATTTCACGCTGGGTCCAATTCTGATGTCCGATTCGCGCGAAACCACTTCTAAATATTCGACGGGGCCTCCGATTACCCACGTGATCCATTTAAAGCCCTGAGTCCATCACTTATGTCCAGTTGGTGCACAAACACCGCCGACACGCCACAAAGGCCTCCAGAAGCTGCTGGTCACACTGTAGAAGCCCTGCAGAGATCCGGGTCATCACACAAGGTGCTGGGAATAAGATCAATGGAGAACTCAATCTCTCTCTCTGGTCGCATCCCTGGCAACTCCTCTGGAAAAACATCCTGAAACTCCCTCACAACCAGAATGTCTGTGAGTGACGGCGAAGGCCGCGTGGCCAAATCAACTGATACTAAGTAAGCCGTACATCCATCCTCAATTAGTCTCCTCGCCCGGGTAGCGGAGATGAATACTGCAAAGAAAGTGCTTTTACACCCCTGAAAAATAAGCTCCGGGTACCCAAGTTCTCGCAGATGCACCTGCCGCTTCTCACAATCAATCACCGCATAGTATCTAGCTAACCAATCCATACCAAGCACCATGTCGAAATCCCTGATAGGAACAACCACAAGATCCCCCGGGCAAACTCGATTGCCTAACGTTACCGAGCTAGTAGGTACATAGGTATCCGCTTCCATAGGTGACCCCAGGGTCAAAACTGACAACACTCTAGGAAGGGGTCTCTCCTCAAAACCATGGGTATGAGCAAAAGTACGCGATATAAAAGAGTGGGACGCTTCGGTATCAAACAAAGTTCTAGCATGAGTGCCTGAAAGTAAAACAATACCTGCGACCACGTCCTCTGGTGGGTCCGTACCCTGCTGTGCCATAGCATAAATCCTCCCACCAGTCTGCTGCTGCTACTGTGGTGCCCTCTCCTCCCGTCGAGGGGTTGGAGGGCGTCCAGATAATACTGTAGGAGACCTCCCTCGGCCATGGCATTGCGTTGAAGGTGTAGAGGCTGCCGACGATGCCGTCCCCTGGTTCAGTGGGTAATTGGATCTGAAGTGCCCCTGTTTACCACACCAGAAATAATTTGATCTGAAGTGCCCCTCATTCCAAGCGCGGGCAACTATGGCTCCACGCTCCACAAAAGTGGCCCTGTCGACCACCTGTTGAAAAGTATGCAAATCCGCTGACTGAATTAGCTTAAAAATGTCGCCCCTCAAGCCATCCACAAAAAGACGGGCCTTGTGAGACTCGTCCCGTATAACGAAAGGAACGCAGTTGGCCAATCTCACAAACTCCCGCTGGTATTCCATCACCGCATGATTTTCCTGTTTGATATTCTTTAGATCATCCTCTAGCTATTGCTTCACACTGTCCGAAAAGAACGCTCCAAACAACATCTCCCTGAAAGTAGTCCATGGAGGAAAGGCAGTGCCACTGGAATGAGCAGGTCGCACTGTCTTCCACTAGATGCAGGCGATCCCCTTGAGAAAACGCACTGCTAAGAGAACCCGCTCGTCCTCCTCCATCATCAAATCCTTGAAAAGTTTCTCCATAATGTCCACCCACTTTTCCACCACCCAAGGATCGGTCGTCTCTCCCTCAAAGATGGGTGGTTTGTATTTTCGAAACTCTGCCAAACCCATGTTCTCACGTATCTAGGTATGGGTTATGGGATCCAAGGATCTAAAATAGAGGAAAACCCACCTAGAGCGGGGGGTGAATAGGTGTAACCAATAAAACTCTAAAATCTTTGCGTAAAAATAACCCAATGCGGAAAATAAAAAAAGTACGCAAAATTTTACGTGGAAAACTCCAATCCAGAAGTAAAACACCACAGACCGATCACACAGAAAATTCTACTAAGATTAAAACACGTACAAGGTGATATAACGCAAACCTATGACTCAACCTTTTCCGTACGCTCCAAGTAGATCTTCTTCGCTCGTCCTCAATGCGCTTCGATAACACGAATTGCGTCCAACTTCGAATCCACGAAGTCTAACCGAATCCACGATTGTCACCAATGTAGCACGTATCGATCACACGAACGAGCCTAACTCCGAATCCACGAAGTCGTAAACTTTGAATCCACAAGGCCTTCACGCGAATCCACGCGCCGATGTTCCTTTCGGAAATCATTGTTGTTTATTGGTGTTGGTGATTTTGAATACTTAGAAAATCATAGATAGACAAGAAAAAATATCGTCTAAGTATTCATCAATTTGATTCTTGCAAAAGAATAACGAGTTGAAAAACCCAAGAATCAAATCGCTAAATATAGATGAAGAAATAAAAATTAGAACGTGTTTTTCCTTTCTTTTCTATATATAGATTTATTTCGGCTTGCCCTAAAATAAGATCTCTAGGGTCTATATATAGGTTAGAAGACTTAGAGATAAGATAAGAAAAGATAAGAATCAAAAAACTGATCATAACAGAATTTTTCCAGTTCACGGTCCGGACTGGATTCACGACGGTCCGGACTGTCGTTAAAATTCCAAAAATAATAGTTCGGGGTCCGGACTGGATTGGGTCTGATCCGGAGTTATTCATGCGACATAAGAAAATCAATGTTCGTGGTCCGAATTGAAAGCAGGTTGATCCGGACTGGAATTTCGCATGAACCAAACCATGTTCGGGGTCCGAACTGGATCTGTCTAGTCCGGATCCTAAACACTTAAAATGTCAAGTTTTTTATTTTTATTCCATAAAAAAAATATTCTAAGTGATTCTAATCTATACGAATGAATTCAAATCACCAAAAATATTTAATTAAGCGTACCTGAATATTTTGGATTCATTCTTCTTGAGTTAAACGTACTCTGTAGGATCCACAAATAAGCAACAAATATGTAGATAATCCTGATGAGGAAATTGAATTTGTTGATTATCCGGAACATTTTCCTTCAAATGATAATTGGATAAATCAGTATGTTATGGATCCTACAGAGTTTGATATTCAACAAATCAATATTGGTCTACCTAGCATTGACGGGACTTGGGTTGGAAGGGTCTTTCATGATAAGGCATCTTTATTGGACGCTCTAGACCGCTGGCATATTGACCATAATGTTCAGATGAAAGTATTGAAATCTACTAGAACGACTTATGCTGTCAAATGCACAGTAGAGGGATGTCCATGGAGATTACATGCTTCAGTTCCTAAAGGTACGGCTTACTTTAGGGTAAAAACATATGCTGGTCCACACACATGTGTAATTCCAATGCTGAAAGCGGCGCACCATAATTGTAATTTGAGCCTTATATGTCAATTGATTCTCCCGATATTAAAGGTCAGACTAAATATGACGACAAAAGAAATTCAAGAAACGATGCGATCAACTTTACATGTTGACATAACATATTGGAAGGCTTGGCAAGCGAGTAAAGCGTTACAGGTTACTTACGGGATCTGGGAGCAGTCATACACAGACTTGCCTCGTTACCTTACTATACTGAAGGAATGTAATCCTGGTTCTTTATGGCGTCTAGATGATAGGTGGCCCGCAGATGGGATTTGTCGCTTTGGTCATATTTTTTGGTCATTTGGGCATTCTATACGTGGATTCGCACATTGTTGGCTAGTAATGAGTATTGATGTCACTCATATATACGGCAAATACGAAGGTCATGCTTTGATAGCGACGTCTGCAGATGCAAATAATGGATTATATCCTTTCGCATTTGCAATTTGTGAAGGGGTGAATGGAGGGAGTTGGTGATGGTTTCTGCATAACATGCGTCAATATATTACCCGCAATAGAGTCATTTATTTTATATCTAATCGATTTTCTGGATTGAGAGAAATAGTGGCTGATATCTATCCTCCACAACATAGTCACTTGCATCGTTGGTGTCTTCGACACATGAAAGCAAATATGAATAAATATTTCAAAAATGATACTTTGTTAGATGAATTCTGGAACATCGGAAGTGCTTCAACAACAATAGAATATTATCAGCCAAAGAAAGAATTAGATGCGTTGGATCACAATGCTTGGCAGTGGGTGCATGATCTTGAAAGATAGAAAGAGTACTAGGCAAGGGCTTTTAATGGAGGGCGACGATTTGGGTTGATGACTACGAATCTTTCTGAATCGTTAAATGTGGTACTTAAGGGGATTCGAGCTTTGCCTATCACGGCTTTTGTTGCGGCTATATTTTATAAACTTAATACGTATTTCTCAAAACGCCATGTCACGCCCTGGGAGTGGTTTAAAAGCGAAAAACAACCCTATTTTTTTATATAAAGTCTCTCGTTCTGGCACGTGCCCAGACCGGCCATATATACAGGATCTCTCTACACAAACGGATAGAGTCTCCCTTGTATATGCACGGCGTCACATAAAAATACGTACATTAACCGCATCCAGATTTTCATACACAGAGTACTAAATAAGGAAATAAGCTAGTCTTTTGATTCATACAAGAGAACATCGCCCACACGTCGTACCCCAAGTTGAAAGGATAAAACCACAAGAGTTTAGAAACAGTGCCTACCCGACACTCAGTTTTAAAAATAGATTTCGCAAACGTTTTATCACTTTGAAAAGATCCCGCATTCCACATGCATCCACAAAACCGTAAAACCGAATCCAAAAGATCACTAGCTGTCAAAAGCATCCATCTGTCCCAACATCCACATCATCACAGTGTCCATACCTCATGCAAATAATACCGACCACAAGTAGTAACCAAAGGAGAAAAGGAAAGTGCCACCAGAATGACGAAAAAAATACAGAGTCACTCCCTAGTCGTAGCCTCACCCCCGTCAAGCTCCCCGCCCCCGACAGAGCCTGTCACACAGTGGGAGTCAGTGATAAAAACCAAAGTAAGGAAAAATAAATAAAACAATGAACGAAAGCCTCCTGACAGTGTTGACGAGACCCACGATGAAAAACGAGCTAACGAAAACCTTCTGACGAAAAAACGAACCCAAAACCGTCAACAAAAACTCAATTAGAAACCAATTCCGTCAACGACGACGGCTAGGTCCAGCGGCTGCAGCTGCGTGGTCAAGCGGCTTGGCGCGCACACGGTCCTCAAACGGCCTAGCGCGCGGCCCACACGTGGCGCGACAACGGCCTGGCGCGCGGCCCGGCTAGTGCGGCAGCGCCGAGCGCGCGCGACCCACAACGGCGCGGCAGCGCCTGGCCCGCGGCCTGCTTTGGCGCGGCAGCGCCCATGCACGCTTGCGACGGCGCTGCTGCGCAGCACCTACTGGTGCGTGGGAAGAGACGCGGCTGCGCGGCGCCTTGCGGCGCGTGGACAGCGGCGCGGCTGTGCGGCACCCGGCAAGGCTTGGGCAACGACACGGCGGCTTACGACTAGGGCAACGGTGGCGGCGGCGGCCTTGCCAATAACTCCACCCAAACCTCCCGCTCTGACAGAAATATAAGAAACCGAAAACAAAAGAACAGAAACCCTAAAGAGAACAAAACGAAGGCAACGAAAACCAAGATCCAACCTTGTTTCGACGGGGAAGATGATGAGATTCCCGATCTTCGCTCTCCGATCTTCGATCTCCGGCGGCGGTGGTGTTCCCAAATCCGGCCTTAAGCGATGATGACATTTTCGACTCCAAAATTCGGCGCACACAACGAGGAAGAAGAAAAGCCAATCTTTTATAAAAGATGATTAGGGTTTTTGTTTCATTCTCTTACGTGTAAGATAAATCCCGATCCTCATGTATTTATAAGAAGATTTTCAACCGCTTTAACCCCTTTTTCCTTGAATTGCATGCTAAGATAACCGAAACGTCCCTCATTCGTTAGCACGGATTTCAAAGCACCACAAAGCATTAATGGGTAGATACGTCTAGATTGGCTATATTAGCAGTATCACCATGTACATCTAGATTCCCTTGCCTGAGTAGTGGTAGCTACAGCCCGTGCATATATGTTATATCAAATCGGTTGTAGTTTGTTTCCAAACCCCACTGAATATAGAGTTCACCTAAAGTGGCTACCACTTTTGGCAGATTTCGCGATCTGCGGCGCTTATGCGTGGGGTGCAACTACGTTAGTATATCTATATCGAGCACTAGGAGCTGCCTCAGTGAACGGGAAGGCCGAATGTTGTTGTTTTGGGACCCTATTACAGGTATAATATCTAATATTTTGATTTCAGTATTATGTTAATATATTGATATTTAATATTTTATTTATTATATTAAGCCGTTTGTATTAATTTTTAGATTTAGGCTTCGAATATCGGCCGACCTACAGGCGTCCTAGCACTACCCGATATAGTAGATTGCCCTCTGGGTTGCCGGTAAGACATTTATTTGATATTTTTTGTATTTCAAATGTAATTGCAACTAATATATGTATTTTATAATTTAAATGGGCCAACGCTGGAGGTCTACGCTTTGGATTGAGTTCTATAGAGATGAGCGCTTTGGATTGAGTTCTATAGAGATGAGTTAGATCAGCGGAGAGAGACGTAGGTATGTAGATGTTTTATTCAATACTTTAAATATATTTTTTCTAAACACTTTTATATTAACTGATTATTTTGTGTTATTAACGGGTTATATGGATGTCATACATAGATGAGATTTTAGCCGCATTACCAGACTTCTGTGTTCAAGGCTCGCAAGTCTAGCGTTCAAGAACGGTCATCATCTGCTTCCATATTGTAGAGATACATGTATCATACCGAATCCTGCGGCAGTTCGGTCTTCTCCAGCATATACCTCTCAATGTGGAGTCCATCCGACGCGTGATATCACGTGGGCATCCGGATGAGGATTGGATTGCTTTTCACGCTGCACACATTGAGAGGTGGTCTGAGAGGTTAGATCACATTGTTAATTAGCTACCGGTTGCTAGTGAGGACCCTCTGCAGTCGGCATCCATATACATGCAATGGTACTGGACGATTACGAATAGATGGATATATTGTCCAGTACAGCGTCCTCCGGTGACTTTTCATCCTCGTGGGCATATAGAGAGGACACTGGTATAATAATAATAATAATAATAATATATATATATATATATATATATATATATATATATATATATATATATATATATATATATATATATATAGATATATGGTCCGACTACTATACTCTTATGAGTAAAATTCTTTTGTACTCATAAGTTTTCATCCCTTGAATGAAGGAATGTGCGGTTAGGATTATAGTAGTCCCTAGAATTTATACTATTTTCCCAACAATCTAGTAAACCCTAGGGGGACCACTATCATCCTAACCGCACATTCCTTCATCCAAGGGTAAAAAAGTTATGAGTATAAAGGGGTTTATACTCATAAGAGTATAGTAGCCCTACGCTATATATATATATATATATATATATATATATATATATATATATATATATATATATATATATATATATATAGGTTAATTGCATACGGCTCTCTGTAAACATATCGAATAGCAGATATATCCCTGCAAAGTTCAAACTTTCATATTTATCCCTTCAAAAGTCCTAAGTTATTCATATATATCCCTCCGATTTATTATCGTTAGTTTAATGTTTATTTTTTAACAGATTATATTTGAAATGACAGTTTTGTCTTTTCAAAAATGTCATTCCAAAAAATAATACAGAAATATTTGAAAGGGTAAAAAGGTAAATTTACCTCACTAACTAACCAAGATTAAGTATTTAACATATGGTTAACTAGATTTTTCTAACAGAGATAGACAGTAAGGATATATATGAATAACATTAGATTTTTGAAGAGATAAATATGAAAAGTTGAACTTTGTAGGGATATATCTGCTATTCGATATGTTTACAGGGAGCCGTATGCAATATATATATATATATATATATATATATATAAAACATGTTTTGTATATTTAATATAAATTTAATTTGTAAATGAAAATGCAAACCGACACCCTACAACAGATGAATGCTACTATATGCCAGTTAGTGCATGATCGACCGTCGCCTGCGATCACATTCGAAACTCTGGCATATATGAGCCGGCATATTGATATGGTACTGCAAAATGTATCAATACTACCTACTGTCAAAGTTTCAGGAGGACGAGGAGATTATGCTCACGCATCGTCCTCGAGTCACCAGGTACCTTTATATCATCAGAAATTTCAAATTAAGTCTTCAAATTCAAATTATCTAACTATTTACACCCTTTCAGGTGCCACGATCTCCATCTCCTCCCATTCAGGCCCCTACGACATTTCCTTCAACGTCAGCGTCGCTCCCGCCAATGGTATCATAGACATCTTTTACTTCTACATATTCACGTCGTCGTCCCTCGTCATCATCGGCTTCAGGTCGCCGTAGCCTGCGTGGCGACGAGCTGGCAAAAAGATGGTTAGTTTTATAAAATAAAAAAAATTTGGGAGGATTAGTTTGCAAATTATAAAATTTTTTAGGGTGAGTTTTAAAAAAAGTTCTCAAGACGTCTTGAGGTGGCCCTACTCTCCTTTAATGAAAAAAAAAATAATGAGAAAAGAATAAATAGATATAGAGAGATTATCAAAACTACTTGATGCAAGTATCAAAACTTAACAATATTAAAATACTTTTGATAGTAAGAAAATAGTATTTATTATCTAATTTTTTTAATCCGTAGATTAGAGTTTAGTGATGATAAGTGAAATAGTATTTGATTTGAAAATTAAAATTTGATAGTAGTTAATATTTATTTACTCTACATGGTATTCCAGATAAACTCTAATTTTTATATATAGGCTTTTTACATAAAGTTGAGCTAGGATACTTCAAAAAATATATACTTTTCGCTATTAACTTTTTATAATTGTATTATCACTAATTTGTAAACCCTAAGCATCTAAGTACTCAAAAATGTTAAAAGTGGATAGTGCATGATTTTAAAAGTATTCCAATTTAATTCATCAAATGTATTCTCTTTAGATATTGTTGGGTACGAAAGTTTCGCCGAGCGCACGCTGACCGTTGGCCTGGTCCGATCTGCAATCGATTTCGAAAGCGACCCTCTGAGATGAATACGGTGCGTGCCAAACTATTAGGTCAAGAAGAGATCCTCTCGACCGAATTCTTCTCCCTCAAACGCCGAGCGAGTTTCGACTTGGAATAGCCGAAAAGGAGGGGAACACAAAAGGCTTAAAAAATTACACTTGGCCGAAAAAACCGAATGATTCTGTATTGCTTTAGAGGAATGGATTACAAGATTCGATTACAATTAAAACTACTTTTAGAAAAGTTGTAAGAAAAGATATAAAGAACAGAGATAAATTTAGTTTAGAAAAGATGTAGATCTATCTAGAAAAACTATAAGTTTAATCTAGAAAACAGTAGATGCAGGTATTGAAGGTATTGAATAACAGGAGTTGTCTATGGCTTACGCGATTGCATAACACTTTTCTCTTTGATGGTTCACTTATTTATACTAGTCCGAACCATGTGTATATCTGTCATTTCAAGCAACGGCATGATTTGTGAAAAATCATCGCGTATCTCTCAACCACTTTCCTTTGCGATTGTCTCTTCTTGACTGAATAGTGGCTCTTTTCTGTCTACGTTCATCCCCAAAATTTGTGCACCTAGGCATGATTCTCGACGATCAATGATACCAAGCACCACTTGCCATACATGCATCTGTTATGAAATTAGCGTCCTATATTTTCGTATCCTTCTCTGTTAGGATTGGTACTCCTATTCCTCAATCTTCATTTTCCTTCAGCTCATGGAGCCGAGCTCTGATCTCGCCTTTACCCCTTGTTATCGATCGACTGAGAAAATCGATGACCCGATTTCCTTCGCATCAATTTCCTTCGCGCAACCTATTGGAGTCGGCCTTAGTCGAGATAGGAATATTTCTTATCAACTCAAGATTTTACCGCCTGACTTCTTTGGTCGATAACTGCACCACGTTTTGCTCTCCAATTTGACTCTTTCCACGTATCGATATTTTTTAGCCTCAACAGATAATAATGATCAAATATGGAGTGCCATGAATGAGATTAACGGATACATTTTCTCGATAACCTGTCAAAGGAAAGCTATAATATTAAGCTATCATCACATCTTACACTTGCCGTGAAAAATAGATGGCCATCATCAGAAGTAAATAACACCACTAGAGAGTCTGGCACTCAACAATAAAATTATTATCAAAAAATAATAATTATACTTTCTAAAATAAGGTGCATATCTTACACTCCGCCCCAGTAATGAGTTAAAACAACTCATTTAGATTGCGTTAATGAGATAGGATTGACCTTTGGATAACTTTTGAATGTATAGGCAGGGTTCATCATTATTTATTGGATAATCTCTGGTACAATACATTAGTTCATATAAATGCCATTTTATATAGCTCAAAGAGAACAAAAAAGTAAAGGCCAAAATGGACTATATGATACAGTAAGTAGATGCATTAATCTTACAACTCTTCGAAAATTGGATGGACTAATCCAAGACCCCACCACCCGTGGACCGAATAGATGGTAGCTTCTCTCTTCAAAATCTAGCTGTAACATGAAGAAAGAAAACTTTACTCGGAAAAATCCCTCTTCGAGGAATCATTGTCCTACTTCACGATTCGCGGTAGATCGGCTGCGGCGACCACTTGAAATGTAAGTTCAACTTTCCTGATTTTGTGCCTTCTAAGGGAAAACTTTCGTCGTACTCTCCCTCCATTATGACTCTTGTCAGAGTCATGATGCACCTTCCCATGTAATCCTGAGATGATAAATGAGATTTCTTATATGAATATTACATGATTCAACAATCAACACAAACAAAACTTCTCTGATGCATTTGACAGTTATATTGAGTTGAAGAACTGAAACACAGATGGTCGACTAAGAACAACAGTCAACTAAATTGAAACACAGACGGTTGACTAAGAACAATTGTCAACTAAATATGCTTCGTTCATGTTTTGCATTATTTCTTCTTTTTTTTTTTTCCCTTTCGTATGTGTAAGAATGGCATGCTTTCCATATACTAAATAACATGTCTGGCATCAAGAATTGCTTTGGCTTGAACACAAAAATAAAAATATAGCAGCAAAAACTTCCTGTTTAAGAACAGAGAAGAGTTAGTAATAAAAGCAAGTGTAAATATATTTTTAACCTAATTTAAGAGAAGTGTAACCAAACACAAAAATATATTCTTTTTTTTTTTTTTGTCTCTCATGTCTTCGCAATGAACAGCTCCTTAGACGGGAAGTTCATTATTGTTCATTATTGTTCCAAGTGCTTATACCTCAAAAATTTGCAGGAAAAAAAAAAGCAAAAAGCTTAAACTAGACCAAATTTGCACTAAATGATCCCATTTTTTATTCTATTCAATTACTAGGAGCTCTCACGACCATAAAGGTGCAACATATGACAAAGACGATATTTCACCGGCTAATTTCACATAATGAGTATAGTGCCCACATAACAAGTATAATGCCCTTAATTATTGCCCCATTAAACATATAAGTTGAATATTTGAAGGAAACTCACCTTCCCAAATGTATCATGATCCCAGACTTCCAAAATAAGCATGTCGTGTAGGCCATCTTCAACAACAAAGTCAAAAGTTTGATCCCACATGGGATTTAAGCTCTCATTCACAACCTGGAATAAGCCACGTTACTCTCACACTAGACAGAAATACAAGCTTTCAAAGCTCAGCGAATGAGGAATTACCCTTGTCTTGTACTTCGTTTTTGTTTTCTTCATTGTAAGCACAACATATGGGTCAGACTTTCCATTGACATCCATAGCGGGCAAATCTTCTCCTGATATTACTGTCACAGAAAGCACTCCCCTAACGATAATTTCCTTTTTCTTGTGCGAAGCTATCTTCTGGAAATTGGTTACAACTGTTCCATTTTCCGTTCTCCTGATGGACTTCTCCAAAGAAGTCATAGTGAACTGCTTCTCAAAAGGATTGTGGAATCCATTCTGCATGTTATAGGGACAGTACAAGAGCTCCAGATGCACCTAATTAAGTTGGATAATGAAACAATAAGACATCACAAATTAAAAAGACAACGCGCGCGCGTGTGTGTGTGTGCGCGCATAAAATTGGGCTGGAATGCTTCCTGAAGCATGGAGGTCACCGTGCTTCCACTTTGTTTTCGATGATTGACATCCGAATCGATGTTCCGCTGCTTTGGAGATGAGACACACTTTTCAAACTAGTTATGACATTTCACGAATTTTCAACATCATTTTCCTTGTAATTTAAGGGGGCGTTTGGTAAGGGGGATAAGGGGGGAATACCCCCCTTATCCCCGTGTCCATACCCAAACGGGGACAGAATAGGGGGGAATCCGGGTTCTAGGGTAGCTGGAATAGTGGGTATGGATCCTGGAATTTGAATTCCAGGAAATTGATGGAATTAGCAGGAACCCAACTGCGGCGCGGGGTTCGAGGCATCCTTGCTTTCTTCTGTATTATAAATAAATATATTATAAATAAATATTATATATTTATTTATAATATATTTATTTATATTATAAATAAATAAATATATTATTTATTTATAATATATTTATTTATATTATAAATAAATAAATATATTATAAATAAATATTATATATTTATTTATAATATATTTATTTATATTATAAATAAATAAATAAATATATTATTTATAATATATTTATTTATATTATATATTGCTTTCTTCTGTATTATATAATATTATAAATAAATATTATATATTTATTTATAATATTATATATTATAAATAAATATATAATATTTATTTATTATATATTTTTAAATATTTTTTACAATTTTAAATAATATTTTAAATTTATTATTAGGTTGATTAATATAATAAATTATTTTATTTATATAATATATCATAAAGGGCAAAATAGTCAATACACAAATTTATCACTAATCAATTCTTCTTATTCCTCTATACTCAACCAAACACAATTTTTACCAATTCTTCTTATTCTCCTTATTCCTATATAATTTACCAAACACAATTTACTTTAATTCCGGTATAACTCATAAATCGAACCAAACGCAAATTTACACTAATTCCTGCTAATACCAGAATCTGTACCTATCCCTGGTATAACAAAATTTTTCTAATCCCCGAACCAAACGCTACCTAAGGGTTCAAATTTGACTAATTTAATGGCCAGTATGACGTGTTTGCATGTTTAACAATGTAAAAAAATCCAAATCTGACAAGATTTGGATAGAAAATTGTTTTCACGACCTAGAATAAGTACCTCAGATCTAAAATTTGAGTCTTGTTTTATTATTTTATATAAGATTTTTATTTTCAAGAAGATATACAAAAAATAATAAAATACAGTTTCTAAATGCTTCCAATAGTGTAGATCAAGATCTAATAGAGTCAATCGCCGATTTAGATGTCTCATCCAAAATAATTTAGAAGCATGGAGGCCTTCGTGCTTCCAAAGGTATTCTAGTTGGACAATCTCTCTCTCTCTCTCTCTCTCTCTCTCTCTCTCTCTCTCTCTCTCTATATATATATATATATATATATATAGAGAGAGAGAGAGAGAGAGAGAGAGCTAGGCTCCTATGCTTTCGAAAGTACGGAGGCCTCCGTGCTTGTAAGTTGTTTTCAATGATGGGACATCCGATTTGGTGATCGGTTCTGTTAGACTTGATCTACAATGTTGGAACTATCCAGAAACCAAATTTTATAATTTTTTGACTTCGTTTGCCTAGTGAGCAAGTAGTCTCAAAATGAACGGCTGAAATTAAAAATCTCTTAAATAGTGATAAAAGACTCAAATTTCAAATCGAAAGTATTGATCTTACTCTTAATGTTTAGTAGAATTTTCTATTAAAGTTTCACCTAATTTGGATTGTTCTACACCGTTAAGCTTAAAAACATACCACATCGGCCGTTAAAATAGTGATTTTTGAGACTCTTTGATCACTTGGTAAATGATGCCGAAAAATTATGAAATATAGTTTCTAAATAGCTCTAATAGTATAGATCATGCATAACGGAGCCGATCGTCGAATTAAATATCCCATCATCGAAAATAACTTACAAGCACGGAGGCCTCTGTACTTTCGAAAGCACAGAAGACGTACTCATATATATATAGAGAGAGAATATATATATATATATAGAGAGAGAGAGAGAGAGAGAGAGAGAGAGAGAATACTTCCGAAAGTATTCTACTTCCAACTTTTCAGTTTTTGGATCTCTAGGATTTACTATATGGGGGTTGGAATAGTATGGATCCAAGTGCCCAAAAGTTGGAAGTAGCTACTTCCAAAAGTGTACAAGCTTAGAGCTTTTATACTCATAACCGAGTATGGAGGCCTTCGTACTCATAAGTTATTTTCAATGATAGAACTTTCAAATGGACAATCCACACGATTAAATATAATCTAAAGAATTTGAACTACCTAAAAATCAAATTTTGTACTTTTTAGAAATTATAAAAGAGTCCATCAAGTGGGTATAAAATGAAAGGTCAATTGAACAACCACCTAAAAATAGAGCATTCAGTTCTTCTATTCAAGATTAGAGTTATTGACCTGGATCTTAACAGTGAATAAAGTTTTCTATCAAAAATTCAACTAATATCGATTCTTCTACAATGTTAAACTAGAAAACGCCCATACTAGCCATTAAAATTGTCAATTTTGAGGCCTTTCGATTGTACAGTATGTGATATTAAAAAATAATGAAATTCGATTTCTAGAATGTATATATGCTCTAAATTATATTCAACTATATGGATCGATTCAGAAGTTCTATCATCAAAAATGATTTATGAGTACAAAGACAATCATACTTATAAAAATATAATAGTCTCTCTCTCTTTCTCTGAGAAAAAGAAAGTGCCTTTATATATATATATATATATATATATATATATATATATATATATATATATAGAGAGAGAGAGAGAGAGAGAGAGAGAGAGAGAGAGAGAGAGAGAGTAGAGCTTATATACTTTTAAAAGCACAAGCCCAACTATGCTTGTGAATTTTTTACCATAGGATTTGCATTGAGATTTGTACTATTGTCAAATCAACTAAAGAGAGAGAAAGATAAAGTATAATAGCACGGATCTCAATGTAAATCCAATGGTAAAAAATTCACAAGTATAATTGGGCTTGTGCTTTTGAAAGTATATAAGCTCTACTCAATATAAAGAGAAGAAATTTTTTTTAAAAGAAATTTAATTATAATTTGTATTATTTAAATTTTTCTTTGTATATAAAAAAATTTAAATTTAAATTTTTAAAAAAATTTATGTAAATTGAAAATTTTGTATAAAAGAATTTAAATTTTTAAAAATTTGTATATTATAAATTTTGAAATTTTAAAATTTTAAAATTTATATATTATAAATTTTAAAATTTTAAAATTTTAAAAAGTTATAAATTTTTAAATTTATTAAAAATTAAAGTTTATAAATTCAAAAAATTTATAAATTTTTTTTGGGGTGGGAAGCTTACATTCTTGTTTGGGGAACAAGAGGGGGATAACTCCCTTATCCCCCTCTTGTTCCCCATCCAAACGGAGCCCTAGGGTTTATACTATTTCCCCAACAATCCATTAAACCCTAGGGGACTATTATCATCCTAACCGCACATTTCTTCATCTAAAGGCCGAAAACCCAATAGTACCAAATTTTGGTACTATTCATAGTATAGTAGCCTCGTTCATATATATATATATATATATATATATATATATATTGAGCTCTATGAGAAAAAGAAAGTCCCCTTTATGGCCACGACAATTAGTTTTCCAATTCCAAATACACTGATATGTCAAATAAATACTTTTGATAATACCGTACAAGCCCGGATTAGTAGCATAGATTCCTTTGCTTTTAAGTAGTGATGAAAGTAATACTTTAAGGAGAAAATAAAACTTGGAAGATGACAAGATACACAATCTGCAGTAAATGAAGCTTCCTGAAGAAAAACAAAATGGTAAAATCACTGAATTCACGAAATCACAAACTAACCTCACCCCGATCTTTCTTATCTCTTTGCACTTCCAAATCCTTTACAAGTTTCAACCAGATATCCTTCACTTTACCTGGTTGAAGATCCTTCAACCTTACATGAGCACAGCCAATTAGTTCAGATGCCTGAACCCCATCATCATCGTAAATCTTCACTGTCAAATTCTGAGTAGTTTTGTCTTCAACTATAAATTCAAAGTGCTCGTTCCAGATAGGGTTTAAATCATTGTTCTGCAAGAAGTTAAATTCAATCAGAAAGATCAAAAGAAATATTTGTTTATCTAACCCTGCAGAATTATTATTTGAATATGTATATATCTCCCTACAATATCTGAATTTTCGCATATGCCCTTCGAAAACTTAGTTTCTTACATACATCTTTCCTAATATAAAATCAATTTGCACTTGAGTTGGATGACTCCCCAGCTGCAGATAGGGGAATTTCTATAAGAATCCACACTTTCATTGATGATTTTGCAAGGACAGATTCAAAATCCCCATGTTAGAAAAATGAAAGAGTTTCTTTGGAGACTTACGATGATTTTACTAGTCTTCATCCTATCACGTAATGGGCGTATGTACAGAATTGCAAATGGATCAGATTTTCCTATGAGGTCTTTGTTTGTCAAGTCTCTTGCTTGCACAAGCTTCACTTCCAATGTCCCAACAGGTTTCAACTCCAGATCACTTATTTTCCCACATAAAGTAAAAGAACTGTTATTGTTATTCTGGAAACACAACAACTACAAAATCTATGTTTTATTGTTTCACAAAATGTACCTATAATCTCCTGGTAATATTGGAACAACTTTACGCACAGGCCACATCAAAGTGTCTTCGACAGCATCACGAATAGTTCTCTGGATAGACGAACACATTTTTTTGGCCAATTGACATTAATTAATTCATAATTTAAGGTATGGACAAGGAAAAAGCAGGAATACTGAACCTCAATAGCATCAGATATTCCAGGCACAGATGAAATTTCCCCGCCAACAACCTTCAACTTGAAATCCAGCTTTTTCTACATCAACTCTTCATATCTTATATTTCATGCGAAAGCCAAAGAAATAAAGACAAATAACCAGATACAAAAGGATACTGCACCTTCTCTCTCAAAGAATAACAGACTGCCCCAAAGCAAGGAAACTGATCCACTAAAGGCCTGAAGATTAAGCGGAAAACACCCGTGAAGCCAATGTCCTTCACCTGTAGTACAAAATGGATAGGTAAGATTTAAAAGGAAAAAAAATAATGATGTTAAGTAGGGCATACAAGATAACATGAAATAACCAACGTTCTCCAATAACTTACGCTACCAAAGAACAATATTTTTCTAATATTATAATTCAACACTCCCTCTCATATTTGGGTTCGAGACATTTTAATAGGCCCAAGCGTGGGCTTGAATTAAATGGGAAAAAATTTAATGAGACGAGGGGCTTAGAAGGTGAAAGATACGCAAAAGAGCTTGACCCTCTTAAGGTTGTATTGATGAAAATATATAATACAGGATATGCATACAGACCAACCTATTATAGTAATTATACAACCAAAAATATCATATAGACCAACACTATATGGTAACAATATACAATACAAAATATATCGTAACATCCTTCCGCAAGCTAAGCATCCATCGAACGGATGCGAAGATTGATCCACATCGTGGAGAACCAAAAAGTAGCCGAGAAGTAGACGAGGGTTTGGAGAAAATGTCAGCTAGTTGCTTATTAAAAGAGATATGGACTAAGTCCAAGTCACCGGATTGGACTTTTTCCCACAAAAATTGATGAACAAGTTCAATGTGCTTCGTACAAGGGTGGAGAATAGGATTGGCAGCTAGATATGTAGTGCTAAGATCATCACAATAGATGCAAATAGAACGCCATAGGGAGTCTACCAGGGTCACAAAACAGACGATGGATCCAAACTGTCTCGACAAGTGTGTAAGCCACAAAGCAATACTCAACTTCAGAACTAGAACGAAAAAATAGTAGATTACTTCTTAGCCGACCACGAGATGAGATTAGGCTCAAAAAATATACAATACCCCAAAGTAGACCGGCGTGTATTTGGACAAGCCCAATCAGCATATGAAAAGGCCACGAGTGACGAATTGAAGCAGTGGGAGATAGGAATGCCATAGGACAGCGTCCCTCAAATATAACAGAGAAGATGATTAACTGCTTATATGTGTGGTGCGAGAAGTGCATGGAGATACTGAGCATCGGAATTGACAACATACGAGATATCCGGTTGTGTGAAGGTAAGATATTGTAAAGCACTAACCATCTGGCGATAGATGTAGGGATCCTCAAGGAGACACCCCTTATGAGACAAGAAACGAGTGGTCAAAAAGAGCAGAGTAGAAACAAGCTTACTATCATGAAAGGCATGACACTCAAGCAATTGATGCACATATTTCTGTTGAGTCAGATAAAATTAAAGGGTGAGCAATTAACCTCAACACCCAAAAAATAATACAACAACCCTTAGTCCATTGCAAATTCCCGTCGTAAAGTGCCTATAAAAGCTTCTAAAAGAGAAGAGGAGCTTCTGGTGACGATAATATCATCGATGTATAAAAAAAGAACAAGAGTGTCGTAAGAGGAGTGAGAAATGAACATCGGGGAAGCAACGGTGCTTCCAATAAAACCAATTTTAGAAAGAAATGAAGCTAAATGCTGAAACCAAGCCCGAGGCACCTGCTTGAGGCCATAGATTGCTTTGCGTAGATGGCAAACATGATAAGGAAGAGATGGGTGCACAAAGACAGGTGATTGTTTCATATAAACCACCTCAAACAGAGCGTCATGAAGAAATGCATTCTTCACGTCAAGTTGCCGAAGTGGCCACCCAGACGAGAATGCAACAAAAAAAAAAAAAAAAAGTACGAATAGTAGTCGGCTTGACGACCGGAGAAAATATCTCATCAAAGTCAATACTCTATTACTTTTTGTAGCCCTGAGCCACAAGCCACATATTGAGACGCTCAAGAGAATCATATGCCTTCTGCTTGACTTTATATACCCATTTACAACCAATAAGATTAATGGATGATGGAGGAGGAACAAGGTCCTGTCTGCGACCTCGAATGACTCATCTCGCGCGGTTCCTCTTTTTTTCTTTTCTCGGGTTTCCCATGGGATGGTATTCACGATTCAGATGAGTATTTGTATGTGGATGGGTATATGTGGGTATCAGGTATTGCGGATTCATGACTTCCAATAGACGCAAGCATCTATTGTTAATTACCCCCATGTGATTGGGGCACCTTCGATTAAGAGACCTTTGCGGGGAGGATAGAATAAATCGTATCCTAATGATTGGACAAATCCTAAGTATATGTGTTAGGATTTAGCTGGATTTGAAATTGACTTGATCCCGATTACATGTGTTGAGGACTAGTCGATATTAAACTCTAAGTATATGTGTTAGAGTTTAATTGGGTTCAATTGGCTCTAAGTATATGTATTAGAGTCCAATTATATTTGATTTCGCATTTGGCGTATGTTCTTAAGTGGAGACATGACCAAACCCCAAGGATATGTATTGAGGTGGGTCGGATTTGATGCTACTCGAAAGTAGGAGGTGGCTAAGTCCTATATGTGTTAGGATTGGTCGAGCTTGATATGTTTTTTACTCTAGTTATATGTGCTAGAGTAAAAGGTTGACTAACCCTAAGTATATGTATTAGGATTAGTTGAGTTGATTTGGTTTTTACCCTAGATATATGTGCTAGAGTAAAATGTTAACTACACCCTAAGTATGTGTATTAGGGTTAGTTGGGTTGGTTTGGATGAACTCTATGTATATGTGTTAGAGCTCGATCAAATTTGATTTGACTAAATTCTAAGTATATGATTTAGAATCTAGTCGGTTTGGATGTAGTTTTTGCCTTAATTATATATGTTAAGGCGATGGGACTGAATGGGTTTTGGGTTTTATTTATGGATTGGATTGGGCTTTGGGTTTTATTTATGGATTCGGCTTTGGGTTTTATTTGTGGATCGAATGTGTTTTGGGTTTTATTTGCGGGTTTTATTTGTGGATCAAATGGGTTTTCGGTTTTATTTGTGGATCGAATAGGTTTTGGATTTTTTTTTTTTATTTGTGGACTCGGCTTTGGGACCCGTATGTGGTTGGGATCCGTATGTGGACTGAGCCTTATTTTCATATGGAAATATTTGAGGCCTGCATATGGGTTGATCCTTATTTAATAAATGATTCATTTATTAGTCCTTTTTGAATCGAACTTAGGTTCCAAGTTGATTACGACTCATTTGAATTTTGTCTGAATTCATAGAAATTCCCATTTATTTCAATATCTCCTTTTATTTTATTTTATTTGGGGTCCGAAGAAAATTTCCTAATCTTATCTTGGGGTTCGAAGAAAATCACTTATTTTATCTTGGGATCCGGAGAAATACCGTTATTTTATTTTGATGTGGGTCCGAATAAATTCCTTTTTTTTTTTTTGAAATTATTTGGGATCCGAAGGAAATTCACTAATCTTATCTTGGGGTTCAATCCCGTTTATCTTGTAATTTGATTTGGGATCCGAAGGAAATCCACTAATCTTATATTGGGGTTCAATCCTTTTTATCTTGTAATTTAATTTGGGATCGGAAGGAAATCCCTTTTTGACTTAACCTCAGTTCGGATGTCCGAAGAAATCATCCGAACCGGTTTTGGGATGAGCCTAAAGTTAGGGCGTCCGAAGAGATCCGAACCGGCTTTATTAAATTTTCTTTTTTTTTTTCTTTTGAGCCTAAAGTTAGGGCGTCCGAAGAGGTCCGAACCGGCTTTATTAAATTTCTTTTGTTTTTCTTTTGAGTCTAAAGTTAGGGCGTCCGAAGAGGTCCGAACCGGCTTTATTGAATTTCTTTTTTTTTTCTTTTCCCTTTTTTTCTTGAGCCTAAAGTTAGGGCGTCCGAAGAGGTCCGAACTGGCTTTATTAAATTTCCTTTTCCTTTTTTTTTTTTGAGCCTAAAGTTAGGGCGTCCGGAGAGGTCCTAACCGGCTTTATTGAATTTCCTTTTTTCTTTCGAGCCTAAAGTTAGGGCGTCCGGAGAGGTCCTAACCGCTTTATTGAATTTCCTTTTTTTCTTTCGAGCCTAAAGTTAGGGCGTCCGGAGAGGTCCTAACCGACTTTACTGACTTTCTTCTTTTTTTTTTTTTCTTTTGAGCCTAAAGTTAGGGCGTCCGGAGAGGTCCTAACCGGCTTTACTGACTTTCTTTTTTGTTTTTTTTTTTAGCCTAAAGTTAGGGCGTCCGGAGAGGTCCTAACCCACTTTATTGACTTTCCTTTTTTTTTTTTTTTGAGCCTAAAATTAGGGGGTCCGGAGATGTCCTAACCGGCTTTATTGAATTTCCTTTTTTTTTTTTTTTTTCTGAGCCTAAAGTTAGGGCGTCCGAAGAGGTCCTAACCGGCTTTATTGACTTTTTTTTTTTTTCTTTTGAGCCTAAAGTTAGGGCGTCCGGAGAGGTCCTAACCGGCTTACTGACTTTCTTTTTTTTTCTTTTGAGCCTAAAGTTAGGGCGTCCGGAAAGGTCCTAACCGGCTTAAATGATTTCTTTTTTTTTTTTTTTTTTTTGAGCCTAAAGTTAGGGCTTCCGGAGAGGTCCTAACCGGCTTTATTGAATTTCTTTTTTTTTCTTTTCTTTTTTTTTCTTTTGAACCTAAAGTTAGGGCGTCCGGAGAGGTCCTAACCGGCTTTACTGACTTTCTTTTTTTTTTCTTTTTTTTTTTGAGCCTAAAGTTAGGGCGTCCGGAGAGGTCCTAACCGGCTTTACTGACTTTCTTTTTTTTTTTTTTGTTTTTACCTGAGAAATACGTCTAAAAAAAATGGCCGAGGAAGTCTATTGGAGGTGCTGAGGAAGTCGGTCGGAGGTGCTGAGGAAGTCGATCGGAGTTGCTGAGGAAGTCGACCGGAGTTGCTGAGGAAGTCGACCGGAGGAGTTGAGGAAGTCGACCAGAGTAGTTGACGAAGTCGACCGGAGTTGCTGAGGAAGTGCTATTTCTTATGTGGCGATGAGGCATATGTGGTGGAATCTGGGAGGAGGTTATTTTTTTTTTGTGTGGTGGAATATGGGAGGTTGTTTCAGACCAGGCAATGAAAAATCTCCCCTTTTTATAGTGGGGAGGGGCAGAAAAATATCGCGTGGCGTTTGTTGGGATTTGTTGAGGGGTTGGCGAGAAAATGCAGGTTTGTTGAGAAACGACGTACGTGGGAATATACTTTCGTTGAGGAAAGTACGTGGGAATGTGGTTTTGTTGAGGAAAAGACGAGGTTCAAATTTGAGGAAATTATTATATTCAAATTTCAAATTTTAAATTTCAAATTTTAGATTTAAATTTTAAAATTGAAAGGATATGTTTAAAATTCAAATTTTAAAATTGAATATGTTCAAATTTCAAAATTGAACGGTTATGTTCAAATTTCAATATGTTGAGAGAGTATGGTTGTATTTAAATTTCAAATTTCAAAATTCAAAATTGAATATATTTAAATTTCAAAATTGAACGATTATGTTCAAATTTGAGGAAGTATGGTTGTGTTTGAATTTCAAATTTCAAATTTCAAAATTGAACGGTTATGTTCAAATTTGGGGAAGTATGGTTGTGTTTAAATTTTAAATTTCAAATTTCAAAATTGAGTATGTTCAAATTCCAAAATTGCGAGAATATGGTTATATTCAAGTTTTAAATTTCAAATTTTAAAATTGAACGATTATGTTCAAATTTCAATATGTTGAGGGAGTATGGTTATGTTCAAATTTTAAAATTCAAAATTGAATATATTCGAATTTTAAAATTGAAGATTATGTTCAAATTTCAATATGCGTTCAAATTTCAAAATTGAACGATTATGTTCAAATTTGAGGAAGTATGGTTGTGTTTGAATTTTAAATTTCAAAACTGAATATGTTATGTTTAAATTTGAGAAAGTATGATTGTATTTAAATTTCAAATTTTAAATTTCAAAATTGAATATGTTATATTTAAATTTGAGAAAGTATGATTGTATTTAAATTTCAAATTTCAAATTTCAAAATTGAATATATTCGAATTTCAAAATTGAGAGGTTCAAATTTCGAACGAGAGAATTTGCTTGGATTCAAAAATTCAAAATTGAATTCCAAATAAATAGGATATGAGTGAGTTTGGATAAATCGGTTGAAAGATATTTTGAAATTGAGTTGGAAATTTGAATTTCGAATGAAATAGGAGTCAGAGAGATATTTTGAAATTTGGTTTGAAATTTGAAATTCAAAATTCAAAATTTAATTTGAACATAATTTTTAAAATTGAATTTTTAAACAAGAAGTTGACTATAATATAAGGCCCGCTGGGCAGAAAAAAATAAAATCCGACTGATTTGGTGATTAAAAAAAATCGACGGACCTTAATGAGACCTATATGGTTTTGTTCACAAACGGCCTATTAATGTGGCTTGAATTTATAGCAAAATTTGTTGGACCCAAGTTATTAATATGTTAAAAATTTTGGGCCATAATCTTTCCTCATAATTTTTATTATAATTTTTTGTATGCCAACAAAATGCCCCCCATCTTTTCGTTGTACGAGGCACGAGTACAGTGAAAAGATGCACGTTCAATTATTTTTTCTATTCATTTTTTTTTCCAAATATTTTTTTTTTTTTTTGTACGCATTCAATTTAATTTCTTAGATTAGTGACATGACGGTCGATTTGAATATAGATTGCTCAGTTTAGTGACATGGCGGTCGATTTGAATATGGGTTGTTCAGTTTAGTGACATGGTGGTCGATTTGAATATGGGTTGCTCAGTTTAGTGACATGGCGGTCGATATGAATATGGGTTGCTCAGTTTAGTGACATGGCGGTCTATTTGATATTTGTTGCTCAGTTTAGTGACATGACGGTCGATATGAATATGGGTTTCTCAGTTTAGTGACATGGCGGTCGATTTGAATATGGGTTGCTCAGTTTATTGACATGGTGGTCGATATAGGTATGGTTTGCTCAGTTTACTGACATGGCGGTCGATATGAATATGGGTTGCTCAGTTTAGTGACATGGCGGTCGATATGAGGATGGGTTGCTCAGTTTATTGACATGGCGGTCGATATGGGTATGGGTTGCTCAGTTTAGTGACATGGCGGTCGATATGAGTATGGGTTGCTCAGTTTAGTGACATGGCGGTCGATTTGAATATGGGCTGCTCAGTTTAGTGACATGGCGGTCGATATGAATATGGCTTACTCAGTTTAGTGACATGGCGGTCGATATGAGTATGGGTCGCTCAGTTTAGTGACATAGCGGTCGATATGAATTTGAGTTTAGTTTAATGACTTTCCGGTCGTTTGAATTTGGGTTTAGTTTAATGACTTTTCGGTCGTTTGAAATTGGGTTTAGTTTAATGACTTTTCGGTCGTTTGGATTTGGGTTTAGTTTAATGACTTTTCGGTCGTTTGGATTTGGGTTTAGTTTAA
This sequence comes from Tillandsia fasciculata, assembly GCA_029168755.2. NCBI lineage: Eukaryota > Viridiplantae > Streptophyta > Magnoliopsida > Poales > Bromeliaceae > Tillandsia > Tillandsia fasciculata. The sequence goes on from CM054933.1 coordinate 7,731,065, forward strand.
TGACTTTTCGGTCGTTTAAAATTGGGTTTAGTTTAAAGACTTTTCGGTCGTTTGGAATTAGGTTTAGTTTAATGACTTTTCGGTCGTTTAGAATTGGGTTTAGTTTAATGACTTTTCGGTCGTTTAGAATTGGGTTTAGTTTAATGACTTTTCGGTCCTTTGGATTTGGGTTTAGTTTAATGACTTTTCGGTCGTTTAAAATTGGGTTTAGTTTAATGACTTTTCAGTCGTTTGAACTTGGGTTTAGTTTAATGACTTTTCGGTCGTTTGGATTTGGGTTTAGTTTAATGACTTTTCGGTCGTTTGAACTTGGGTTTAGTTTAATGACTTTTCGGTCGTTTGGACTTGGGTTTAGTTTAATAAAATTTCGGTCATTTGGATTTGAGTTTAGTTTAATGACTTTTCGGTCGTTTGGAATTGGGTTTAGTTTAATGACTTTTCGGTCGTTTGGATTTGGGTTTAGTTTAATAACTTTTCGGTCGTTTGGATTTGGATTTAGTTTAATGACTTTTCGGTCGTTTGGATTTGGGTTTAGTTTAATGACTTTTCGGTCGTTTGGATTTGGGTCGATTAAGTTGACTCAGCAGATTTATTTGAAGTTAGCTCGGTTTGAACTCTTGATTTGTTTCATTTTGGGTGGAGCTGGTTTGCTTGATTTGGATCATCCCTGAAGTTTGGTTTGAACTCTTTGTTCAGGTTGGGTTCAAATTGAATTGGTTTGAGCCTTTTGTATTTGATTTGGGCTGAGCCGGTTTAGGCTTTCACTTGATTTGTCCCTTTTGAATTTGATTTGAGTCGAACCGTTATACTTTGGTTCAGAATCCTTTGAGACATGGTTTAGGTCGAACCCTTATGATTTAGTTCGAGACCCTTTGAATTCAATTTCGGTCGGGCCCTTATAATTCGGCTTAACTTGGACTCTTCTGCAGTTCGGTTTGGTTCGACTCGTAACCTTATGGTTAAGTTCGAGATCCGTTTGAACTTGAAACTCCATTGCATTTGGTTTGGATTTGGTGTGGTTTGGCTCAAAACCCTTTGACTTTGATTTGGGGTCGAGCTGGTGCATGGTCCAGTTCATATGATTCCACCTAAATTCGATTTGGGTTGAACTGGCTTATAATTTGGGGGCATTTTTTTTTTCTCTTTTTTTGTATTGAAATATATGAGTTTATTTTGTCTCTGGAAGCAATCGAAATTGTTGCGTATAACCGACCCTAAGGTGAGTTAGAATTCCGTCGTAAACAAAATATGTTTGAAAAAAAATATTTTTTTTTTTTTTTTTGAGTATTGAAAAATATGGGTTTATTTTGGTTTATTTTGAAAAATATGGATTTATTGAAAAATATGGGTTTATTTTGAAAGGAAAATATGTTTTTGGTGGCAATCGAGCGCCCAGATGGATTTTCACCCGATACCTTCCCCTAACTTTTGCTTGTGAGTTCGAATTGTGTATTCTCACAACGGGGTTTTGCTTGTGAGTTCGAATTGTGTATTCTCACAACGGGGATCCCATTTTTGCCTGTGGGGTTATACCACAGCCGGGAATGGTTTTTTTTTTTTTTTTTTTTTTTTTTGAGATTTTTGTTTTGGTATTGAAAAATACCAGTGTATTTTGCCTCGATGAGCAAACAAAATTGTTGTACATAACCGGCCCTAAGATCAGTTAGTATTCCGTCGTAGACAAAAATATGTTTAAAAGAAAAATATTTTTGAGTTTTAAAAAAATATGGGTTTATTTTGAAAAATATGGGTTTATAAAAAAAATATGGGTTTGTTTTGAAAGAAAAATATGATTTTGGTGGCAATCGGGCGCCCACATGGGTTTTCACCCGATACCTTCCCCTAACTTTTGCCTGTGATTTCGAATTGCAGCGGGGATCCCATTTTTGCCTGTGGATTTATACCACAGCCGGGAATGGTTTTTATTTTTTTTTTTTATATTTATTTTTTTTTTTTTTTTTTTTTTTTTTTTTTTTTTTCTTTTTTTTTTGTTTCTTTTTTTTTTTGTTTTTTTTTTCTTTTGAGATTTTTTTTTTCTTTTTTTTTTCTTTCTTTTTTTTTCTTTTTTTTTGGTTTTTTTTTTTTGCTATTGAAAAATACGAGCAAATAAATTGCTGCGCATTACCGATCCTAAAATCAGTTAGCTGTCGTAGACAAAATATGTTTGAGTATTGAAAAATATGGGTTTATTTTGGTTTATAAAAAAATATGGGTTTATTGAAAAATATGAGTTTATTGAAAGAAAAATATGTTTTGGTGGCAATCGGGCGCCCACATGGGTTTTCACCCGATACCTTTCCATAATTTTTGCCTGTGAGTTTGAATTGCGTTTTCTCACAGCGGGAATCCCATTTTTGCTTGTAGGGTTATACCACAGCCAGGATTTTTTTCTTTTTTTTTTTTTTTTTTTTTTTTTTTTTTCTTTTTTTTTTTTTTCTTTTTTTTTTTTTTTTTTGTTTTTTTTTTTTTTTTTCTTTTGGGATTTTTTTTTTCTTTTTTTTCTTTTCTTTTTTTTTTTTTTTTTTTTTTTTTTTTTTTTTTTCTAGTCGATGCATTTCGACAAAAATGGTCGCGAACCTCCGGTAACCTTTTCTCAGTTGAGTTGGTGGCGATTACTCCTCTTAAAGAAAGCTCCGGTTGGAGGGATTATAATTGTCGTGTCACTAGAAATATCAGCCTATCGAATACCGACGATTTCTGTGACTGGTTCTTCGAAAATATGAACTTGCCTTTGAATATCATCCTTTTTGATGCAGGTGAGTAGACCTACGGATTGATGAAGAGGATTGGGTATGCCCCCATTAGATTATTTTTTCGAGGTTGCACCCGAGAAATTGACCATATTGTGTGCATTTTTGGAAAATGGCAGTAAAGGTAATCATGCCCCTAGTAAAAGCAGCATATGTTGGAGCTATTTCTTCAATGCAAGTATTAGGATTTACCTTTACCGCTTTTTTTGTTTTTTCCTTTTTTTTTGGTATATATATTAAAGGTCTCAAAAATGGAAGGAAAAATCAGGTCCCACCGGGCGTGCCATTTTTGTCTGCGATCTTAAATGACTCATCTCGCGCGGTTCCTCTTTTTTTCTTTTTTCGGGGTTCCCGTAGGATGGTATTCACGATTCAGATGAATATTTATATATGTGGATGAATGTATGTGGGTATCAGCTATTGCGGATTCATGACTTCCAATAGACGCAAGCATCTATTGTTAATTACCCCCATGTGATTGGGGCACCTTCGATTAAGAGACCTTTGCGGGGAGGATAGAATAAATCGTATCCTAATGATTGGACAAATCCTAAGTATATGTGTTAGGATTTAGCTGGATTTGAAATTGACTTGATCCCGATTACATGTGTTGAGGACTAGTCGATATTAAACTCTAAGTATATGTGTTAGAGTTTAATTGGGTTCAATTGGCTCTAAGTATATGTATTAGAGTCCAATTATATTTGATTTCGCATTTGGCGCATGTTCTTAAGTGGAGACATGACCAAACCCCAAGGATTGAGGGGGGTCGGATTTGATGCTACTCGAAAGTAGGAGGTGGCTAAGTCCTATATGTGTTAGGATTGGTCGAGCTTGATATGTTTTTTACTCTAGTTATATGTGCTAGAGTAAAAGGTTGACTAACCCTAAGTATATGTATTAGGATTTGTTGAGTTGATTTGGTTTTTACCTTAGATATATGTGCTAGAGTAAAATGTTAACTACACCCTAAGTATGTGTATTAGGGTTAGTTGGGTTGGTTTGGATGAACTCTATGTATATGTGTTAAAGCTCGATCAAATTTGATTTGACTAAATTCTAAGTATATGATTTAGAATCTAGTCGGTTTGGATGTAGTTTTTGCCTTAATTATATGTGTTAAGGCGATGGGACTGAATGGGTTTTGGGTTTTATTTATGGATTGGATTGGGCTTTGGGTTTTATTTGTGGATTCGGCTTTGGGTTTTATTTGTGGATCGAATGTGTTTTGGGTTTTATTTGCGGATTTTATTTGTGGATCAAATGGGTTTTCAGTTTTATTTGTGGATCGAATAGGTTTTGGGTTTTTTTTTTATTTGTGGACTCGGCTTTGGGACCCATATGTGGTTGGGATCCGTATGTGGACTGAGCCTTATTTTCATATGGAAATATTTGAGGCCTGCATATGGGTTGAGCCTTATTTAATAAATGATTCATTTATTAGTCCTTTTTGAATCGAACTTAGGCTCCAAGTTGATTACGACTCATTTGATTTTTGTCTGGATTCAAAGAAATTTCCATTTATTTCAATATCTCCTTTTATTTTATTTTATTTGGGGTCCGAAGAAAATTTCCTAATCTTATCTTGGGGTTCGAAGAAAATCACTTATTTTATCTTGGGATCCGGAGAAATACCGTTATTTTATTTTGATGTGGGGTCCGAATAAATTCCTTTTTTTTTTTGAAATTATTTGGAATCCGAAGTAAATTCACTAATCTTACCTTGGGGTTCAATCCCTTTTATCTTGTAATTTGATTTGGGATCCGAAAGAAATCCACTAATCTTATCTTGGGGTTCAATCCTTTTTATCTTGTAATTTGATTTGGGATCCGAAGGAAATCCCTTTTTGACTTAACCTCAGTTTGGATGTCCGAAGAAATCATCCGAACCGGTTTTGGGATGAGCCTAAAGTTAGGGCGTCCGAAGAGATCCGAACCGGCTTTATTAAATTTTCTTTTTTTTTTTCTTTTGAGCCTAAAGTTAGGGCGTCCGAAGAGGTCCGAACCGGCTTTATTAAATTTCTTTTGTTTTTCTTTTGAGTCTAAAGTTAGGGCGTCCGAAGAGGTCCGAACCGGCTTTATTGAATTTCTTTTTTTTTTTCTTTTCCCTTTTTTTCTTGAGCCTAAAGTTAGGGCGTCCGAAAAGGTCCGAACCGGCTTTATTAAATTTTCTTTTTTTTTTTTTTTTGAGCCTAAAGTTAGGGCGTCCGGAGAGGTCCTAACCGGCTTTATTGAATTTCTTTTTTTCTTTCGAGCCTAAAGTTAGGGCGTCCGGAGAGGTCCTAACCGGCTTTACTAACTTCTTCTTTTTTTTCTTTTGAGCCTAAAGTTAGGGCGTCCGGAGAGGTCCTAACCGGCTTTACTGACTTTCTTTTTTTTTTTTTTCTTTTGAGCCTAAAGTTAGGACGTCCGGAGAGGTTCTAACCGGCTTTACTGACTTTCTTTTTTTTTTTTTCTTTTGAGCCTAAAGTTAGGGAGTCCGGAGAGGTCCTAACCCACTTTATTGACTTTCCTTTTTTTTCTTTTTTTTGAGCCTAAAATTAGGGCGTCCGGAGAGGTCCTAACCGGCTTTATTGAATTTTCTTTTTTTTTTTTTTAGGGCGTCCGGAGAGGTCCTAACCGGCTTTATTGAATTTTCTTTTTTTTTTTTTTTTTTTTTTTTGAGCCTAAAGTTAGGGCGTCTGAAGAGGTCCTAACCGGCTTTATTGACTTTTTTTTTTTTTTTTTTCTTTTGAGCCTAAAGTTAGAGCGTCCGGAGAGGTCCTAACCGGTTTTACTGACTTTCTTTTTTTTCTTTTGAGCCTAAAGTTAGAGCGTCCGGAGAGGTCCTAACCGGTTTTACTGACTTTCTTTTTTTTTTCTTTTAAGCCTAAAGTTAGGGCGTCCGGAGAGGTTCTAACCAGCTTTACTGACTTTCTTTTTTTTTTTTTTTTTTTTTTTTGAGCCTAAAATTAGGACGTCCGGAGAGGTCCTAACCGGCTTTATTGAATTTCTTTTTTTTTCTTTTCTTTTTTATTCTTTTGAACCTAAAGTTAGGGCGTCCGGAGAGGTCCTAACCGGCTTTACTGACTTTCTTTTTTTTTTTTTTTTTTTTGAGCCTAAAGTTAGGGCGTCTGGAGAGGTCCTAACCGGCTTTACTGACTTTCTTTTTTTTTTTTTTTTTTTACCTGAGAAATACGTCTAAAAAAAAATGGCCGAGGAAGTCGATTAGAGGTGCTGAAGAAGTCGGTCGGAGGTGCTGAGGAAGTCGATCGGAGGAAGTCGATTGGAGGTGCTGAGGAAGTCGGTCGGAGGTGCTGAGGAAGTCGGTCGGAGGTACTGAGGAAGTCGATCGGAGTTGCTGAGGAAGTCGACCGGAGGAGTTGAGTAAGTCGACCGGAGTTGCTGAGGAAGTGCTATTTCTTTTTCTTTTTTTTTGATGTGGCGATGAGGCATATGTGGTGGAATCTAGGAGGAGGTTGTTTTTCTTTGTGTGGTAGAATATGGGAGGTTGTTTCAGACCAGGCAAAGAAAAATCTCCCCTTTTTATAGTGGGGAGGGGCAGAGAAATATCGCTTGGGGTTTGTTGGGATTTGTTGAGAGGTTGGCGAGAAAATGCAGGTTTGTTGAGAAACGACGTACGTGGGAATATACTTTCGTTAAGGAAAGTACGTGGGAATGTGGTTTCGTTGAGGAAAAGACGAGGTTCAAATTTGAGGAAATTATTATATTCAAATTTCAAATTTTAAATTTCAAATTTCAGATTTAAATTTTAAAATTGAAAGGATATGTTTAAAATTCAAATTTTAAAATTGAATATGTTCAAATTTCAAAATTGAACGGTTATGTTCAAATTTCAATATGTTGAGAGAGTATGGTTGTATTTAAATTTCAAATTTCAAAATTCAAAATTGAATATGTTTAAATTTCAAAATTGAACGGTTATGTTCAAATTTGAAGAAGTATGGTTGTATTTGAATTTCAAATTTCAAATTTTAAAATTGTGAACGGTTATGTTCAAATTTGGGGAAGTATGGTTGTGTTTAAATTTTAAATTTCAAATTTCAAAATTGAGTATGTTCAAATTCCAAATTTGCGAGAATATGGTTATATTCAAGTTTTAAATTTCAAATTTTAAAATTGAACGATTATGTTCAAATTTCAATATGTTGAGGGAGTATGGTTATGTTCAAATTTTAAAATTCAAAATTGAATATATTCGAATTTTAAAGTTGAAGATTATGTTCAAATTTTAATATGCGTTCAAATTTCAAAATTGAGCAGTTATGTTCAAATTTGAGGAAGTATGGTTGTGTTTGAATTTTAAATTTCAAAACTGAATATGTTATGTTTAAATTTGAAAAAGTATGATTGTATTTAAATTTCAAATTTTAAATTTCAAAATTGAATATGTTATATTTAAATTTGAGAAAGTATGATGATTGTATTTAAATTTCAAATTTCAAATTTCAAAATTAAATATATTCGAATTTCAAAATTGAGAGGTTCAAATTTCGAACGAGAGAATTTGCTTGGATTCAAAAATTCAAAATTGAATTCCAAATAAATAGGATATGGGTGAGTTTGGATAAATCGGTTGAAAGATATTTTGAAATTGGGTTGAAAATTTGAATTTTGAATGAAATAGGAGTCTGAGAGATATTTTGAAATTTGGTTGGAAATTTGAAATTCAAAATTCAAAATTTAATTTGTACATAATTTTTGAAATTGAATTTTTAAACAAGAAGTTGACTATAATGTAAGGCCCGCTGGGCAGAAAAAAATAAAATCCGACTGATTTGGTGATTAAAAAAAATCGACGGACCTTAATGAGACCTATATGGTTGTGTTCACAAACGGCCTATTTATGTGGCTTGAATTTATAGCAAAATTTGTTGGATCCAAGTTATTAATATGTTAAAAATTTTGAACCATAATCTTTCCTCATAATTTTTATTATAATTTTTTGTATGCCAACAGGTCCCAAGTAGAGTTAGCCAATAAGTATCAAATCTTCAGCCATGGATGCGCACCAACCTGCAAAAGAGTTAGGCTCGATAGAAAGAATAAAACTCTTAGAAGTCAGGAAGATGATAGACTCAAGCAAACCCTTTATCATGGATCGGGTGACTATAAAGTGTGTAGGGGAAGATAAAAGAGGTTCCATAGGTAAAATAGGTAAAACAAACGATATTATTGGTATGCACTATGCAGGTTGAGTGGAAGGTGGAGGGTCAGATGGTGGAGGTGTCGGATCAGTAAGAGGAGTGATTGCAATAGTCCTGAAGGTGTTTAATTTGGTATAGACCTGAATTTCTAGTTGGCAAGCAGCAAAGGCATCATTCTCATCTCTAATTTGTGTGTCATTATGATTCAAGGCGGTGGGAAATTAAAATAATGACTCAGACGGTGAAACAGACTGAGCAAGTACAGCAAGTACATTGGTAGAAGAAATACGAGAACCAGCAGTAGTAGAGAGGCGTGAAATAGAAGCCAGAGATTGCATCAATAGTAGAAGGACTCTCATCCAGTAAAGAAAGATTAGAAAGAAAATTTTGAAATATTTGTAAATTTGAAATAATAGAGACAAGTGTGGAAAAAGTAGAAAATTTGAAAGACAAGAATAAGGAAAAACCATTTTAACAAAAGTAACATGTTTAGAAATGAAAATTTCACCAGTGCTTGAAAAGAGGCAACGAAAACCTTTATGCTTATCCGAGAGTCCCAAGAAAACACAAGGAAGCAATCAAGGAGAGAGCTTATGATCAGTAATATCTTGTAGATTGGGATAACACAAACAACCAAAAACTCTGACAAGTTGCAAGTCAGAAAGGAGAGATCTCAGAGAGCACGGGAAAGGTCACGTGGCACTGGACGACAACAAGAAGGATCGAGCACCACTAAAGAAGGCCGTGTGACACCAAAGAAGAAATCACCTATGAAAGAAGGTGAGGTTTTTGGTGGATGGTGGTTATGGATCAATATTTTCTAATTAGAGTTCCTACTTTAATGCCATGAAAAATAGGCAAAAAATGATAACCCTCTAGGGTTGTATGATGAAAATATATATCGTATCAATGGGAATTGAACTTACGACCTCCTGCAATGCTACCATGTAAGATAACGTGAAGCAACCGAAGTCTCCAATAGCTTAAGCAACCAGAGAATTTTTTTTTTTTTTATAAATTGAACAGGACAAATAGATTGGTCCTAATGCAATCATAAAAAACTTGAGTCCAAACAAAAGCATCTCAGGGTTTCATCAAATGAAAACAGATCAAAGTCCTAACCCTACTGATGGTCGGTGGAGTATCAAGTTATAATCTAGAAAAAATACATATATTGTTCACCACTACTGAAAGTGATATCTGCCTGAGAAAAGTTCCTATCATGCATTTTCTTTGAAACTTTTGGTGGAACAACTAAAGAGGGGTTTCATCAGAAGGCTTATGATTTTGAATTTAAAAAATACATAAAAGCGAAAGTTTATACTTTTGTTTCATCATGCAGCAAAATACATCTCTCTCCTCCTGTTGAGAATCTTTTACTTGCTCTAATACCAGTTGTTGAGAACCTGATACTTGTTGTGATACCAGTTGTTGAGAATCTGCAACCCACTCTAATACAGATTGTTGTAAATCCGATACTCGCTTCAGTACCAATTGCTAGGATTCTGCAATGGAAGCATCAAATCGAGTTTTTACCATAAACCGTCTCCTCAGTGAAAAACTGACACAGCCACAAAGGAGAAAAGCCAAATAGAGAATATAGGTAAAATAAAATTCACTAAGCAAGAGAAGAATTACAACTAACTCCTCTTCTAAACAGAGTAGCTTCAACCCAAGCCCTCTTTCTGAATCTTTTCAGCCCTCTCTCATCTTCTATAAACCCAGAAGACTTCTCTTCATATCTCGTGCACCCAGTTCATGCAACTCGTCCAAGGCTTTCTCTCTTCCTTTTTTTTACAGACCGACTCCAAAGGACACCAACCCTACCATACTACTCTAGAGCACTTTCACATTGACTGTACCAACCCCAATGATATAATGGTGTATGGATAATGCATACCTATAATGTACCTCGAATCCTAGTATAATTAGATTTCTACTCTAACTTAAATCCTACTCAATTTATCTCCAGCAGATTTAAATATTTATTCTATCCAATTATGATTTAACTAAAAATCTAACCAAATCTAACACCTCTCCCTATGGACATAGGAAGTTGCTAAACCACGTAAATGTCAATCTTTTTTGTTTGTGTTTATTTTCTGTTATCGCTCAATATTTCTCTATTTTTATGCATAGCTTTAGTACCACATCCGGGACGATGCTAATAATCCCCAATAGCTACTCCTACTTATCGCATGGAAATCGCCTCTTCCGCCTCCAATGTTATATCTATTACCACCACCACTAGTTGCCACCACCGCTAGTGCAACCACCGCCGCCACTATCAATGTGAATTCTATCATCATTTACCACCATCAAATTTTTTTTCTCATTGTTAATATCACAAGGCCACATTACCACCTTTATCTTCACAGTCACCACCATTGGGACTACACTTCAAAAGTTTTATAGTAATAGTGTAAAAACAATTGAACAATTCCTACGTTGAACAAAACACAAATAATTTATTAGAGAAAACTCTAAACTGTGCACCAAAAAACTATATTTCAATAAAATAGGAATCTAATTCTTCAAATGATTATTCCTAGAAAAGTGATTTCACGTTGTTAGGGCCGGAACGTCGCGCTGACCGTTGACCGGGTGCGGTCCGCGATCGGCCCCTAGGTTGACCCTCCGAGTGCGCCGCGTGCCCAAAAGGGGATCAAGCGATCGGCCCAAGGAGGGATCTGCTCGGCCGGGTTCTTCTCAATCAAACTCTCATGGAGTTCGGCCTAGAGAAGCCGAACTGGGATTTGGAGATAAGTAATTGACACGGCCGAATAGCCGATTTGAAAATTATATTGCTCGAAGGGGATTACAGGAACCGATTACAAGTAAGACTACTCCTAGGAAAGCTGTAAGGAAAGCAGTAGATGCGGATATGAAAGGCTAGCTAGGAAAGCGGTAAGAAAAGCTATAAAGTTATCTAGATTAGCAGTGGATGCAGGTATGAAAGGTATTGAAAAGCAGGAGTGGTCACTGGCTTACGAGGTTACAGGACCACTTTTTCTTCGATGGTTCGATTATTTATACTCACTCGAACCAGGCGTATAGTCGCCGATTTAGGTCATCGGCGTAACTTAAGGGGAATCACCGTCCATTCCTCAACTACTTCCTTTTGAGTCGATTCTCCTCAGTTGGATAGTAGTCATTTTCCGTCCATGTTCGTCCCCAAATTGGCGCGCCAAAGCGTGATCATTGGCACTTTCCGATGCTGGGCACCGCTTGTCATTCCGGAGTCAGTTACGAGATTCGCGGCTGGATCTCGTACCTTTTCCTTTCAAGGCTTTTCCTTCTGCGGCTTGGGCAGTCGAGAGTCGATCTTGGCCTCACCTCTCTTTGCCATTCGACTGAGGCGGCCCATTTGCCTTACGCTGAGGTCGGTCTTGGTCAAGACGCGGGTCCCTCTTTGTTGACTCACTCTTCTATCGGCTGATGTCCTTAGCCCAGGTATATGTCACGTGTCACTTCCTTAGGTGACGAAATTTTTGACCTCAACGCATGTATGTATCTTAGATTTCATTTTCATAAACCAAATGGTCTATGAGATTATTTAGATCTCTCCATTGAAAATCATTTAACCGATCCTATCAACACAACAATTGTACTGTGTTGATAGACATGATGCTATGGACCAACTAGCAAGGATTTAAGTATCGTGACACGGGTTGTGCCGAAAACTTGTTGGCACGGTACGACACGATGTGTGGCGGGTCGTACCGATACGTGCCGATCATAAAAAATACATGTGTGTCAACACATAATGATATGAAATATTTATTTTCTTTAGTAACAAAATATTCTAATTATTTATTATGTATCTTCATCAAATATTTTAAACTTTATTGAGAAAATTACTTACTAACTAAAAGAGAAAACAACTTTGAGTTGAGCCATCGACAAGGAGTTTGTATTGTATCGATATCTAGTTGGCACAGTAGATACGGTTCGTGCCGATGGGCACTTAAATCCTTGCCAACTAGCACAATTATCATGGAAATTTTTGAGTTGGACGTAATGTTCCTAATGCTTCACCTTGCAAACACAAAAAGAGGGTAAAAAAATTCACCTTTATTGGAAGTGACACGCCAAGCTTTGTTCGAATATCAAGTACAAGATTTGGGTTTGCATCCCAATTTAACTCTATGTCCATGGTGATCCCAGATTCATCATCTTCAATTATTGAAACCCCTAAATATATAATAAACATGCAAGTGGTTTTAGTGTTGTAATAAAACTAAAAGTTATGGCAACAGGTGTTCACTAAGCAGTAATTCACATAGTAATAAGTAAAGGAAGTTTCATGATTAATGTAATATCATTTATAACGTTTACGTAAGTATTATTACATGATTCTAGTGAATTCTTACAAGATAGTGAAATGATAATATTGGTGATGGAGGGGGGGCAGGGGGGGGGGGGGGGGGGGGGGGGTGGTGTGGTGCCGGCAGGAAGGAAAAAGAACACAATATGCTGCTTCATTTGGCAAGTAGAAACTGTAGATGTTGTTCAAATAAAAGTAGGAGAAACATAAGGCTACTGAGGCAAAATATCATCTAGACACCGAGTGCTTTAATTTAAGCTTTCCTACAGTTTCCATGAGGCCCAGAGAAAGTAAAATATCAAAGAAATATTTAGCATCCTTACGTAAAAAGAAGGTAAATTTCAATTTGCCCCCTATGGTTTAACCAATTTGCACTTCGCCACCCTGCGATTTGAAAACACCTTACTATGCAGTTTTCGTTTTTGCTTCACGATATGCAAACAAAAACTCTCAAATAGTGAGTGAATTAAAGATGTCATCTGAACTTCTCAAATCATAGAAAGTTAATCAGAATCCGGTAATAAAATAATTTGTATGAGTTGTACTACAATCTATTTTACTTCTTATGACTAAAAAGAAAAGGACTGAATTGCATGTGCGCAAAGTCACAGATCAAGCATACCGTGCACACAATCAAGTAATATTGCAACTTTTACAAATTGTAAAAAACTGAATGCCAACAGTGCGATTGGAGGAAAAAGCTGCAGGTTGATGATTTGGAACTCTAAGAAGAGTTCAAGATGTACTAGTAGCTTGTTCGTAGTTTTTTAAGGAACTAGCATATTAATGGAAGCATAATTCATGTCAACTTCATGTTTAAATATGAAATATCACTCCGTGAACAATATTTGGGAATAAATATAAGTAAAATCGAAATGACTACATGAACCAGTAGTGGTTCAAAACTCACCAGTGAATTGGGGAGCAACAGTACCAAGAGTTAGCTTTGAAAACTTGAGGGAATCTAAGATGGCCGACCTATATTGTTCGAGAACAGGCTCAACGGAGCTTCTTATCAACTCAGATGCTGCCTGCAGCAACCATAAAGCCAATGCAACAAGATTGTAATACATGAATTTCTAGTTTGGTATTTCACCAACTACACTAACACTAACACACACAGAAACACCTGAGAGACGTAGACAAAATGGAGATGCAACAAAGGTTTTAGCGCCTAGATCATAAGTTGCAAGATAAAACAAAGGAGCACCTCATTCACATAAGGCCAGATTTTTATGAGCTCTTGATTAAGCCATTTCAACTGCAACACGTAAAAACCAACTATCAATGCCTAGACAGGCCTCAGAAAATGGAAAACAATAACAAGCAGAAGATAACCAACATAACTTCTGACGGCTTGAGAAAACAACCCATGAAGGGTATAAATCAGCAGGAAGGATCTTCCTTGAATCTTCTACAGTCATCTTTGAAAAACTTGCCAACGTAGCAGCCTAAAATTAAAGATAGGGAGACATGTTTAGTTATTGCAGCTAAAACAATAAAACAAAAATCTCATGCAAAATTTTGATGTCTTATGGTGATGCAACAATCAAATACACTATAGTGATCTGCCTGCCAGCAATTTACTGGAAAACATTTGTTAACAAGAAGTTTGAAGAATATCTCAACTAATGCCTAGTTTCCTAATGCATTGTACAAACATGTCCATTTTCTGCTTTAGAGGCATACAGGAGTCCTCTTACACCATGAGCACAAGTCAAAAAACATAACTATTTTTTGTAATTATCAAGAAATCGACAGAAAATGTGCAGATATCTTTTCTATAGCAATCATAAAAAGTCGATTGAAATAATGCTTCATCACAAAGAGAGCCGCTGACATTGGAATTTGAGAAATAACAGATATGCGTGAAAAAATGAACTTGAAAAGTGTTGCTAGAATTTATGCCCTAAAATGCTCTCTTAATTCCAAGGATACACATGTTTGTTGTATAACTTTTTGTCTAAACTAACAAATACCATTGTCTATGGGAACTTTCACAAGAAATATATAAACAAACAAATACCATTGTCTTACATTTTATGCAAGTGCTTTTCAAATTATAAAATACTAACAAAAACTTAGATTTGAAAAATAGCATACACTATCCTTGGGATTCTTTTAGTTTGCATGGAATACACCAAAATCGGTATAAGGATTTTTCTCTGAATTCTCTAGTGATGAATTCCAAAATTGTGAAAGGGATCAACAATGATCCATGCAACCTGCCCCAAAGAAATTGATCCTATCTCAGTTTGTTCGCCCAGAACAAAAGGAATAAGCGCATGTAGCCCAATCCTAGCCCCACAGCAAGCATGTGCTAATTGTCGCAAACGAAAGCTCGACTCTTTTATCACTTAAAAGCTTCCCTTGACAAGTCCTACTATCTTTACCAAGCCTTACTATTGCACTAGCTAACACCAGTAGATACAATAATACACTTTCTTTTGTTGGAATAAAATTCAAAACCCTCAATAATCATTTTTTATTATTTTATTGTTAATTTTTAATTTATTTCATATTATTGATTCTTCTTTACTGTCATTTAATTTTTATTTAATTTCCATTTATTTTGATGCGTTTTTCTTCTCTTTCACACTAATTATAACCTCTCTCTCTCTCTCCTTAATTAAAAGGAGATGGGGAGTCGAATGTTGGGTGGTGCAACGTTCGACTCCCATGCACCTATATATATATATACTATATATATTATACTGGAGATAGGGGTATGAGATGATAAGTGTGAAAAAGTGAGAAAGAAAAGAGAGAAAAAATAATTTGTTTTAAGTTCAATTTTAATTTTATTTTGTTTTTTAATCGTTGGGTGTTGAAAGAGTCTCCGTCAATTTCTTCCACGGTCGTGCTCGTAGGAAGAAGAATTCCGGTCGTACCTTAGGGTGGTGTCTCCTATCAATCCGCACGAAGGACGGAAATACGCCTTAGGGCAGTGCCTCGCACGCTTCAGGATCAATTTTATTCGACTTCCTTCAACAACAATTTCAGGAATTTCTGTAGCATATAACTGTAAGTTCTGTTATTTTATTTTATCACAAAATTGTTAGATAAGTTAATCACAATCGAATCTTAGTGCGATTATTTTTTCAAATAGTCTAAGGCGTAATTCTGATTTGATTGTGATTAAAAATCTAACGAGTGCTAATCCGAAAAAAACATTGCATATTATATATAATTTTATTGTCAACTTTTTGTATGATTGATATTCAAATTTAAACATGCTCGGATTAGCATTTTTTAAATTTTAATTGCATATAGTTAATTTCTTGCAATTTTCGTTTATCTGTTAAATTTAAAATTAATTTTTTAATATATATATAAAAATATATATTAATTAATTTTAAAATATAGTGTAATTTTAAAGAATAAATAAATACTGTTTTTTTTCTTGCTACAGTATATTTATTTCTCTACTACGCTACTGTAATTTTTTTAAAAAAAAAAAAGAAAAATTTTATTGCTTTAATTATTTTGCTCCAGTAATTTTTTCTAACAAAAATATATTACTGTTTGCTACAGTAAAAGAATTACTGTTTTAATTATTATTATCCTACAGGAAATTAAAAAAATTAAATAGAATTTATTTGTTTCAAGTGGGATTCAAACCCACAATAAAAGTCTTTACATAAAGATCTTTATCCAGTAAGCAAAAAGGCTACTTTTATATGCTATAGTTTAATTTTGTTTCTTTTCCTCCGGCTTACATATTCTATTTGATTGCATTTATATCCAAAAATACTTAATTGAAATTCAAACTTTTAATTGTTTGGGCCATATGTCTGTTGCTAAACCAACTGAGATAAGAGATTAATATTAAAAACTTGAACACTTAAAATATTTTGGATGACTAGGATAGAAACCCTAAATAACATGTTTGTTTTTCTAAAAAAAAATTTTGAACCTTTTTTGCAGCTCATTCTTATTGTTCTTGATTTCGTTATTCCCTCAACTAGATTGTCCAAAATGGCTTTTGATGATTCTAGCCTTAGGCCTGAAAAATTTAGAAGGGTAGGATTTTTGAGGTGGCAAGAACAGTTAGAGGTTTGGTTAATCACCTTAGGCCTTTGCAAAACACCTCCTTATCCTACTTCTAAAATTTCTTCTACTTCTCCTGCTGATTCTTCTAAATCTGCTACTAGCTCAGGTACTGAACCTATATCTGACAGATCCCCCGAGGAAGTTGAATTTCATTGTAGATTTAGAATTCTAAGTTGTCTATCTGATGAACTATATGAAACATATAGGAAATACTTAACTGTTAAAGATTTATGGTGTGTTCTAGAAGATGCTTACATTAGAGATAATGAAGGCGTTGTTAGGTTCATCATTACTGATTTTAACAATTTTAGAATGGTAGAAAATATTCCTATAAACGATCAAATCCATCCATTTCAAAATTTTGTCCAAACAATTAATAGAAATGGTTCAACATTAGATGATACCTATCAAGCTAATTACCTATTGGACAAATTACCCCCTTCCTGGTCAAAACTTGCCCATGAACTTAAAGAACCCAGGGAACTCTTCAACTTAGGTCTGTAATTCAAGCTATTAGAATAGAAGATCAATATCGACTTAGGGAGGTTAAACCGACCAACAACCGATCAAATATTAACCTGACCGAGATTTCGAACCAAAGCCATGAGTCTAAACTCAAAGGTAAAAATTTTAAACCTAAGGATAAAGGCTTTAAGGGTAAGAACCCAAACCAAAACCGAAACTATACCCATAAACCCAATTCCAACCAACCTAGTGGGAATAAGAAGAAGGATGGTTTCTATTATGTATGCGGTCGGGACAATCATTTTGCTTCAAAATGTGTTTTTATCGGAAGAAAGAGAAGTTTATCTACAAGAAGGGTCAAAACAATCATAACAACTATCCTAAACCTTAGGTCAACATGATTGAGGGTGAACCTTCGAACTCCACTTTTTGGTCAGTTTCCTTTATACCTAACGTTAATCTTACCTATCATGATTTAGATCGGTGGTTAGATTCAGGAGCCAATGTCCATGTTTATACTAATAGGTCCCTATTCTCCTCCTATCAGGACTTAGGTGGAGGATATGTGACTGTTGGAGACAAAAAAAGCTGTTAATGTGCTGGGGATCGGAACAACCAAACTGAAGTTAACTTCTGGAAAGACTTTGATCCTTCACAATGTGCAGCATGTTTCCGAGATCCGACGGAACCTAATTAGTGGATCTTTATTAGTGCAATTAGGTTATAAGATTGTACTTGAATCTAATAAAGTTGTAATTTCTAAGAGGAAAATGTTTATTAAAAAAGATTTTGTATCTGAGGGTTTGTTCAAATTGAACGTACTTTCTTTTGCTGATAATAAAAATTCTTTTTCTTCTACTTCTACTTCTTTCTTCTATTGTTTTAAATACTGAATTTTGTGATGTATGGCATGGCAGATTAGGGCATGTGAACCTTAAATCTATTCTGAAATTGACCAATCTTAACCTTTTACCCAAACTCAAGATTGATTCCAAATCCAAATGTGAAATTTGTACCCAAGCTAAGCAGCCAAGGAACCTTTTAAATCTGTTCCTTATAGGGATACCCAAATTCTTGAACTGATTCATAGTGATGTATGTGATTCTAATATAGGACCTACCCATGGAGGAAGTCACTACTTTGTGACTTTTATAGACGACTACTCCAAGTATTGTTACACCTATCTCTTGAAAACCAAGGATGAAATCCTCTATAAGTTTAAGGCCTTTAAAGCTGAGGCTGAAAATCAATCAGATAAAGAGGATTAAAATTCTAAGGTCTGATAGAGGAGGCGAGTATACTTCAAATGAATTAAATCTATTCTGCGAGAAACATGAAATAATTTATAAAGTAACAACTCCTTGCTCACCTCAATCTAATGGTGTAGCTGAAAGAAAGAACCGAACCCTATTGGACATGGTTAACGCCATGATTTTAAGTTCTGGTGTATCTCAGAACTTGTGGGGGGAGGCTCTTTTATCAGCTTGTTATATCCTCAATAGGATTCCCTCTAAGGATAGAATCCAGACACCTTATGAATTTTGAAAAGGAAGAGCGCCTAGATTGAGTTACTTCCGAATGTGGAGGTGCTTGGCTAAGGTGTCTATTCCTGAACCCAAAAGATAGAAGATTGGACCTAAAACTATAGATGCTATTTTCATTGGATATTCTTTAAATAGCAATACCTATAGATTTTTAGTGATCAACTCTGAGATTTCTGAAGTTTCCAGTGATACTTTGAATCTAAAGATGCAACTTTCTTTGAAAATATTTTTCCTTTCAAAACCCACATCTCTAGATCAGCCTCTGATTATCAGTCTACTTTTGATCATGCATCTATTTCTGATCATATACCTGCACCTGATTTGCATTATAGTTTAGATCTTGTAGAACCTAATCCAACACCTGAATTAAGGAGAAGTAAGAGAACTCGCTTTGAGAAGAACTTTGGTGAAGACTTGTTTACTTTCTTAGTTGAAAGTACACCTTCATCTTATAAGGAAGCTATGAGTTCTCCTGAAGTTTCTTTTAGAAATGAGGCTATAAAAAGTGAGATAGAATCAATTATTAGTAATAATACTTGGATTCTCACTAATTTACTTCTTGGTAGTAAACCCTTAGGATGTAAGTGGATCTTTAGAAAGAAACTTAGGATTGACAGATCAGTAGAGAAGTATAAGGCGCGACTCGTTGCTCAAGGTTTTCGGCAAAAGGCTGAAATTGATTACTTTGACACTTATGCGCCTGTTGCTCGAATTGCTACTACCTGAGTCCTTCTTGCATTGCATCCATTCATAAACTCTTGATTCACCAGATGGATGTCAAGACCGCTTTTCTTCATGGTGATCTTGAAGAAAAAATCTATATGACTCAGCCTGAAGGTTTCTCTTTGCCTGGTCAAGGAAATAAGGTGTGCAAATTAGTTCGCTCTTTATACGGACTAAAGCAAGCACCTAAACAGTGGCATGAGAAATTCGACAGTGTTATAGCATCGTATGGATTTCTAACCAACGATTTTGACAATTGTCTCTATTTCAAAAGATTTGATGATCGTTGTGTCCTTCTTTGCCTCTATGTTGATGACATCCTGATTCTTGCTCCTAATCTTGATTTGATTAACCAAGTTAAATCCTTCTTATCAAACCATTTTGATATGAAGGATCTTGGTGAAGCAGATGTGATTTTAGGAATGAAAATTCTTAAATCATCTGATTCTAATATTCTGACCCAATCTCATTATACCCAAATGGTACTTGATAAATTTGGATATTCTGATTGCTCTCATGTTTCTACTTCTTTTGATCCCAGTGTTCAACTTGTGAAGAACACTGGTAATCCAGTAAATCAAGTAAAATTTGCCCAGATCATTGGTTTTCTGATGTACCTAACCAATAGAACTAGACCTGACATTGCCTATACCATATCAAGATTGAGTAGATATACTAGTAGTCCTAGTATGCTTCATTGGATTGCTCTGGAGAGAGTATTTTATTATCTTAAAGATACTCTCTCTTATGCTCTCAGTTTTGTTGGCTATCCTGCTGTAATTGAGGGATACAGCGATGCCAATTAGATTTCTGATTCTTTGGATATCAAATCCACTTCTCGCTATGTTTTTATTCTTGGTGGTAGTGCGGTTTCTTGGCAATCCACCAAACAGACTATAATAGCCAAAAATACTATGGAGGCCAAGTTGGTTGCCCTTGACACTACTTATCTTGAAGCCGAGTGGCTCAAGAACCTTTTGTCATCGATTCCATTGATTTCTACTCCTATTCCACCTATATCTATTCGGTGCGATTCTCGAGCTGCAATTGATTTTTGTAAAAAGAAATTGATAAATTCTAAGGCTAGTCGACATATTAAATTGAGACAAAAGTCTGTTAGATGGCTAACTTCTCATGATATTGTTTCTTCGAGTTTTATCAGATCTGAACAGAATCTTGCAGACTGCTTGACGAAAGGCCTGAATAGGACTAAGGTCCTAGAGTCATCGAGGGGGATGGAACTTTGCCTATAAAGGGCCTTCCTGTAGTGGGAACCCAACCTTTGTGATAGGAGATCCCTTAAAAAAGGTTCAATGTGGTAAAAACAAGCTATTAGGTTGGGCAAAGAGCACTTTTTACAGTTTATTCAGAGGAACTTTAGTTCCAATTTCATCCCTATGGTAAGTAGTGCTCTTTGTAGTGGTTGAGGTTGAGCTTATAGCTCTTAATGGAATCTGACACGATAATTTTTGCGAGATGTGATTCTACACACATCCCTGAAGGAGACCATCTATATAAGAGTATTCGTATACGGCCGAGACTATGAGATGTGGGTTGTCCATAGAAACTCTTATGAAAAATCAAGATACTATGCATGGCCTTTAACGCCCAGACTCGCGACGGAGAATTCTGTACTATGTGTGTGGTAGATGAAATTAGAGTCAAAGGAACGTAGTTCAAGACCCGGTTTATTCCGATTCCTTCTGATAGAAGCTACTTACACTAAGTGAGGTTAAGTCTCTTAAAGACACCTTACCTATTACATAGTATAAGCACTCGATAATCTTATTTTATTTTTTTAATTATTGAGTTTAATTCTTATTTCAAAATTTTGAATTTTGTGGGGATTGTTGGAATAAAATTCAAAACCCTCAATAATCATTTTTTTTTATTTTATTGTTAATTTTCTTTTTCTTTAATTTTATTGATTCTCATTTACTGTCATTAAATTTTTATTTAATTTCTATTTATTTTTTGATACGTTTTTCTTCTCTTTCACACTAATTATAACCTCTCTCTCCTTAATTAAAAGGAGATGGGGAGTCGAACGTTGGGTGGTGCAACGTTCGACTCCCATGCACCTATATATATATATAGTATATATATTATACTGGAGATAAGGGTATAAGATGAGAAGTGTGAAAAAGTGAGAAAGAAAAAGAGAGAAAAAAGAATTTGTTTTAAGTTCAATTTTAATTTTATTTCGTTATTTAATCGTTGGGTGTTGAAAGAGTCTCCGTCAACTTCTTCCACGGTCGTGGTCGTAGGAAGAGAAATTCCGGTCGTACCTTGGGGCGGTGTCTCCGATTAATCCGCACGAAGGACGGAAATACGCCTTAGGGCAGTGCCTCGCACGCTTCCGGATCAATTTTATTCGACTTCCTTCGATAACAATTTCTGGAATTTCTGTAGCGTATAACTGTAAGTTCAGTTATTTTATTTTATCACAAAATTGTTAGATAAGTTAATCATAATCGAATCTTAGTGCGATTATTTTTTCTAACATCTTTGAGTACAATAGTTGAATCAGTATGAAAAAATAAACTACGCTCCAAGAGATGCCACTCTACATCTAGTGGTACTGAAACCAAAAACTAAATAAGATGAGTAAAGCTACATATTTTAGTCCTCATTGAAACTGTTAGATGTGCTTCAAAATTTGGTTATCAAATTCGATCTTATGCCCCCTTTTCGCCGAGAGCTTCACGGTGCAATAAATTTTGGAAAAACGTTTTGTGAAGGAAAGGGGATCTCTGTGGTGGAAGGAGATGTCTGTGATTGAAGAAACCTATTAAGAAACAAATAGGTCATTTTTTTTCTTTTTGCCCTGGAGGCATTACTGCGTATTGGAATCTCCACAATATTGTACCCTCCTTTCGTATAGTGAAGTTTTCTCCTCCTTCGCCCGTGGTTTTATCCCTGCAAAGGGTTTTCCACGTAAATCCTTGTGTTCTATCTTCCTTTACTACTTTGTGGTTTGTTTACTTTACGATCCCCGTTTTTGTTTCTATTTGTGACAAACTAGTACCAGTTCTTCATTAATGGCGTCCGTGAAGAATGATCTCCTTCTGCTCAACAATAGCACAAAGTTTATGTTATGGCAATTGAAGATGTGCGCAGTCCTAGCTCAGATCAATCTAGAAGATGCACTGCTCGGGATGGAGAAGATGCTCGCATCCCTCAATTAGGCGGAAAAGGAGAAGATGAATCGAAGGCCGTTATGCAAATTCAGTTACATCTTTCGAACGAGATTTTACAGCACATTATGAAGGAGAGTACTACTGTAGGTTTATGACTGAAACTAGAGTCGTTGTGCATGACGAAAAGCCTTACCAATAAACTCTATCTAAAGAAGAAGTTGTACTCTCATCGTCAGGTAAGACAACAAAAACTCATCTTGATGAATTTAAAAAAATCATTACTGATTTGGACAACAAATACTCATCTTTGATGAATTTAAAGAAATCATTACTAATTTGGAGATGATGGAAGTTAAGTATGATGATGAAAATGTTGGTTATTTATTTATGGATTAAAAATAGGTCCAACTTCCTGCCCAGTGACAATAGGCCTAGGAAACTAATAAGTTGAGTTGGGTGAGCCCAATAAGTTGAATGGGGTTGCAATTCATAATAGACCTAACGGCAAGAAGCCCAACAATAAACCCAACGTCTAAGTAGGTTGAGTCCGGTCGAGACCTGTGGGCACGTGTCTGTATAATTTCAGTGAATTGGTTGCATATTTCTAATAGCTCGAGCATTTGGGATTAACGGATAGCACCAAGAATCCGACAGAAGATCCAGTGTTATTGCTTTTATGCTCTCTGCCATCTTCTTATACAAACTTAAGAGATACTATGCTCTATAAACGTAATACCATCTCTTGGAAGAAGTTTCAACCGCCCTACTCTCGAAAGATAGGATCGATCAGGAGATGGGTGGTGATACTGAAAGTCTGGCAGAGGGCTTGGCTGCAAGAGAAAGATCAAAGCAAAGAAATTTTAGTGATAGTAAAGGAAAGGCTAGGTTGAAATCTAGGCACAAGGATTTGATTTACAATTAAAGCGGACTATTTCAAGCTGAAAAGAAAGGAACAGACTGAAGGAAGAGTTGATCAAAAAGGAAAAGATAGTTCGAAAATTACTGAAGCCAATGTCGTAGAAGATTATAGTAGTGAGGGGAATGTTCTGCCAGTATGCGATGATCAATCTAGAGCCGGCTCAGAGTGGATTCTTGATTCTGCGTGCTCGTTCCACATATGTCCCAACAGGGACTAGTTCTCCACTTTTGCAGCTATTAATGGAGTTGTTTTGATAGGCAATGATGCATCTTGCAAAGTTGTTGGACGAGGAATGGTGAACATCAAGATGTTTGACGACATAGTCAGAACGCTTACTAATGTCAAATATGCTCGACAAATAAAAAGAAATCTAATCTCTCCGTGTGCCCTTAACTCTAAAGAATATAAATACACAAATGAAGATGGATTCTGAAGGTTTCTAAAGAAGCTCTTGTCGTGATGAAAGACCGAAGGCAAGAAGAAAATTGTACGTGTTGCAAGGTGCTACTGTGACAGGTGGAGCTGCAGTATTATCTTCATCTATATCGAATTCAGATGTCACCAAATTATGGCACATGAGGTTGGGACATATGAGCGAAAGGGCATTGAAGGTGCTAAGCAAGAGAGGACTTCTTCGTGGTCAAAATATAGGAAGTCTAGACTTCTGCGAACATTGTATTTGGGAAACAGAAGAGGATTTGTTCCAGCAAGGCAGTTTACAAAACTAAAGGAACGCTTGATTACGCCCATTCATATCTCTGGGGGCCAACAGTGGTTCCCTCTAAAGGAAGTGCGAAATACATGTTGACCTTCATAGACAATTACTCAAGGAAGGTTTGAACGTTCTTTTTGTTGTAGAAGAGTGATGTATTCAAGACCTTCAAGCAGTGGAAGACCTTGATTGAGAAGCAGACTGGAAAGCAAATTAAGCTCCTTTGCACCGACAATGACTTGGAGTTCTATTCAGGGGATTTCAAGGAGTTTTGCAAGAATGAAAGAATTGAGAAACATTGTATGGTTGCTAACACGCCGCAACAAAACGGCGTTGCAGAACGTATGAACAAAACATTGATTGAGAAGACAAGATGGATGCTCTCGAATACAGGATTTGGTGAGGAGTTTTGGGCAGAGGCTACTTCTACAGCTTGCTATTTGGTGAATAGGTCTCCCTTGACTTCCATTGATTTCAAAACTTCAGAAGAGGTATGGTTCGATCACCCTCCTAATTACTCTGATTTAAGAATTTTTGGATGTTCGGTTTATGCATATGTAAGTCAAGGTAAGCTGAAACCCAGATCTAAAGAGTGCAAATTTCTGGGTTATGCTTCCGATACTAAAGGCTTTAGGTTGTGTTGTCTTAAGATAAGAAAATTATAATTAGTAGAGATGTTAAGTTTAATGAGACTTCAATGTTTCGCCGAAAGGAGTCGTGTTAGTAATATACCCTAAAGCCAATCGGTGACATAGGCTTGTAGACATATTTTGTATTTTTCTTAATTAATAAAGGGCAAGTTTTATTCATGTTTATTGTTAGCAGTGCAATATATTTACATAAATCGTTCGTTGAATCTTTGTTAAGAAACTATATTCCTAAAAGTTAGGTATTTGAGATATATATATTTTTTTGTACAAAATTTTTAAATGCACCTAGCCATAGGAACATCATAAGGACGATGATATTTCCGGATAGGCCGATGTATGCTATACTTTTAAGTTGAGGTGACGAATCTCAAGTCACTAGTGTAGGGACACTAAAGTAAGCATACAGGTACTTGTTAGCGAACAAGTACACTGAGTGTGACCATTTAGTTGAACAGTCACATAGTTCTATATTCGTCAATAACTAGTTCTTTGCTACAGATGTGTGAAGTACTCCTTGGACCTGAGGCATCATGGTTGCTTCACATATAGATTGCTACCGTTTGACTGTACTGATACTTAGACTCTAATCATTAGTCTACGTCTGGTACTAACTGGCTGTAGTAGTTTATATGGGGAAGTATATAATTGCACAATAAGGAATTCGACAATTAATGTTGAGAGAGAATGTCCTATGTAGATTATCAGACTCGACTTGAAAAATCCCTAGCCATGGTACATGGTGTGTGGAAAAGGTTTCCAATTGAGTTATCATATTGAGTCAATTTAGATATTTTAGTCATATGATCGAATTATAAATTTTGCGAGTAACCTTGACTTTGGTAAAATCGGGACGTCGTGTGTTGGAAGGAATTAATCACACTGTAACTATGGGCGGAAAGGTTCATTATTCATCACCATTCTGGATTGCTGTAATATACTGTAGTGGTCCAAGTCCCTATGCAGTTTTTTCCGTGAATCCACAGTGTGAAACACCTATTGTTGGTGTGTCTGGCCCATAGTGCATCAAGGGATGCCACAGATAGACCCAGTGAGATATCTAGTGCTGGATTGGCCTTCGGCTGCATTTGCCGAATTTTAGAAAGGATTTTGGGCCAAACAGAGGTTGGATTTGGATTCAGCGCGGAAAAACGCTTGAAAACGGCTATTTGCTTGTTTGTTTCTGGATCCGGATGCCCAAAAAGGGACTCCCGAAAGTTTTAAGTGGATTCTGGTGCATGGGGGGGACCGTAAACCGCCGGCATGCCACGTGGCGGCCTATCATTGGCCGGCTTACAGCGCACGGTCCACAGAGCGGCGCGGCATGGTGCGTAGACCCGGCGTGGGACACGTGGCGCCACCGGATAGGCTGGTTCTTGGTGCGCGGTCTACAGAGAGGGGCGCGGCGGTGCATGGACCATGGCGGGGGACACGTGTCAGTCCCCGATTGGTCGGCGCTCGTGGCGCGTTCCACGGAACCCGAAAGCGGGTGCGTGGACCGGGCGCAAGGGACAGGTGGCGGCTTCTTGTTGGCGGGCTTACCGACTGCAGTGCACGGAGGCGCGGGGGACCGCCTCGGGGCGCGTGCGTGGCAGGGCGGTCAGGCAGGGCGCCCCGCTATTCGCGGGCACCACCTACCCCCGTTGACTGCCGCGGACGAGTGGCAGCACCCGGCTGGGCTTGCACGGCTGTCCCGTGTTCGGGACACGTGTCAAGCCCAGGAAGATCCGGGCACATGCTGTGAGGGGTATATTCCCGCGGATTCGGGCGCCCGAATCTGGTCCGAGTGCCCGAATCCGGGGACCCATCCGGTATTTTTGGAAAAGATTTCTTTGGCCTATAAATAGGCCCGAGCCACCTTCCTTTCTCTCTTTTCTTCCTCTTCGAGCCCATTTCTCACAGAAGTTCCTTCAGCAAAGTTGCTCCCCCACATGTGCTGCATCTGCTGGAGGATTCCTAGGATTTTAGGAGGCACGTACTTCGAGGTTTTCAGTTTTTCGACGCATCGCGACGTTCCTTCACCTGATCTTCTCCGTCGCGTTTCAGTGCGCAGGCTCCCCCGGCCTACTCCGACCATCTTTTTGGACGATTCTTGCGCCGTTGGCTTCACGACAGGTAGGCTACGATTTTTGTGTTTTTAGCTCCCCCTCATTTCGAGTTTTTCTTGGAGTTTTCCGAGCTTCTTGTGACCTCTTTTCTGCGGCGGAGTTTTTGGACAGCACCGGAGTGTCTCCGCGCTCGAGCATCGGATTGAGGCGTGCCAATACTCGTTTCGCATCTACGCATCGCAAGGAACATCATCGTATTTTTCTTGGATTTTTCTGAGGTTTTTCCGAAGGTATAAATTCCATCTTTTCTGGGCGGAGTGCTACAGTTTTTGTGTTTGTGGAGTTTCGCACTCACCGCGTTGCGTATTTTGTAACTTGGCCTACAGGACTCGGTTTGGGACGTGCAGGTACTCGTTTCGAACGGCTCAACGCGACGATCGCAGCGGTATTTTTGTCGGAATTTTTGGAGTCCATCCTATAGGTGAAAACCGAGCATCTTCAGGACTGTTATTTTGGACAGCGGTTAAATGTGGAATTGTATGTTTAATTGGGGCCGTTTGGACACTTTTGCAGTTACCGCGGCGGGCGACTTTTTTCTTGGGCGAGAGTGCTTCCTGGGTTTGGAGTTAGCGATCGAGGTGGGTGTCATTGTGAACCTCTTACTTTTGACCACCCACTAGGCATATTGGAGTAATTCCTATGTTGAAAGGCTAATTGCACCCTATGGATGATAATTGCAAGCTGGTTGAGATCAAAAGGACATTATTTTAGAAGTTGCTTGTATGAGGATTTTGGTTATTAGAAGGGATATTATCATGTCAAAAAGAGAAGGCCAATTTATATCTTGTGAGCATGGTGCATATGGTATAGGCAGGCATAGGCTATTTTGTACTTATTATTCTTATGCAATTATCAATATCTTGGAATATTATTGTGGGGATACATATGCATGCTAGTTAGTACTTAGTTGTTTATGCAAAAAGGAATTATCATGTTGGGACAATTCATCTAGCCCATATGAGAGTACTATTAGATGCTTTCCTTTTATTCTACATGAGAACACTTGCATGCTTGTATGGTCATCTAGATAGGCCACCTTTTTCTGCTACACTATCATGCTGGAACTTGACTTAAGAGAAACCATATTTTCTGCTTTTCTCCTTTCATGCTAGACTCGGGGTATTTGTAGCTCGTGCGCGAGCAGGGGGTTTTGGGATAGTATAGTCAGATTCTTGGGTTCTGGGACAGGCTGGCTTGAGGGCAGGGTATTGCAGCGGCCGCGGACATTGGGCGGTCAACCGGGTAGTTTCGGTTGCATCAGATCGGGGGGATCGGGCTTTCTTTAGTGGATGGGTTTTTCCCACTTTGATCAGAGTACTGATCCAGTCCTGCTAGTTTATGATACTTGTTACTGAGATACTTTACTCGTGCGGGTCGCTCCCCTCGAGTGCCACTCCGGAGTGTGCGACAGGCAGGCTTTGAGTCCTTGAGACTCCTTCTTTGTATCGGTATTATGCGTGGGGTGTCATACCCGATGCGGCAGGCAAAACAGGCAGTACCAGTGTTTACTGGTGGTTGGATTGGGTTATTCAGGCAGGCATTTAGATACTGATGCATACTTTTAGCTATTCGTATTAGCTTGGTATTTAGAGGCATATTAGTGGTAGCTTTTTCTTCAGCAGTTATATTCATAGCATACCACCTCTCTTTCTTTTTCGCCTCTGGTTGTCCTAGTGGGCTTGTCTGAGTTTGAGGCTTAATCCACTAGGGGAGGCTACTGTTTTTATAGTAGTTCTCACTCCCATTGTCCTTCTTCTTTTTGTTCTCCCCTGTTTTGCAGAGTCTTCTGCGGGAGTAGCTGGGCCATCTTCGGCAGATCGAGGTAAGAGGATAGCGAACAAGATAGACGTCTACCCCGTCTGCGAGCATAGCAGTATTTTGATTGTATCCCTTATACACTCAGACAGTTGTATTTTCTTTTATTTTGGGTCTGGCTTCAGCCAGCTGGTTGTATTTATTTGGTGAGCTGGGAGAGACATATGTACTTATTTGAGAGTTTACTATACTTTTACTTTCCAGCTGTGGTCTGAGATATATTAGTTTTAGTTCAGCTCTGTTTTTATGCTCCTTTATTATATCTTTTATATCTGAGCAGGTTACCAGCGCTTCGTGTACACGAAAAATTCCGTGTGCACGGCGGATCTGTGAACGGGTCCGGATTCTGGTTTACACCCGGGGCGTGACATATACTGCTAGGTGTCACTCGCAGACAGTGAGAAAAGTAAAAATAATTTAAAATAAATTATTTTTATCGATTAGAAGAGTTCTAATTCAATATTAAACAGTTTGATATTGGACTCCACTACCAAATGGTAATGGACCTAAGCGGTCACACACAATAGGAATTGCGGACATCCAAAATAAAAGGTGAGTCTATAACACTAAACAGTTTAGTGATTATGATGAGAAATTATACGAATATGAATATTATTTACAAAAGATTTAATCTCTAATTTGATTAGAGAATAATTAAATATTCATAGATCATTATGTGATAATATTCTAATTAGATTATATTTAAATATGAATATTTAATTATGATTTAAGGGATATGATCCAATTAAATTAAAGAGAGAGATGAGGATTAAATATATATTCGATAAGTATTCTAAATTGATACTTGTCCTAAAATTTAATTTGTTACTAGATTAAAACTAATTCTAAGATTTAATTAGTTACTAGATTTTACCTTAAGATTTAATTAGTTATTTGATTGAAACTAATTCTAAGATTTAATTGGTTACTGTAGTTTATCCTATTTTAAATTGGTTATAATTAATGGGTTACTATAGTTTATCCTAGGATTAAATTGGTTACAATCTGGCCAACTTCACATTAATAAATATGGCTTGTAAGGCCGTACGGCTAGGGATGAACAAGGAGAAAAATTAATTAAGTTGGCCACGGAACGTGAAAGTAATTCACGTTAATTTTATTCTCTCCACATGATCTTTCGTGAAGTTTGGAGTGTTTCATCAAAAGGAACGCAGGCATCCTGACACCATCCTTGTAGTCTGCGGCTCATCTGTTCCGTGCGACAGAAGGAGTTGGATCCACACCGATTCCGTGTGGATACGCATAGAGACCGGGCACATGCGCGGCTACGTTGGAACCACGATTCATCATATTCAGTTTCAACCGTACAGTAGATCAAGAAACCTTAACTAGTTCAAGGTGATGTAATCTAAACATTAGATATGTTTAATTTAAATTATTTTACACTGTAACATGAGAATGATCCGTCGTCACTGGATTGATTTTGTTTTATATTTCATATGTGATATGAATTTTG
The DNA here is from genome assembly GCA_029168755.2 of Tillandsia fasciculata. Classification (NCBI taxonomy): domain Eukaryota; kingdom Viridiplantae; phylum Streptophyta; class Magnoliopsida; order Poales; family Bromeliaceae; genus Tillandsia; species Tillandsia fasciculata. The sequence continues at coordinate 7,760,892 of CM054933.1, forward strand.
TTTTTTAAAAATTTAAAATACCATATTATTTTTCCGCTGTGTTTTTTGTTTTTTGTGCCAGATAAATTTCTTACAGTGTGTTCCTTGTGATACAGGTGCAGATACAACAAAGAAAAATGTCGAGCTGGAGTTTCAAACCAACTCCAAAATTCATATCACTAGAGAATCAAGTACCACTTCGAGCGATTCTGCTTCTACGGAGTCGTAGGCACCACCACAGACAAACACATATTCTATAGTTAGAGACCGACTGAGTAGGGAAATTAGACCACCGCAGAGATATGAAGCGAACTTGGTTGCTTATGCTTTTGTGACTGCACATAAGGCAGATGCACTTGAGGAGCCATGCACTTATACAAAGGCTATCTCATATAATGATTCTACAAAGTGGTTGTTTCATATGGAGGTTGAGTTGCAATCTCTTCATAAGAATCAAACTTGGGAGTTAGTGAAGCTTCCAAAGGGAAAGAAAGTTATTCGCTGCAAATGGGTGCCAAGAAAAAAGAAGGGACGCCAGGAGTTGAGAATATCAAGTACAAGGCTCGATTGGTTGCAAAGGGATACAGGAAAATACCGGGTGTTGACTTCCATGATGTTTTCTCACCAGTGGTGAAGCATACGTCCATCAGAGTTCTACTTGGACTGGTTGCCATGGATGATCAGGAACTTGAGCAATTAGACGTGAAGATAGTTTTCTTGCATGACAAATTAAAGAAAGAGTGTTAAATCGAAATGGCAAAAAATAGATCCAAGAAAAATAATGTAAGAAAAGAAAAGAACACACCAAGATTTACGTGGTTCGGCCACCGGCCTACATCCACAGACGAAGACGAAGCAAAAACTTTTATTAATGTCAAAACTAGAATACAAAGATTATATCTCTCAAGAAAACCGAAGCTCCAATTAAATCCGAAATATCAAAATTTGCGTCCACCCAAACGATTCCGAAATTGATCTACTTGGCCTGCCGTTCAATGTGCAAGAATCCAATTGTACGGACGCCCTCACCTTAGAGCTACAATTTCTTAATTAGTTGTCGGCTTCATTAGCAACATACGGCTCCTCAAATACGGCCACTCCTCTTGGGTTGCTAAATTAATTAGAGCATGGCCTCTCATTAAAAAAATTCTGGCTTCATTAACATGACCATATATACCAACACGTATCTTCCTTCTTGGTTGGCCTAATTAATTAGAACTTCGGCTAATTAAAGTTGCGACGTCATTAAAGTGGTCGGATATACTATATATAATATATGCCTCCAAACTAGAATCTAATTAGGATTTTTAGTCTAATTGAACTCGTAATTAAATTCTACTTATACCCAATAATCTAAATCTCATATTATTCTAATTTAATTAGGATTAGACTTTGATTTAGATAAATACAAATCTAAACGAAAATATAACAAACAGCCCGAGGAATTCGTAGTTGAAGGAAAAGAAGACCATACTTGTAGATTGAAGAAATCTCGTTATGGGTTAAAGTAATCTCCAAGGCAATGGTATAAGAGGTTTGATTCTTTTATGATTAGTCATAATTTTAATAAAAGCAATTATGATAACTGTGTTTATATAAAGAAATTAATTGATGTTCTTTCATTTACTTGCTACTTTATGCCGATGATATGTTGATTGCTGCTAAGAACATGGTTGATGTTGATGAACTTAAGTATTAGTTGAAATCTAAATTTGATGTTAAGGACTTAGGCGCAGCGAAGAAGATACTTGGCATGGAGATACAGCAGAATAGAAAAGCAAAGAAGTTATACTTGAGTCAGAAAACATATCCAGCATGTGTTGGAGCGATTTTGTGTGAAGAATGCCAAGCATATAAGTACACCTTCTGCTACACATTTTAAACTTTCAACTGATTTAGCACCAAAAACAGATGATGAGAAAGCATACATGAAATTAGTCCCTTATGCCACCGCAGTCAGTAACATTATGTAATCTATGGTCTGCACGAGACCAGAACTTGCACATGCCGTTAGTGTGGTGAGCAGCCACGTGGCAAACCCGGAAAAACAACAATGGCAAGTTGTGAAATGGATTTTAAGGTACTTGCGAGGTACAACTGATACTTGTTTGGAATTCGGGAGGTCCGAAGTAGGTTTGACAAGTTTTGTAGATTCAGATTATGTAGGAGATATTGATAAACAAAGGTCTCTTACTGGTTATGCTTACTTAGAGAATATGTTGTTAGTTGGTGAGCTTGTTTACAGTCAACTCTTGCATTATCTACGACGGAGGCCAAGTACATGGCAATTACAAAGGTTGTGAAGAAAGGTATTTGGTAGAGAGGCTTATTCAGTGAATTAAGCAAAAACAACTAGAAAATTACAATATTTTGCGATAGTCAGAGTGCTATTTATTTGACAAACAACCAAATGTTTTATGAGATAACAAAATATATTGACATCAAGTATCACTTTGTTAGCGAAGTTCTTGCTCAAGGTGACATTGCAGTGAACAAGATTAGCACTCTAGAGAATCTTGCAGATGTGTTGACGAAGCCGCTTTCTCCTCTCAAGTTCAAACATTGCTTGGACTTAATTAGTATTAATTATTGATTGGGATGCTCTTAGGGGCTTTGTAGAGAAGGTGGAGTGTTATGATTGCTACTTCATTTAAAGAAAATTTCGATTCAAGGTAGAGATTTGTTAGATGTTCCTTGAAATTTGGTTACGAGTTCAACCTTATGCCCCCTATTCACTGAGAGCTTCGCAATGCGACAAATTTTTGAAAAACAAATTGTGAAGATAAGGGGATGTCTGTGGTAGAGAACAAAGCATATTGACATCAAGCATCACTTCGTTCGCAAAGTTCTTGCTCAAGGTGACATTGCAATAAACAAGATTAGCACTGTAGAGAATCCTACTGACATGTTGACGAAGCCTCTTTCTCCTTTCAACTTCAAGCATTGCTTGGACTTGATTAGTATTAATTATTGATTGGGGTGCCCTTAGGCTCATTTTGGTATGGGGGATATCTCGGAACAAGGGGAAATATCCCCCAGCTTGTAACCAAACGGCGGCGGAACTGGGCAAAACAAGTTGTTCCAGTCAAAACGGATTGTTCTGAGTTGTTTTGGAACAACCCGTTAAAAGTTGTACTTCTCTTTATTTTATTAGATAAATAGATATATAAATAAATATATAAATATAATTATATCTTTATGATAATATATTTATATTTAAATCTTATTACATAGTATAAATTAATTAAATTTGATATATTATTTATTTTATTAAGTTTTATCATTTATAAATTAATATTTAATTATTTTATTTTATATTAAGTATTGTATATATTAAATTATTTTTCATATATTATATATTTTTTAAAAATTTGTATTGAAATTTATAGTGTTATTAATTAAAATTATAAGGATATTTCTAGCATTATATTTTATTCATTACATATATTATGGATAAATTATATAAAGTAAATTGTTGCATAAAATAAATTAAATATACTAATATTAATTAAATTGTTACATAAAAATATTATTTATAAATTGTTACATAAAATAATTATATATAAAATATACTGATATAAATTAATTATTTTATTTTTTAAAACATATTTAGACATTGCTCTAGACTTTTTATCCAAGCGCTACTAAGGATATCCTCTAGAATATCCCTAAATGCATCCAAACGCAAATTTACAATTGTTCTAGCTTATACGAGAGTATCTCTTGTTCTCGGAAACAACAAAAGTTATCTCCCAGAATTTAGTTCTCGAACCAAACACAACCTTTGGGACTTTGTGAAAAAGGTGGAGAGTTATGATTGCTGCTTCATTTAAAAGGAATTTCGAGCCAAGGTGGAAATTTATTAGATGTGCCATGAAATTTGGTTATCGAGTTCGATCTTATGCCCCCTATTCGCTGAGAGCTTCGCAGTGCGACAAATTTTGGAAAAACGATTTATGATGGAAAGGGGAAGTCTGTGGTACGGATCGGATTCGATATTGAAGAAACCCGTTAAGGAACATGGGTCATTTTTTCTTTTTTTTGCCCTAGAGGTGTTACTGCGTATTGTAATCTCCACAATATTATACCCACTTTCGTATAGTCAAGTTTTCTCCTCTTTCCCCCGTGATTTTTTTCCTGCAAAGAATTTTCCACGTAAATTATTGTGTTCTATCTTTTTTTACTTTTTTGTGGTTCGCTTACTTCACGACCGCCATTTTCGTTTCTATTTGTTCGCTCGTCGTAACAGAAACATTTGAGTCATGAAAAATTTCAAGGCTGGCACTACTTGGCATGGCAACAGGGAGCAAGATTAACAATGAAAATGCAAAGAGAAGTGCTGCTACAATCAAAAGAGTTGTGTAGTCATCAAAAAGAAAAGAAACAAAAAAACAAATAGCGATCCTAAATCATATTTTCCTTAATTAGGACTAAGAGCTGTTGTGAGAACTATCATTTGAAATGCTAACTAGTCCAAAACGCCTGCAATTCTTTTCAACAACAAACTCCGATCACCACACATTTTTCAGGGGGAATGCAAGCCATCAAAAAAGTTTCAATCAGTGTAGAAGTTTATTCGCTAATCACTAATAAATTCCATGGCATTTAACTCCTTCAATTGCTCTACCTTGTTGACCAGTAAACTCCAATCATGACCAAGTACATTTGATACTGCCAATTTTAAATATTCGATCATTTCAGATAGACACAACTGATTCAGGAAAAACTGAAGCCTACCGCCTTGTTTTGCATTGTCATTTTTTAAAAAAATAACAAGAGTTATATGAAAGTGTCACTCTGAACTAACTGACCAAGTATGACAAGAACAGGGATGTCCATTCACCGGAGTATCCAATTACATGAAATTTGCGTTTGAACAAAAAAAAAAAAAAAAAATGGCAAGGTCCTACTGTGTCCGCTGAAAAAATCAGAGCTATGTGTTCATCAAGAATCAGCAGTTAGTAAAAGTAGTGGATTAAACAAATGGGCATCAGTAGTAGAGAGGATCTTGAGATCCATTACCAGCTCGCGGCGTTGCGCGGATCGGGAGTTCTCGGAGCGAGCGAAGGCGATGACGAGCCCGATTCCGAAGGCGACCCCCAGAATCAAACCAAGGAAGAACGACATCGCTCGCCCCACCACCCCTCCCCCTCTCTCTCTCTCTCTCTCTCTCTCTCTCCCTCTCTCTCTCTCGGCACAAGGAAGAAGACGTAAGCAGGGAGAAATAAAAAACGAAAAAAATAAAAAAAGAAAAAACTGTCGCACTGAATAAATGAAAGAGGGGGAGAGAAACTGATGGGGCCTCCCCCAGCCAATGCCGGCGAGAGCAGGATTGGATGACCTAATTAGTAGTAAATAGTGCGAGTTTTAGTAATTGTAAGGTTTTTTTGGTTGACAATAAAGGAGAAAGGAAAGTTAGAGAGAGAGGAGAGAGAGAGAGGGCGCGCCAAACGTCACAAGTGCCAAGTGAGAGAAAGTGTGAACAGGGAAGTGCGGGAGTGTTTTGTGAGTTTTTTAAAAGAGCAATGTTACTGTACACTCCAAAATAGGATGTATGATGCACACATCATCTCATCCATTTAAGAGTGGATTTTTTTTTACTGATCATTTCGATGTGATCAATAAGATTCATCCCACTTATATATACCTTTTTAAAATAATTTTATAACATTTATATTTATAAAAATAACTTTGTGTGCCATATATGCCCACCACATGAGCGGAAAGACGAATGTCCAAGAGCGGGAAGATTGATGTGAAATTAGTTTAACATTGAAAACTATTTTTTATGTTTAAACATGAAATCCGTGTTTAAACACGAAAAATAATTTCTCATGTTCATGTATCTTGTATAATAAAAAAAATTATTTTTAAATACGGGGAATAATTTTTCGTATTCATATATCCCGTATAATAAATTTTTTATTTTTTAAAATGATCCTATATAATTAAAATCAACATCTATATTTTAAATTAAAATTTAAATTTAAAAATTAAATCAAGATTTGAATTCAAAATTCTATTACTTTCATTTAAATTTAAATTCAAATTTCAAATTTAATTTATATCTTGAATTTGAATTTCAAATTTCAAATTTATATTTTTATCTCGTATATGAATTTTAAATTTAAATTCTAATTTTAAATTTTCAAAATTAAAATTTAAAATTAAAATTGATTTTAGATTTCAAATTTGAATTTAAAAATTGATTTTGGATTTGAATTTCAAGTTCAAATTTAATTTTGAATTCAAATTCATATTGTGTACTAGTTTTAAATTCAAATTGAGATCTTGAATTTAATTTGAATTTCAACTTTAGTTTTAAACTTTAAATTCAAAATATTGAAATTGAATCTAAATTTTAAATATTAATTTAGGTTCGAAATCAAATTTCAAATTTATATTTAAAATTTGAATTTAAATTTAAAAATCAAATCAGATTTTAAATTTAAATTTAAAAATTGAATTTAAATTTAAATTAAAATAATGAAATTTTGAATTCAAATCTTAATTTAATTTTTTGAATTCAAATTTTAATTTAAAATATAGATTTTGATTTCAATTACATAGGGAACCATTTTAAAAAATAAAATTTTCATTATACGGATAGATGAATCCAGAAAATTATTTTTCATGTTTAAATACAGAAAATATTTTTCCGTATTTAAACATGAGAAATTATTTTTCGTGTTCAACTCATTCCATATCCACCTCCTTGCTCATGTGGCGGCGCACAGTTAGCAATTATAGATTTTTTTTTTAAATACAAATTTTGTAAAATTATTTTCAAAACTAAAAATTTTTATAATGACATTTTCGAAAAAAAATCCCTATTTTCTGGGATCTTGTAACGGAAGAAATTATTTTAGCATCCACTGCACCGTTCTCAGTTTATGGGGATGCTAATGGGTAGGGAAAAAATTATTTAATGCATCCATTGCACCATCCTTTCTTTCTTAGAGGTGAAAGTGGGCTAGTTTATTTGAATTTTTTTTCATAAATAAATTTTTTATATTATAATTTTAAAAATAATTTTTTATAAAATAGAATTATAAAAATAAAGAAAATACGGTAAACTATTCACCGCTATAAAATATTAGTAGCATAAATTTTTTTAATTAATTTATTTTTTAAATTAAATTTATTTTAATTTAGTTTTAATTTAAATTTGATTCTTAGTTAAAATAATTATTAGTTGTATGATTCTATTTTTTAATTAATTAATTTTTTAAATTTAATTTGTTTCGATTACTTTTTCTGAAAAAAATAAAAAAAAAATTGAAAGTATTCTTTTAAAAGGAAAAATATTTTGAAATTAAATTCAAATTTGATTGTTTAATTTATTTTCGAAATTTGATTTGTTTCGATTTATTTCTAATTCAAATAATTATTAGTTGCATGAGTTTATTTTTTAATTAATTTATTTTAAAATTTTGATTTATTTCAATTTATTTTTAATTTGAGATAATTTTAAAATATAGAAAAGATATGAAATAATATATTAATTTTTAATAAACAAAATACAAAATTATCCGTTAGAGAAAAAAAGAATGTCAAATTTAGTTTCGCTATGTAATTATTACTGACATATTTTTTTATTTTTTTCAGGATTTTGTCTGTCAATTTATATCCGCTTTTATATATAGTATAGATATAGATATAGATATTATATTAAATTTAAAATTTTAAAATATAAATTTAAATATAGCATCAAATATTTATAATATATTATATAATATAAATTCATATCTGAATTCAAATCAATCTGATTTTTGTTTTTTATATTCGTATTTTAAAACTTTATTTGTTTAGCATCAAATAAATCTGTTATGTCTGAAATCAGGTTTGTTTTTTAAATCTACTTTTATCAGTATTCCCACTTCAACGGACTACATACATAATACAATAAAGACGGTATGAAAGCAGTGAATGATTCATCGTTTTTAAGACATCCATCTTCCTAAGCCTACTTTTATAAATAAATTTTTAAATTTTTTTTAAAAAAAAATAAATTTTTTATAAAGATTAGTTACTAGATATAAAAGAAAATGACGGATTTAAATTTGTAATTACATATGAAACGACAACAATGGAATCCCAATCCACGATTCTTATTTGTAAAGTCTCCATTCCTTATGAAGTCGATAGATCTATGAAACTCAAATTCAAATTGATATTATATTATATAATGTATATAGATGTTATATTTGAACTTATACTTTAAGGCCCTGTTTGGGAAGGGGATAAAGGGGGGATATCCCCCTTTATCCCCCAAACAGTTTTGGGATATCTCCGTTTGGGGATATCCCCCCAAACGGAGATATCACTGGGTTTGGGGTGGGGATATCCCACCCCAAACCCAACAGGGCCGGGTTTTGGAAAAACCCTTCCCAAGGAGCCTTGGGAAGGGAAATTTGGTTTTTTTTTTTTTTTTTTTTTACCTTTCTTTTTTTTTTTAATTAGAATATTTAAATTTTAAAAAATATTTAAATTATAAATTTATAATTTTATAAATTTTAATTTTTTATATTTTATAAATTTATATATATTTATATTTTATTAAATTATAAATATATTTATATTTTATTAAATTATATATATTTATAAATTTATAATTTTATAAAATTATAAAATTTATATAAATTTTTATAATTTTTTTAAAAATTTATATAAATTTAAAAATTAAAATTTTTATTCTACTTAAACTATTTAAATTTTAATTAGAATATTTAAATTTTACTTAATTTTTTAATAGAATATTTAAATTTTAAAGAATATTTATTATAAATTTATAAATAATTTAAAATTAATTTTTTATATTTTATAAATTTATATATATTTATATTTTATTAAAATTATAAATATATTTATATTTTATTATATTATATATATTTATAAATTTATAATTTTAAAAAATAATATTAATTTTAAAATTGTAAAATTTATATAATTTTTTTATAATTTTTATAAAATTTATATAAATTTAAAAATTAAAATTTTTCCTCCTACTTAAAATATTCTAATACATTCTTTAATTATCAAATTTATAATATACATAAAAGTAAAGGTCACATCGTCATTAAAATAAAAAGTCAACTTTATACCTCTTTTTCTAAAACCCCAATTCAAACACCTATTTTCTTACACCAGATTTATACCAGGTTTATCCCTCATTTCCAACCAAACACAATTTAGGTTTAAACCAGGTTTATCCCTTAGCTTATCCCTATACCTGGTATAACTCATTCCGGTATATCCCACATCCAAACGATACCTAAAATTTTAAATTTTAATATAATATATTTTGAAATATGATAAAAAAATAATTATTTCATGTTTGAATTTTTGGATTTGGATTTGGATTTGAATTTTAATTTTTTGGTCGAATTCAGATTTTGATATGAATTTTTAAAATTCATTGCTTCGGATTCAAGTTTAGATTTCGGATTCAGATTTCATGTTCGCCTCGGATTTTAAAGAAATCAATCCCGCATCCGGCCAATTGACATCCCCATCAGTCACCAGTAACTCCAAAATTTAAAATTAGTAAAATTTTATTGTGTTGCTTTGAACTTTGGGATATTTAGAAATAATTATTTAATTTTAAAATGTTGATTTTAATATCTGAATTTTCAAATATTAAAAGTAATTAAAATTTTATAGTGTTGCTTTGAACTTTGGGATATTTAGAAATAATTATTTAATTTTAAAAATGTTGATTTTAATATCTGAATTTTCAAATATTTAGAAATAATTATTTGATTTGCCTTATGAAAAGTAATTATATGCACCTAGTGCATGTAAATATTTGTACACCATATCTTAAGGTTTTTTAAATACAACTCATATTTTAATCTGATCTTTTCATTTTTAACTAAAAAATCTTAACTCATTCGATGGTGGACAACAAACAATTAGATAAAATTAATGACAAATAAAGTGTGGTCTACAAATGCAAAAATGCATTGAATGTTGAATATAAATATTAAAAATATTATTTTTTAATAGTGTGGAAATTTTTTTAAAATAATGATCGTTTCTTATAATATAATTAAATATGATTTCAGAGCATGAAATCTCATAAATTTGAGTTCTCCCTAAGTATTATTAATTTTTTTCTATTTAATTTAAGTTTACGTCTTGGGCCAATCAAAATATTTCGAATCTAGATATGACAAAGATATTTAATACTAAAACAACAATCAAAATATTTTGACAGCAGATGTGGGAGAGTGTTGAATACCACCCGATTCTTAATATTATTGATTTTTTTCTAATTAATTCAAACCCATATTTTAGATTTATCAAAATATTTTGAATTTACACACAAGAAAAAGTACTAAATATTAAAAATACCTGTCAAAATATTGAATATTAAAAGCATCTATTAAAATATTTTTAGTCCAGAAATAAGGGAGAGTGTTGAATATTAAAATATCATTTTTTAACAAATTAATTGTTTTAAAAATAATGATTATTTTATATAATTTAATATCGAATATAGATGATACTTTTTCAAAACTAGTAAACAACAAAAATTAAATAAAATAAGAGACTATATAGTAAAATCAAAAATATTTTAAAATTTGATAGTTATTTCCAAATGCCCTAAAAGTTTAAGTTCGTTACATATATTTTTTTCTTTAAAAATTATAAATTTTAAGTTTTTATACTTTATAAAGCAAACAATAATTCTTTTAATATATGTTGTTAAATATTTAGTACTGCTTAATTATTATATAATGAAATTTTAATATTTATAAACTTTTATACAAATCGTTCTCTAGTTTTTACAAATTATTTTATTGGATGAGATTTTGTTGGAAGTCGTGAATTTAATAATGTTCAATAAATGTGTCAAAACACCTGGTGCACGCAATAATTTGTACGTAGAAGAGTTTTGCTTGACTCTATATAATAAGAGAAAGGATTAATTTCTTCCTCACCTCACATTATAGTTTAGATTTTTTTTTTTTGGCATTTAACCTTCTAAAATATTTTATTTTTAAAAATAATTCTATAAAAATTAAATTTATAAAAATAGCCCCATGCGTGTCTAAAAATAGCACTATGTCTGCCATGCGGACAAAAAGTGTGCGCCACACGGGCAAGCTTGGGGGTTAAGTTGAACAAGGTGAATGGTTCACCACGTTCAAACACGATGAACCATTCACCGTGTTCAAACACGGTAAACCATTCACCGTTGTTGGGGCCAAAATGTAGTTTGCACGCGATCGGCTCCTGGGTGACCCTCCAAAGGTGTCGAAGTGCGCCGCGTGCCAACAATCAAGCGATCGGGCCGAGGAGGGATTCGCTCGGCCGGGTTCTCCTCTAGTAACTCCTCGCAACCGCAACGACCGGTGACTACCGAAGCGGGTTCGCGGAGGTAGAGAGTGATCGCTGGTTTCGACTTAGATAAGACGAACCAGTTTAAGAGATAAATATACGGCTGATGAGCCGATTGTAACTTTAAAGCGCAAGAAAAGCAAATAAGGACACGACCAATGGGTCGGTTTACACTCTAAATGCAAGAATAAAGATACGACCGAATGACCGGTTTACACTTTATATTGATAAAAAGAAGGGAATACAAGCGGGGGAAAAATGATAGAAGAATTACCATTAAACCTACTCCTAGGAAAGCAGTAAAAAAGAAGAAAAAATAATTAAGTTAACCTACTCCTAGATAAATGAAGAAGCTGGGGTGGTACCGGGCTTACGAGGTTGTCGAACTCCTTTCTCTTCTATGGTTCGGGTATTTATACACTCCGGAACCATACGTTTATTCGCCGATTTGAATAATCGGCGTGATTTGGGAAAATCATCGTAAAATCCTCAACTACTTCCTTTTGAGTTGAACTTTCTCAAATAGGATAGTAGTCATTTTCTCGTCCAGATTTATCCCTTTATCAACGCGCCGAGGCGTGATCTCTGGTACTTTCCAATACTGGAATCTGCTTGACGTTTTAGAATTTGTTGCGAGATTCACGCCCCGAATCTCGTGCCCTTTCTTTCAAGAGCATTCATTTTCTGGCTTGATCAGCCAAAAGCTCACTCTGACTCTGCCTTCTTCGTCGCTTGACCAGGGCGGTTTGGTACCATTCTTTAGCCGAAATCGCTTCTTAATGATGCGATAATCTTCTTGTTGTTTGCTTCTCCTATCGGCTGATGTTTTTAGCCGATGGCATGTATCGAGTGCTGTGTTCTCACGCGACTGAGATCGGTCTAGATCGGGACGCAGATCCTTCTTTGGTTGACTCTTCCCTTCATAGGCTGATGTTCTTAGCCGACAATATACGCCACGTGTCACCTCCTTAAGTTGCGAAAATTCTGGTCTCAACAATAAGCCCTTGGCAATCGCCTGATGTGCCATTCGGGTGATTGTTGAAATTTCATAAATGGCCGGTGTATGTCATGAAATCTCTGATCATTCTTTTTGGATCCTGAGCTCCTGCACGAGTTGGATGCCCAGGGCCTCGACTTTTCCCTTGGTGAGCCAATGGAATTCTGCATCGGGGGCCGAAAGGATCTCCGGTGCCCTCGGCGTCCCATGGTGTGGAAACCGTGGTATCGGCCCCCTCCAAGGGTGGCTAGTTGGCCTCCTCTGTGCCCCCAGCGGTCCTAGCCTCTAGTGGGGCCTGATCCTTTCTGGGTGCTGTAAGGGCCCGTATGTTGGTCCTCTTTCAGTTTATTGGTCGAAAAGTCTTCGAGATGCCCCCCGGACCCGGCTTTTGTGGTAGCCGTGGTGGGGGCCCTACTATTGGTCTGGAGCCAGTGGCTCCTCGCGGCCAACCTGGGTCGGCCTCAGCCTTTCTCGGAAAGCTCCCGCAAGACCCTTTAGGTGGCAAGGTCTTACTCTTCTTTCTTGTCCTCCTCTTCGAATGACTACTTGTTAGATCCTTCGACCAACCTCGTGTTCAGCCGGTGGTCGTTGTGGTCCGCGTCGACGAAGGCGAACCGATTTTTTTACCTCTTCGGGTATGTTGAGGAGGAGAACGTCCTAGTCTTCCTCTGTCATTTCGACCTTGCAATGGAAGCAAAGCCGAAACATATTTCGTGCCGATTGTTTCTTTGCGGGGGACTCAAGCCCCGACCTCGGCTTCTTCCCCTTCGGGTTTATCATATTCACCCTCTTGGAGTCGGATCCTCCCTTCTTGGATCAGCCGATCGAAAATTTGATTGGCCTTGGAAGTCTCAAATGTGTATGCATTAACCGATGTTTGGGCTTTATACCCTCGAATTCTTGCCGGCTTCAACAACTGGCATTTGTACGGCTGACGGTCTTTCACCAGTTCAGCCGCATATATCTCGGCCTCATCGGCCGAGTCCTCGTTCTCGCCACTCGGCCCTACATGTGCCAAAATTTTCTCGAATAAGGCGATTTTATTTTCTTTAACCTTCTTCCAGTCTTTCCTTCGACCCTAGTATGGCCAATTCTCGTTTTATTTCAACCTTGGCTCCGTGAGCCAAATCCTTTCTCCTTCCGCCGTCTATCGGCCGAATTTATCTCTTCGACACTGATGACTGAAATATCCTAGGTAAATATGTCCGACCGTGTCCTCAGTTACTTCCCCCAAGAATTTATCAAACCTCGGCACTTTCCAATTGGTCGAGTATGGGGGCACCACATCCACCTCCCCGTACGAGGGGTGTGGGGGTCTGCACACTAGCCGTATCATCGGCCTAGCCTTTGTGTCGAATGCTGTCACGCCCTGAGTTCCGAAAAGCAGGTTAACTTTTATTTTTTATTTTTTATTTTTTATAATCAGAGTTTAAAAGCAATCCAGGGCATGACTAGATTGCCACATGTATAGGAAATTCTCTGTCCCCTTGGACAGAGCCTTTCCTATACATGTATGGCAAGCACTTACAGCCAATATCAGAGTAGTCTACACTACGCATACAAACTTTGAGCAATTAATACAATTAACATTTTACAATATTTCAAAATCATAAATGCACAAGATTATATAATCTGGCAACAGAAGGGTTAGCACTATAGCGGCAGCCTCACCAACACGTCCCGACATTCCAGCACCCGACCAATCTGAAAAATGGTCACCCAGGGGTGTGAGATACAGCATAAGTCTATCCCAGTGGGTACGGCGGGCTTAGAAATAGCAAATCGTACCTATTGGCATAAAATAATCAGCGGATAGTAAATGATCAGTAGGTAAAGGCAGGTATGATAATCAGATAACTGAGATCAAAGCTAAGCATATATGGATATAGCAATATAGGTGCTAAGCATGCTGAAATAGAGAGCTATATCATAATCATGACACTAAGCATGTAAGAGTATAAGTGTTAAAGCATGCAGAACAAATATATAATTATATACTAATGTACCCAACCGATGCTGCCATTTTGGTTGCTGGACCTCAGGCGAAATATCAACATAATAATATACCAAAGTACCCAACTGATGCTGCCGTTTTGGTCGCTGGACCTCAGGCGAAACATCATAACAGAATCCCCTGGCAGAAACTGACAGCAACCCTGTACCAAGGATACCACTGAAAGGGCTTCCCAACAGCACCACCGAAGTGGGGGTTTCCCTGTATCAAACGGTACAATAGAAAGGGCTCCCTGTACGTAACGGTACTACAGAAAGGGGGCTCACGGGTCACGAGGACCCTCTACTGGTAAAGAACACCATGATGGTGGCCAAACCATCGATGTACGCGAGTGAACAGTAGGTGCATGACGATGACAATGCTGATGCTCCAAACTCACGGTCCACAGATCGGGTAGTCGGCACTAAGCTAGAAATCCCAATAAGGATGCAAGTACCTCAAACCTGTGCAGTATTGAATGTAGGAAGTACTAGTTATCTAAATAAGCGAATGACCAATCAAGTATGGCAAATGTCTAGGTGCAACGAATATACTAAAAGCATGGTACTAGTATAAGCTGGAAATAAACAATCAATGGCAAAGGCTCAGGATAGAATCTGGGCTATCATGAAACACAGGGGGTCGACCAATTAAGGTACCCCAGAGGGCCAAAATGATAAAGCCCGGACCGAAAATAAATCCATCACAGTGTAGGCGGTCGAGCAACTCCACCAAAAGGCTCGTGTATCTGTCACGCCCCGGGGGTTTAAACAAGCGGAAGAACCGCCACCGAAAGCTCCCCAAATTTGTATATATATATATATATATATATATATATATATATATATATATATATATATATATATATATATATATATATATATATATATATATATATTATTATTATTATTTGAAACCGATTCCCCCCCGGTGCGTGCCCAGACCCGCCGCATATACAAATTCACTCCACAAACGGGCGGAGTCTCCTTTGTATATGCACGGCGTCCTGACTACAACTGCCATACAATCATCGCTTTAACCACACTAGTTCAACAGTCGAGTATATACAACCATTTTTTTTCATAAGTAATAAAGAGGCCGACTAACTTTGAAAGGATAAATCCACAGGGTTTTGAAAATGGTGCCCACACCACACCCAGATTTTACAAAGCCGTTTTGAAATCTATAAATACACAGAGTTTTGAAAACGGTGCCCACTCGACACCTATATTTTTTCCAAACTATTTCAAAATTCATAAATCCATAGAGTTTTGAAAATGGTGCTCACTTGACACCTATGTTTTTCAAATCATTTTCGCAAAGTTTTTTTTTCTTTTCTTTTTAGTTTGAAAACGGCCAACTATCAGATAGTAACTAAATATGCATCCACAGAGTACTGTACTAATCCCAACATCCACGTCAACCCCACAAAAGTAACATACCCACACAGCTACTAACAGGTAATAAAATGAGCATGAAGATAAGTAAACAATGTCTGCGGCCTCGAAAGGCCAAAAGATCGCTCGTGCGGCCTCACCGTCGCCCTAGCTCTCACCCCTGGACGAACCTGTCACAGAGTGGGAAGTCAGCGACCAGAAATATAAAGTATGAAATGCAAGAAGGGCTATAACTAAAACAAACCGCAATAAAACCAGAGCAACCGCCCTCCTCATCGTGCAATCGACAGTAAAACCCCCTCCCCCTACACAATCTAAATCAAGCACCTGCCCCGGCAACCACACCGAGCACCTACCTCGGCAACCCGCACCGAGCACCTGCCTCGGCACCACACCAAGCACCTGCCTTGGCACCACACCGCTCACACCCCCCACCCACGGGGCCCCCATTACGTCACCAACACGTGGAATACACGGGTCAACGTACCACTTTTCCGAAAAAGCACACCCTCGCGGTGGCCAAACTGCTGGTGTGCGTGTAGCAATCTCGAGCCTCGTAACCAAATATGAATATAATAACTTTAACGGGGTTAGCAAATGTAAACATGCAATTATTTTAGTCTTACACCTTTTTCCATAATCCCAGAATCTACAACAAAGGAAAAGTACCCACCTCGAAGTCAGTCGAACGAACCACCTGAATGTAGGCCGATCCCGAACTCCTGCTAGACTACTGGGAGACTGGTGCTGAACTGCTGGGCCCTGTGGCGCACCAGAGGATGGCCGAAGGAGTCGGCCAGAGCAACATCCACTCAAGGTAAGGCTCGGTTTGGGACAATTTGCACCAAACCAGGTTCAAACCTGGGTAGATGGCCGGCGACCAAGGGCGGTGGTGGCGGCCGGAGCTCAACCTCGGGTTACAATCCTGGTGCAATCCACATGGGTTAGATCCCTACGTTCAAACTTCCATGCAAATACATGAAGACGTTACTCTCACCCCAGAGAACTCACCTGAGTGCTCGGATGGCGGTTAGAGGCAGCGGCGACGTCTGGCGACCAAACCCGACCGAGCTTGGTGAAGAAGGAGATGCTCTAATGGCGGAAATCCAACTAGAGCTCCTAAGGCCTTCCAACTTGGACCAATCTTCCTCACTCGGTGCAAGGAAGCTTCCTGTGGTGGTGGCCGGCGACTCGGGTGAGCGGCGGCGCCGGGCGGCGAGGATCGGCCGAAGTACAAAACAACCCGGTTCTAGGGCTCACCCGCGCGACCTGGATCCTTATCCGATCATCCCAAAACTTGGTGAAGATGTTGCAGTCGTCGAGAAGACCAGATTCAACGGTCTTGATCTTTGCTTCTAAGGTCGGATGAAGCCCGTTGTCAAGATCAGCCAAAATAAAGACTTCCGGCAAGATGTTGCTCCCGCCGGCGACAGGGATGACGGCGGCGGCTCAGGCTTCGCTGGTAGGATCGTTTCAAAGTCAGGAATCTTATGCATGGTCACTTGGCCCATTTACAAACAATAAATTCCAACAACTCACCTCGCCGGAGAAGATGAAGATGGAGACCTTCCCCCGCGGCGGCGCACGGCGAAACCCGGTGCGGGTTCACCCTGGCTCGACGTCACACACACAGAAGGGGCTCCCAGTTGATGTTTTGATCAACTTGAACCTTCCCTAACATCTCCCACACCAACAACCGAGAATAATAACTTCCTTTCTTGTCTTCTTGGGCTTCTCCGGCGACGGGAACGGCGGCGGTGTAAGGAAACGGATGCGCGTGTATGCGCATTTAATGCAACGGAAATAAATTTTATGATCATATATATGATCTAATCATATATACCTTAACATCAGAACATTTATGATATTAGTGTATATATATAAATATGTTACAAGATCATCTCGTGAGACACACAAAAATTATTATTCTAATCTAATTAGAAGAAGGGTTAGAATTTCAACCTTTGCTGATTACTGAAATTATCTGTCGGCTGATATTGGATCTGAACTTTCGGTCCTTTGAGCCGCACAACTGTCCGGCCTCTATGCGTATCCACACAAGGCTGCTCCGGGATCTGTGCTTCACACAATATAATCTCGAAACTCCTTTCGTGATTTCTTGTATCAATGTGGAGAATAATTAATTCTCAAATTGTGCTAGCAATTTCAAGAGAATTAACTATAATATAGAGACCAATGATTATAGGAAGAGTTCTATCTCATGATTAAAGAGAACTCTATATGATTAGAAGATGTTTCCTTTCTCTCGCACTTTACTTCATGTCACTCATAATTTCATATCATTGAGGAATGTCTCTATTTAAAGACATGCAAAAGGTAGTGGAGAAACATTCTCAATGGCGTTGGTTTCATTGCAATTAATGAAAAAAAAAAACTTCTCTTGAAAAGTTGGTGAAGAGAGGAAGAAATGAGAAAAGAAAA
The DNA here is from genome assembly GCA_029168755.2 of Tillandsia fasciculata. Lineage (NCBI taxonomy): Eukaryota > Viridiplantae > Streptophyta > Magnoliopsida > Poales > Bromeliaceae > Tillandsia > Tillandsia fasciculata. The sequence continues at coordinate 7,779,046 of CM054933.1, forward strand.
CATACATTATAAATGAGATGAGTGTTAACTCCTCTCATTTAATGTGTATTAGAAGGAAACGAAAAGAGAACATATTTTCTCCTTTTCTTCTCCATTAATAGTATAATTAATATATCGTTTTATTTCTTTCTCTTTTCCTATATATATATATATATATATATATATATATATATATATATATATATATATATATATATATATATTGCTAACTAGCTTAGCAAATACTTTGTTATTTTAGCAAAATGGTCTCTATAAATTCTCTAAGCATAAATCACACGCAACCTTTATTGTGTGTGACCACATAGGTTCAATTCTACCTGGTTGTGAGATGTGACGCTAAACTCTTTTAGTGTCACCATCGAAACTCCTTTCGATGGACCAAAATATTTTTGACTCTCCCAATTGATTGTGATTAACTATCTTTAATCACTCATGTGGGTCCCACAATCCACGAGTGACACCTAGCAGTATGTCGCGGCAATCCAAGTAGAATGAATAATAGACTAAACCTCTAGGTGTAGTTACCGTGTGATTAAATCCTTCTATCACTTGTCCTAATTGAGCCGAGGTTATGGATAACTCGTCAAACCCCATTACTCAATTATATATCTTATCTGATCATTACCCGATATATGAAAACTCCTTTTCATAAAATCACACTGCCTTGGCCAAGGGCTTTTATATCTTAAAGAACAGATAGTATAGGATAGTTACCTCTCTACCGAGGGTGATAGATTCCATCTTGACACACACCTATCTTTACGCATGACCCACTGTAGCCAACATATGTTGACTTTAACCCATGATTAGGGTATAAAGTATTTACACAGTCAAAAATACAGTAACCCATACGTAAGATAACTGTGGTGCCTCAGGTCAAAGGATAACTCACACCACTACAGCATGGAACAATTCACTGACGAGTGAGTAGATATCCATGTGATTGTTCATGATTGGTCACGCTCAGTGAAAATGTTCTCCAACATTCACCTGTATACTTGCTCTAGTGTCACCACACTAATGACTTAAGACTCGTCATCCCATAAGGAAAGCACAATATACACTGACCTAACCGGATTTATCACCGCCCTCGTGATAATCCTATGATCAGGAGCATTTAATAATTAATTACAAAAGAATACATGTCTTAAATTCCTAACATCTTAGGAATATGATTCTTTTACCATTAATTCTAAGGACGATTCATATATATATATACTTGACAATAATATGAATGAATAAATGCCAATTTATTAATTTAATGAAAGATATAAAGATACAAACCCTATAGTTGTGTCACCGATTGGCTTATAGGGCATATAACTAACAATCTCCCACTTGCACTAAAGCCAATCACCCATATAGCGTAGACCCATTTTCTCAAGATGGCCTTCCAGCTTTTGTTGAGTGAGTGCTTTGGTTAGTGGGTCTGCTACATTGTCAGCAGAAGCAACCTTTTGTATGAGTATTTCATTCCTTTCAATATAATCTCTGATTATATGATATCGCCGTTCAATATGCTTGGATTTCTGATGAGATCTTGGCTCCTTAGCTAATGCTATGGCGCTATTATTGTCACAGAAAAGCGGCGTTGGTTCCTTAATAGCTGGAATCACACCGAGTTCTGCAACGAACTTTCTGATCCAAACACATTCCTTTGAGGCTTCTGATGCAGCAATATATTCTGCCTCCATGGTGGAATCGGCAGTCGTTGCTTGTTTGGAACTTTTCCAAATAATGGATCCTCCATTACATATGAATAAATACCCTGATGTAGATTTTCTATCATCAACATCTGACATAAAATCAGAATCTGTGAAGCCTTCTAGCTTCAACTCACCACCTCCAAAGACTAGGCACATATCCTTGGTTCTTCTTAAATACTTAAGGATATTTTTAACTGCAACCCAGTGTTCCATACCCGGGTTAGATTGATATCTACTTGTGACACTCACAGCTTGTGCGATATCAGGTCTCGTACATAGCATTGCATACATTAGACTCCCAATAGCTGAAGCATATGGAATTCTATTCATACATTCTCTTTCCTCAGGTGTTTTAGGACACATCTTCTTGGAAAGATAGATTCCATGTCTGAGAGGTAATAGACCTCTTTTGGAATTTTCCATACCGAATCTCTTCAGTACTTCCTCTATGTACATTCTTTGAGATAGGCCAAGCAACCGTCTAGACCTGTCTCTATAGACCTTTATACCTAAAATATAGGATGCATCGCCTAAGTCTTTCATGGAGAAATTCTGAGATAGCCACAATTTGACCGATGACATCATCCCAATGTCATTCCCAATTAAAAGTATATCATCCACATACAATATGAGAAATGTGACAGCACTCCCACTAGTCTTTTTGTACACACATGGTTCTTCCTCGTTTCTGGTGAAATCAAACGATTTGATTGCATCATTAAAACGAGTGTTCCAACTCCGAGATGCTTGCTTTAATCCATATATGGATCTCTGAAGCTTGCACACTTTATGATTATCATTGCTAGAGGTGAAACCTTGAGGCTGTTCCATATATATGTCTTCCTCAAGATATCCATTAAGGAAAGCAGTTTTCACATCCATCTGCCATATTTCATAATCATAATGTGCAGCTATAGCTAGTAAGGTTCGAATGGATTTTAACATGGCCACTGGCGAGAAGGTCTCCTGATAATCAATACCTTCTCGTTGACTATAACCTTTCGCCACAAGCCTTGCTTTATAGGTCTCTACCTTTCCATCTGAACCAATTTTTCTCTTGAAGATCCATTTACATCCAATGGGTACTATACCCACTGGTAAATCCTCTAGAGTCCAAACCTTGTTGGAATACATGGAGTCCATTTCAGACTTCATAGCTTCCTTCCATCTCTCAGAGTCGATGTCTAACATCGCCTCTTTATAGCTAGTAGGATCATGTCTATGATCTTTATCTCCCATTAAGAACATTTCTTTTACCTTCTCAACGACAAATCCTAAATATCTGTCTGGAGGTTGGGAAACTCTACTAGATCTTCGAAGTGGTTGTATGTACAATGGTTCTGATTGAGTAGAGATTTTTGGTCGATTATTATAGATTTGTTGCTCATCAGAGACATTCTCATTGAGCTCTATTTTCCTCCCACTACCTCCTTCTTGAATGAATAGTTTCTCAAGAAAAGAGGCATGCCGACTCACAATAATATTTTGATCCTGGGGAAAATAGAAATAGTATCCCAATGATTCTTTGGGATAACCAATGAATCTACCTTTATCCGACCTTGCTTCCAATTTGTCTGTCTTCAGCTTCTTAACAAAAGCCGGACATCCCCAAATCTTGAGATGACCAAGAGTTGGCTTTCTACTATACCAAATCTCATATGGAGTGGTAGAAACAGATTTGGAAGGTACTCTATTTAAAATATATGCAGCAGTGAGGAGAGCATACCCCCAAAGTGACATAGGCAAATCAGTGAAACTCATCATGGATCGCACCATATCTAATAAAGTGCGATTCCTCCGTTCAGATACTCCATTAAGTTCCGGAGTGCCGGGAGGAGTCCATTGAGAGATAATGCCATTTTCCTTGAGGTAGTTTAGAAAGTCTGTACTTAAGTACTCTCCTCCTCGATCTGATCGAAGAATTTTTATAAACTTTCCAGTTTGTTTTTCAACTTCATGTCTAAACTCTTTGAACTTTTCAAAGGCTTCAGATTTTTGTCTCATCAAGTAGACATACCCATACCGTGAATAATCATCAGTAAAGGTGATGAAGTAAACATAACCTCCCCTGGCTTGCACATCAAATGGTCCGCATACATCAGTATGCACCAGGGCAAGTATATTAGTGGCTCTTTCTCCTTGTCCAATAAAGGGTAATTTGGTCATCTTTCCTTGAAGACATGATTCACAAGTCGGATATGGCTCGCAAGCCAATGAGCTCAAGAGCCCATCTTTCACCAATTTGTTAATCCTATCTTCACTGATATGACCTAATCTAAGATGCCACATATACTTGTGATCTACCTCTTCTCTAGGTCTTTTAGATCCTACGGCATTCATTTCCTGCTCAACTGTATTTACACTTGCATCCATATGTAAGTGATATAACTTGTCAATCATTGTTCCATAGCCTATCAATTTATTTCTCAAATAAATTAAGCAAGTATTTATTTTAAAAACAAATTTGTAACCAATCATTGATAATGAAGAAACAGAAATTAAGTTTCTACTAGCATTAGGAACATAAAGACAATCTTTTAATTCTAAAACTATGCCTGACGGTAATAGTATAGGATAGGTCCCTACGGCTAATGCAGCAACTTTTGCTCCATTACCCACTCGTAGGGTGATTTCTCCTTCCTTCAGCCTTCTACTTTGTTTTAAACCCTGCATCGAGGTGCACAAGTGAGAAGTGCATGCAGAATCAATTATCCAAGTGGTAGTAGAACATACCGACAGACTAGTTTCAATAATGAGCAGGTCGGACTTACCTTCAGAAGGATTGTCCTTTGCCTTGTTCTTTAGGCTAGCAAGGTATTCGGGGCAGTTCCTTTTCCAATGGCCATCTCTATTACAGTGGAAACATTTTCCTGTAATGACCTTCTTAGAAACTTGTCTTTTGATATTACCCTTTGGCTTCTTGCTAGGTTTCTTATTTCTCCATTTAGACTTTCTCTTGGAGGAAGAAGCCCGTTCCATAGCCAAGATTGTCCCCTTGTTACCTTTTATTGTTCCCTCTGCTGTCACCAGCATATTCAAGAGCTCAGAGAGAGTGCACTGAATCTTATTCATTTGAAAGTTCATGACGAACTGCGAAAGTGAGTCAGGTAAGGATTGCAGAATTAAATCTGTCTGCAAGTCTGCATCCATCCGTAGGCCGAGCTTCTCAAGCTCCTCAATATCTTCAATCATTTTCAAACAATGATGATTAACTGATTGGCCTTCAGACATTCTTGCTCGAAATAACCGCTTTGATATCTCATATCGAGTAGAGCGGCTTTGTTCACTATACAGTTCCTGTAGGTGAAGTAGAATGGCTGATGCACTGTCCATGTGCTCATGTTGGCGTTGCAACTCGTTGCTCATCGATGCCAACATGTAGCACCTGACTCTATTATCGTCATCTATCCATTTTTCATATGCAGCTCTCTGCTGCTCATTATCATCAGTTGGAAGTTCAGGAGCAGGAGTGGTCAAAATATAGGCAATTTTCTCGGAGTTGAGAACAATTCTCAAGTTCCGTAGCCAATCAGAAAAATTAGGACCGGTCAAGCGGTTGGCATCAAGAATTTTAGTGAGAGGGTTAGAGGCAGCCATATTCTGCAAAAGGTAAAGATATTCAATTAGTTATATATCTTTCATTATTCCATTTGATTATGGACTTTTAATCAAATGGTATCTCCCACTAAATTTTATGAATTTTCACACTCCTTTAGTGAAGAAACAGAAACCTCTTAAATTGGTTTCTAGTGGGAATTGCGCTCTCACCGATTTTTGTAAATTACCTCACCTAACAGTTATTGGTAATTAGTAATTCGATGAGTGGACAACTCTTGCCCAATGTTTCAAAAACATATTGCAATCATTCTTTAGCCTCTAGGACATAAAAGCCTCACCTAACAGTTATTGGCCTCACATCCTAGTTAAGTTTGACCTACCGTTCAATATATGAATAAAATTAATATTAAACCCTCACCTAACAGTTATCGGGTACAATAATAATTTTACCATATAACATCAAATGTTGTTAAGGTGGTTACGCTTTCTTCGTGCAAGTAGCCCATGTAACCATGCGTACTACTCAACCCTAAGAAAAACGCCCACACCTTACAACGGTAGAAGGCTACGATAGAGTGTTCACAACACTCTTCTTTACAACTTAATATTATTTGTTATTATTCCAATCTCATCAGATCTTATTTTCAAATTGCATCCAATGCAATTATATTTTTCATCTAATATAAATTTATATTAAAAGCTGATGATAAAATTAGTCCAAATCACATGATGAAATCTGATCATAGCATCTCATGCCCCATCATATGTAATTTCAATTAATATGTTAATATAACCTTAATATGTTAATTGATTAAGTTAAATGCAATTAAAACATTTCAATTAATTGCATATTAACTTAATTAATTAACCATCATAAGATTAAATAATAATAATAATAACAGTATATCAATTATATACATGTGTGGTCCCAATTATTATTATCACAAATTAATTTCAAACATCATATGTATGAAATATAATTTTCAAAAATCTTGCATAGGCATTCGCATTAGGGTTAACTCATATAACCCTAAATCTAAATCAACAATAGGAATAATTTTTGTGGCTGCACGAGGGTGGCTCTGATACCACTGTAAGGAAACGGATGCGCGTGCATGCGCATTTAATGCAGCGGAAATAAATTTTATGATCATAAATATGATCTAATCATATATACCTTAACATCATAACATTTATGATATTACTGTATATATATAAATATGTTACAAGATCATCTCGTGAGACACACAAAAATTATTATTCTAATCTAATTAGAAGAAGGGTTAGAATTTCAACCTTTGCTGATTACTGAAATTATCTGTCGGCTGATATTGGATCTGAACTTTCGGTCCTTTGAGCCGCACAACTGTCCGGCCTCTATGCGTATCCACACAAGGCTGCTCCGGGATCTGTGCTTCACACAATATAATCTCGAAACTCCTTTCGTGATTTCTTGTATCAATGTGGAGAATAATTAATTCTCAAATTGTGCTAGCAATTTCAAGAGAATTAACTATAATATAGAGACCAATGATTATAGGAAGAGTTCTATCTCATGATTAAAGAGAACTCTATATGATTAGAAGATGTTTCCTTTCTCTCGCACTTTACTTCATGTCACTCATAATTTCATATCATTGAGGAATGTCTCTATTTAAAGACAATGCAAAAGGTAGTGGAGAAACATTCTCATAATGGCGTTGGTTTCATTGCAATTAATGAAAAAAAAAAACTTCTCTTGAAAAGTTGGTGAAGAGAGGAAGAATGAGAAAAGAAAACATACATTATAAATGAGATGAGTGTTAACTCCTCTCATTTAATGTGTATTAGAAGGAAACGAAAAGAGAACATATTTTCTCCTTTTCTTCTCCATTAATAGTATAATTAATATATCGTTTTATTTCTTTCTCTTTTCCTCCTCGTATATATATATATATATATATATATATATATATATATATATATATATATATATATATATATATATATATATATATATATATATATTGCTAACTAGCTTAGCAAATACTTTGTTATTTTAGCAAAATGGTCTCTATAAATTCTCTAAGCATAAATCACACGCAACCTTTATTGTGTGTGACCACATAGGTTCAATTCTACCTGGTTGTGAGATGTGACGCTAAACTCTTTTAGTGTCACCATCGAAACTCCTTTCGATGGACCAAAATATTTTTGACTCTCCCAATTGATTGTGATTAACTATCTTTAATCACTCATGTGGGTCCCACAATCCACGAGTGACACCTAGCAGTATGTCGCGGCAATCCAAGTAGAATGAATAATAGACTAAACCTCTAGGTGTAGTTACCGTGTGATTAAATCCTTCTATCACTTGTCCTAATTGAGCCGAGGTTATGGATAACTCGTCAAACCCCATTACTCAATTATATATCTTATCTGATCATTACCCGATATATGAAAACTCCTTTTCATAAAATCACACTGCCTTGGCCAAGGGCTTTTATATCTTAAAGAACAGATAGTATAGGATAGTTACCTCTCTACCGAGGGTGATAGATTCCATCTTGACACACACCTATCTTTACGCATGACCCACTGTAGCCAACATATGTTGACTTTAACCCATGATTAGGGTATAAAGTATTTACACAGTCAAAAATACAATAACCCATACGTAAGATAACTGTGGTGCCTCAGGTCAAAGGATAACTCACACCACTACAGCATGGAACAATTCACTGACGAGTGAGTAGATATCCATGTGATTGTTCATGATTGGTCACGCTCAGTGAAAATGTTCTCCAACATTCACCTTTATACTTGCTCTAGTGTCACCACACTAATGACTTAAGACTCGTCATCCCATAAGGAAAGCACAATATACACTGACCTTACCGGATTTATCACCGCCCTCGTGATAATCCTATGATCAGGAGCATTTAATAATTAATTACAAAAGAATACATGTCTTAAATTCCTAACATCTTAGGAATATGATTCTTTTACCATTAATTCTAAGGACGATTCATATATATATATATACTTGACAATAATATGAATGAATAAATGCCAATTTATTAATTTAATGAAAGATATAAAGATACAAACCCTATAGTTGTGTCACCGATTGGCTTATAGGGCATATAACTAACAGGCGGCGCACGGCGCGTCGGTTGGAGAAGATGGTGGGGTGGAGGCATCGGTTCCAGAAGGGAAAACAGAGGGGTGGCTTCGGTTTAGGGTTTCCAAAAGCCACCAACAAGCTCGTATTATAGTGCATAATGCACAAAATGCCAAAAGGTCCTCCCACTTTGCAATTCTTGTTCCAAGCCCTCAACAGAAATCTTCATCCTACCATCCAGTCCCTGTCCAACAATCCGCACGCATTACGGAGCACAAAATTCTGGGTTCTTTTCATAAAATACCGTGTTTTCGCCGTATTTTACGCTTTTCGAGGAGTTTTACTCGTCAAATCGAAAAACGAACTTTGCCACGATGTCCGGCTCGGCAAAATCTTTAAGGTAGCGATTTTGGTTTGCCGCAATCGATCCCCTATAATTTTAAAATCCATCATCTATGGTAAGTTAAACAATTCTGTGCGCTTTACGATGCTCCGGCTCGTCAAACAAAAATTTGGTCAACGCCACTGCACTCAGAACGATGATGCCATTCAAATCAACTACCTGGATCGTCAGATTAGGACTCCAGACAGTCGATCGGTCGATGTTGGCTAGCAAGGAAATTAAATCAGGGAGTTACTATTTATTTCACTATTCACTTAAGTCGCGGGTCCCACTAGTTTCCTTGCTAAGTTCAGGACGATCCGATCGTCGGATCAGCAATCAGTCTATACCATTTTCACTCGATTCGATGAGACGGTCACACTGGAGACCTCAGATTTTCGAGATCAGACTCGGATCGGAAAGGCAGAATTTGTGCTTCGGAAATTGTGCCATTCGCACACCGGTATACAGACCCCTAAGGTTAACTTTTGTTTCCTCACCCACAATCACACTTGAATTTTTACTCTTTAAACAAACTCAAAATTCTCGAGTATTACATCACTCACACCTTATAAGAAGTTTCGTCCTCGAAACTTAAATACACCAGGAATCCAATAAGTGGGGAAAGTGCCCAAACATGTCCGACTTGCGCTCCCAATTGGCTTCGCGCCCCTCTGATCCTCTCATTTCTCTCTGGCACTAGGAGAGGTTGCAGTTTCCCCGTCGGGCGCTTATGTTCGGCCTTTATTCGATGACCAACCTAATAGCGAGCCACGAGTTGTGCTACATCCCTTGTCAATTTAAGCCACCAAAAGTCTGCTGTTGATCCGTCCTGCTGCGTAATCACGGTTATCGATAGGTCTCCCGTCTGACTCTTACCGCTCCAGGCATCGACTGCTCCACTTGTCTTTCCGGGGTGATCTTGATTGGACGAAACGTAGTCCTTGAGTTGCTTGGTCGTATAGGCCTTAACTTTTCCCCGCCGTTGCCTCAGCACACCTTCAAGTCCGTTCTGTGATGCATCACCACAAACCTCAAAGTCCTCACCGGGTGTCGGTAGTGCGTGCATGGGTGCCTGTGATAGCCTAACCTTGCGTTCTTCGAAGCTCTCCTGACATTTAACCGCCCCACAAAGCCCACCTCGCGACGCCCAAACTCACACCTTTGGAGCTTGGCCTACCCTCTCTGGCCTCTGAGAGTCTGGAAGGTCACTCATAAACGCTCCACGTCTGTACGCGAGTGGATCAGGATGTTGTCAATAAAGACCACTACAAATTGATCCAAGAAGGGTCTGCAAATTCTGTTCATCATAACCATGAACACCGCTGGGGCGTTCAAATACCCATCCCCGAAGCATTGACACGCGAAACGCCCTATAACTCTTGGCGAACCCGGTGGTAACGCTGAACGAAAAACTACTGGACTGAACCGCCCTAAGGTTTCAGACAAACGACGGGCTCAACCTGCCTGGCAACCCTACCGTCCCGTCCCTCTTGATCGAAACTAACCTGAGTAAGACTGCTCCCCGACTTGGAGTTCCCTGTTACGACGCCATCGGTTCGTAGACCACCTCTGATGGTGCTGAGCAGTCAGCAACCAAAGTGTCACGCCCCGAGTCCGCCAATTTGTACGGTTCGGGCACGCCAACAGACCCGCCAATCAGGTAAAACCTTTTTCTACCTGAAAGGAACGGTAACATCCATAATAACACAACAAGTGTATGCGGAAGCTCAATATCAGAGTACTAAAAATCACTACAAATTTAAATTTTTGCAACAACTAAAGCAGAAATGGAAGCATGCAAGAGTGAACCATAACTTAAATTTACTACACTTTACATCTCTGAACTTGCAAATAAATTTATTACAATTCCGTTACATAAATTCCTCACCATACAATGTTCACTCAAGAAATATATAAAAGGGATACCTCTGCTAGACCCTCTAGGTCTCTATGCTGCTGGGCCCTTGCCCCTGTCGTATGCCTCGCCGTCTGCATCTGAACCGTCTCGATCGCTGCATCCACACCCGAACCTGTGGGGGGGTCACCCAAGGGGTGTGAGAACTCCGACAGAGTTCCCAGTGGGTTCAACCACCGAGAAAAAGTGTCCTACACCACTTGGTCCAATGGAAGCAATAATAATAGAGTGCTAGGAAACTAAAATCCTCAACATCAAAATGCTGCTATGCAATATAATATATCACTGCACTATACTATCTGTGTCTAATCATCAACCATCACTACTCTGTCTAGCCACACTAGGCTGCTAAGCACCAACTCGGCCACTATGCCGCTGTATACAGAGTCAAACTATCCCGGCCACCTTGGCCACTCTAATTTCTCTTTATTCTTTAAATTCTGGTGCTTTAGTTCAAGTTAACCCTCAGAAATTCTTATCCAACGGGCCCCAGCCCGGTAGTCCTGCTACCATAAGATAAGATTTCTAAGGTTGCCGATAGCACCCGCAAGTGCTACCCCGCCCAACGGGGAACTTGTCCTACGGGTCACTGCCCGGGAGAGGGACACTGCCCTTGGCTCCGACAAGGCTACTTTTTACCCCCGAAGGTACGCTCGTTTTATCTTTATGTTTTCTTTCTTTTCTTTTCTTTTTCTTTCTCTTTTTACTTTAGTTCTTAGCCTCTTTGCCTTTGAACACTTGCTTTTCTTTCTTATTCGAGCTTATAGCTCCCTCTTTGCCGCTAGCAAATCTCTTTATCTTTCCTTGAGCATTTAGCTCTTTGCTTTCACTTTAAGCCTTTCGAAAGTAGCTCGTCCGACGGGTCACTGCCCAGGGAGTCCTGCTCCACTTGACGAGTCTCAAATTCGAAGGCGCCATTTACATTCTCTTTATGCTTTTTAGCCACTTTTAGCTTGCTTTTAACTTTGCCTTTTTACAACAATTTATCTCTTATCCTAGGTCTTGCCATCAGGATAATTAGAGAGTCTCCTGGACTCTTAAACATTTCACCTTTATTTCTTTAACTCAAATTGAAGTTAAAGTTATTATCCATTTGCCCATACACCCTATGACCCACTCTAGGGTTATATTATTTAGCTCTTTGACTTTGTGATTACACAAACTTTTCCTTAGAGTTTGACTCTAAGTTGATCACTTTGCTATCAGTTTAATTCTTTAACTTTGTGGCCACATACTCTTTTCTTTGCCGAACTTGGAGTTACATTATCTCTATTTACCTGTTGCACTTTGCATTTAGAGTTATCTTGACTCTAATCCATTTTCTGTGAGTATAAACTCCACTAATTCACCTTAGGTTCTCTTACCTAAGTTTCGTATCATGTTTAACCTAGAGTTCCTTGACTCTATGTTAACTAGTCTATTCTCGACCCACTAACTTACCTTAGGTTTCCTTTACCTAAGTCTTATATCATGCTCATCCTAGAGTCCTTGACTCTATGTTGATCACTCTATCCAATGTCCTTAGGTTATCTCCTAAGATAATGCCACTCATTAAATCCTAGGATACACTCCTAAGTTTGATGCCACTCATTAACCCTGAGTCTAGGTTTTCTCCTAGTCTTACTACCAGCATGTCCTTTTCCTTATGCTTTCACATGATTCCTAGGGCTATACCCTAACATGCTCACCAATAACAAATAATTGATTCCCCTTTTTACGCATGCAATTATTTCCATTTCAGTCATCAATAAAGTTTAACATCTACGCAGGCAATCATTATCCATATTTAGCAATTCAGAAAAATTCACTTTTCTATCTGCATCCTTCTACACATGCAAAATTCAATCATAATTACCCAACGCCTCTAACAGGCTACTATCATGCTTCAAGATCAAAAGCAGAGGAAAAAGTGGAGAAGTCACCCATTTTCGGTAGAATCCCCCACCTCGGTGTATTCTTTTGGTCCTTGGAAGAGACAATTTCAACTCCTTGAATCCATGAGACTTCCCTACATTGTAAGGAAAGCAAAAGATAAAGCAATTGCTTTTACGTGACTCACTAAAATTCATAAGGCGGTAAAACTAACCCCTTTTTGACAACTTAAAGGGAAAAATCACTATTTGGTCATTTTCCCCCACCAAAAGGCTAATTTTTGACTGGTTCGTAGAAATGAGAGGAGAATAATCCTCCCATGGCATGTTGCCAAAAAGAAACTTGCTCAACTCGATTCGGGGTCAAAATGCTCTCAAAAATTTGAGAAAAGCTCAATTTTTGAGAAGAGAATAATATTTGGTCATTTTCCCCCACCAAAAGGCTAATTTTTGATCGGCTCATAAAAATGAGAGGAGAATAGTCATCCCATGGCATATCGCCAAAAAGAAACTTGCTCAACTCAATTCGGGGTCAAAACGCTCTAAAAAATTCGAGAAAAGCTCAATTTGAGCAATTCTCCCAATAACCGATTTTGTATATTGGCAAAATCAAGAATTCACATCCAAAAATTGGAGAGAATTCAATTTGAGAAATTCCCCCAATTAATGATTTTTGCTCATTGGCAAAACGAAGAAATTTTCATCATTTCCTTATTCTTCAAAAATTTGAGAGAAGTTCACATTGAGCAAAATTCCCATCAATCATTGATTTTGCTCCTCGAAGAAAAGAAAAGAAGAAAATTAAATTCTTCTTTTCTTCTTTTTCTTTTCTTTCTTCTTTTTTTTTTTTTCTTTTTCTTCCTCCTTTTCTTCTTTCTTTTTTTTTTTTGTAAGGACTGCTGCCAGCAGTCCTGCTGCTGGCAGCAGCAAGCTACGGGCAGCTTGCAGCTGGCTGCAGCAGCCAGCAGCCAGCAGGCTGCTGCTGCCTTGTGCAGCAGCAGCAGGACCAGCAGCTGCCCCCAAGGCAGCTGCTCAAGCAGCTGCCAGGGCAGCTGCACAATGCAGTTGCGCAAGCAGCTGCTGCTGCTCACAGCAGCAGCAGCAGCAGCAGGTGCAGCAAGGCTTGCTGCTGCTCGCAGCAGCTGCAGCTAGTGCAAGCTGCTGCTGGCAGCAGCAAGGCTGCAGCCTCCCTTCTCCTTTTTTTTTTTTTGTTTTTTCTTCTTGTTCCTGCGCAAGAAGGAGGAGAAAGAGGGAGAGAAGAGTACCTTTTAAAACCATAGAGAGGGAGAGGAAAGAAATTGACCTTCTTTTCCATCTTCTCCTTCTCCTCTTGTTCTTCTTCTTTCTTCTTCTTCTTTTTCTTCTTCTTTGTTCCTCTTCTTCTTCTTCTTTCCTTCCTTCGTTTCCTGCTTTCTTCTTCAGCAGAGAGAGAAGAGAGTGGGGGGTATTCAAAGAGGAAGGAAGAGGCTTTAATGCTCTGCAGGTGGTGGTTGGAGAGGGAGTGTGAATTTACACATTTGCCCCAACTTACAAAAGAAATCCCAAAACTGCCCCTTTTTCCTGCAGTTTTTCCTGCAGTGAGCAATTTCGGATAGCCCTCTTTCACCACGTTTTCCCGTCAACTGAGAAATCAAAATTGTAATTTTTCTTCGCCCCTTTAATCTACAAATTTTTCTTAAACTTCCCACGATTTTTTTTAAATTTTTGAACTACTCTAAGCCCTCGAAAGAGAGCTCCGAAAATGCTTCGCGATTAACTTGTGCTGTCAAAACTGCAGTTTCAGCATTCACGAAGCATTTTTCCTCGCTTCGTTCTCCAATTTTTCCTTAATAACTTACCTAGATTTTTCACCCCTTTCAATAAGAAAACTTTTGTGAGACACCCCACGATTTCTTTTAAATTTTTGGGGCACTCAAAGTCTCCGAAACAGGGCTCCGAAAATGCTTCGCGATAAACTTGCACTGTCAAAACTGCAGTTTCAGAATTCACGAAGCATTTTTTCTTCGCTTCGTTCTCCGATTTTTCCTTAATCGCTCACCTAGGTTTTTCACCCCTTTTAATAAGAAAACTTTTGTGAGACACCCCACGATTTCTTTTAAATTTTTGGGGCACTCAAAGTCTCCGAAACAGGGCTCCGAAAATGCTTCGTGATCACCAATTTCAGAAAATTTCAGAATTTGCTAAGTCCTCGGGTTCAAGTCACTTTTCGACCCGATGCCCTTCGCGTCAGCCCGAAACGCACCGAACTCGACTGTAATCATATTTAAAACACGTTACAAGTCTTCTCGCCGAATTTTGCCATTTTGCGGACTCCGCGAACACAAGTCCCAATTTTGCAACTTGAGGCTTCGTTTCTCAACCACAACTCACTTTTCGACTCAACGGCTTTTGCGTTGATTCGAAACGCTTCAACCCCACTTGTAATCATATTTGAAATATGTTACAAGTATTTTTGCTGGATTTCGCCCTTTTCGCGGAAATCGCCAAACAAGGACCTAAGATTCACAATTGAAGCTTCAAATTCTCAACTCCAACTCACTTTTCGACTCGATGACTTTTGCATCGATTTGAAATGCTTCCAACTCACTTGTAATTACATTTGAAATGTGTTACAAGTATTTTTGCTGAGTTTGGCCATTTCTGGGTCACCAAAAGCCTCGCTGTATCAAAAATCGCTGGCGGACCCCGTTCTCGCAATCCGGGTGTCCGATCGACGCGGAATTTTTACTGTGGCCTTAAAACAATATTACGGAGCTCCCAGAATTTTCTCAGAATTTTCTGACTCTATGAATTTTCTGCTAAAAATCTGGGCCCCCTTTTTCAATTAAAATTCTAAATCCCGCATTTTTAATCCGATTTCGGCCCAATTCGCTTCCACATCATCCTCACTTCTCTAACTTTCATAAAAATAGTATTTCATACCATTTTTATTTAGATTTATTATATGTGCCGAAAATCCGGTACATTACATTCTACCCCCCTTAAAATAGTTTCGTCCTCGAAACTTGAGTCACACTTCGACTCAAATCTGATCGAGAGGGAGGAATCTTACCCCCAATGTTGGGCCTACTATACATCGTTATTAGGCATCATACTGCCACAAATGACCCAGCCTTTATTTGCGAAAATTTTTCACTTTAATTCCGCCATCATTCTTTCACAACGAGGTTGCATCTGCAACCACTTACACTTACCGCATTTTTCCGGTCGCTCCGCTGCCTAATGTGGAGGGCGAAGGCCAATCCACAAGTCCTCTGCTATCATGCACGCCGCTAGTGCTCTAAGTCCACGGGTTATCAGCTAACCCGATATATCGGATTACTAATAGGTTCACTGTCACGCCCCGGGGGTAAACCAGAACCCGGGGTCGTCCACAGATCCGCCGTGTACACGGAATTTCCCGTGTACACGAAGCGCTGGTAACCTGCTCAGATAAAGATGATATAATAAAAGAGCATAAACAGAGCTAAATAGTAACTAGTACATCTCAGATGAAGTAGAAAAGTAAAGTGCAGAAAGTAAACTCTCAATAATACAAATATCTCTCTCAGCTCACTGATCAAATACAAACAGCCGGTCGCAGCCGGACCCAAAAAGAAATGAAGAGTAGAGTATCTGAGAGTATCAGGGGTACATCTAATAATAGAACTGGTGCCTGGTCGACCGCTATCTAATCCGCGATCCTCTTACCTCGGTCCGCTGCGGAGGGTCCTGCAACTCCCGCAGACGACTCTGCAAAACAAAGGGGAAGAACAAAAGAAATGCAGTGGGGAGTGAGAACTACTATAAAACAGTAGCCTCCTCCTAGTGGGTAAACCTCAACTCAAATGTGCCCACTAGGACTATAAGAGGCAGAAAAGATGAACAAAGGTGGTAAGCTGTAAATAAAACTGCAGATGATGAATAGAGCTACCACTACATGCCTCTAGTGAGCTAACAGATAGAATAGCTATAAGTATGCATCAGAATGTAAATGCCTGCCTGCCTAGACCCAATCGATACACCAGTAAGCACTGGTACTGCCTGCTCTGCCTGCCAAATCGGGTATGCCAGCCTACGCATAACACCGATAGGAAACGAGAGTCTCGAAGACTCGAAGCCTGTAAGACGCACACTCCGGAGTGGCACTCGAGGGGAGCGACCCACACGAGTATAATGCCTGGGTAACAAGTACCAAAATCAGCAGGACTGGATCATGACTCTGATCAAAGTGGGAAAACCCATCCACTAAAAGAAAACCCCAAAGCCTCTATCCCAATCTGATGCAATGACCACTGTCCGGTCAACCGCCAAAGATCCGCGGTTGCCGCAATGCCCTATCCTCACAGCCTGTCTGTCCCAAAGCCCACAACTGTCTGACTACACTATCCCAGCCCCTGCTCGAACCCGAGCGCACTATCCCCCAAATATAAATAAAGAAGGAAAAGCATGGTTTCTCCTAAGTCAATTCCAGCATGATAGTGTAGCAGAAAAAGGTGGCCTAACTAGATGTCCGTTTAAGCATGCAAAGTCCGTTATTTAAAACAGGGTTAAATAATATCATCTTTCCCAATATTAAATGACATATTTTAATAAGAATTATCCGTTTACTAATACTTAGTCCATTTGAAGATGTAGCCCAAACAATAAGTCCACTTCTCAATAAAAATGCCATTTTATCTTATTTCGGTTTATTTAGCAATAAAATAATGAAGCAACTCCAATAGGCCTAGTGGGGACATCATAAGTGGGAGGTTAAGCAACGGTACCCACCTCGAGCGCTAAATCCAAGGTCCGACGGCGAAGTCCGCGCTCGAGCTCCAAAAACCTCCGCAACACTGTGTCAAAGATCCCAAAGAATACCGACAAATTACTAATCAAGTTTAATCCAGAATTCTGTCCCCAAAAATCAGATTCATTGTTCAGCCATTTTTACCTGCGAGATGTGCCCAATAAATCTCCAGAAAAATACTATCACGATCTACGCGACGATACGGTCGAAACGAGTACCTGCACGTTTTCCCACGATTTTTCTGTGCTGAGAACGAAAATCGACAAGAGGACTATCTCAACAATAACTTCAGCCCAAAACAGCAGTAAAAATATCTGTAAAAAGGGATTCCTCACCCTCAGGGAAAATCCACGAAATTCCAAGAAAATTCCAGTAGACTCCTCGCGATGTGTAGATGCAAATTCCCTTTTGAATCGCCCTGTTTCGATGCTCGAGCGCAAAGTTATCGCCAAAACAAGTTGGTGCTGTCCGAAAACTCCGCGACGGAAAAAGGGTCAGAAAGAAGTTGTAAATCCCCATCAAAACCTCAGAACCAGGGGAAACTCATTAGAAGAGGAATTGAAGCCCTACCTGTTAGGAATCCAACGGCGCAAAAATCGTGAAAATACGATGTCGGGGTGAACCAGGGGAGCTTGAACACCGAGAAGCGACGAATCAGGAAGCCCAAGAACAATCGTCGCGCCGCGCCGGAAAATTTGCAAACCTCGGGATCCGAGCTTCAACAAATCTCGGGGAAGCTACAGTAGATAGAGGATTGTGGGAGGAACAATTGTCTTAGAGAGGAGCTCGGGCCAATTCCAACCAGGAAGGGAGAAAAACCTCAAACAATGCCTTAAGGGGCTAAATAGAGGAGAGAAACCAACTTTTATCGGATTCGGGCCGAAATTGGGCCCGGATCCGCTCGGCCGGGTCGGACGCGCCCCGTCCGACCAGGCGGAGCCAATCAGAAGGCGCCGCGCGTCCCCACAGGGGATCGGCGCGCATCCCGCACAGCAAACAGCCGTGCGGGGCGCGCCAGTGGCCGACGCGCGTCCCGACCGCGCGGTCAAACTCCGCAGGCGACCGCGAACCAGAGGGCGACGCGCGTCCTGGCACTGTGCGGTCAGGCGCGCGGGCGGCGCCGCCTGACCGGCCGCCTGACACGCGCCAGGCTTGCCCCGTGCGCCGTCTCCCGTGAGCCAGCCAACGAGCGTGCGCCACGTGTCCCTGCGCCGGGTCCATGCACCCGCGCGGGGAACTCCGTAGACCGAAGCCCTGCACCGCCCAATCCACGGCCGACACGTGGCTCCCGGCCGCTCCCGTGCACCGCCGCTCGAATCCCTGCACCGGCCGCCTCCATTCCGTGGACCGCGCACCGAAGACCCGCCAATCCTGGCCTGCCACGTGGCCCCGCACCGGGCTCATGCACCCAGCCGCGCCACTCCGTGCACCGGATGCTGCGGACCGGCCAATGATGGCCCGCCACGTGGCGCTCCGGCGGTCCACGACTCCCCCCATGCACCCGAAGACACCAGAAACTTCCGGGAGTCCGTTTTTGGGCATCCGGACTCCAAATTCGGCAAATAAATAGCCGTTTTCAAGCGTTTTTCCGCGCTGAATCCAAATACGCCATCCGTTTGGCCTAGAAATTTTCTAAAATTCGGCAAATCCCGCCGAAGGCCAAACTAACAATAAATACCGCCACGGACCCATCTGTGCTGTCCCTTTGACACACTGTGGATCAAACACCATCATTAGGTGTGCCACACTTGGATTCACGGGAAAAACAGTGCATGGGAACCAGGATCACACATCCTCCCCCACTAAAAGAAAGTTTCGTCCTCGAAACTAAAATCATACCTCAAGCTGGGGCCTCGAACAGGTGGGGGTGGGCATCCATCATCGCTGACTCCAGCTCCCAAGTAGCCTCGCGCTCGTCCTGGTTGCTCCACTGAACCTTCACATAAGGGATGGCCCGGCTGCGCAGCTCTCTAACCTCGCGGTCCAAAATCCGCAGTGGCCGCTCGACATAGCTCAAGTCCTCTGCAACCTCCAGTGGGGCGAAATCAATGATGTGCGACGGGTCATGAACATATCTCCTCAGGGTGGATACATGAAACACGTCGTGAACACTAGCCAATCTGGGAGGAAGTGCAAGCCGGTAGGCAACTGGCCCAATGCGCTCCAATACCTCAAAAGGTCCGATATAACGAGGGCTCAGTTTTCCACGAATCCCAAATCTCCGAATCCCTTTCGACGGCGAGACTTTCAAAAAGACATGATCGCCCACCTGAAACTCCAAGTCTCGTCGTCGGGTGTCAGCATAACTCTTCTGCCGGCTCTGAGCTGTCTCCAGGTGTCGTCGAATCAGTCTGACCTTCTCCTCTGCCTCCAACAGTAGATCAGGACCCAAAGTCTTCTTCTCACCCACATCACTCCAATATAGGGGTGACCGACACTTGCGTCCATACAACGCTTCAAACGGAGCCATCTGGATGCTCGCTTGATAGCTGTTGTTGTACGCAAACTCAACCAATCCGAGATGTCGGTACCACCCGCCTCCAAAATCCAGGACACATGCTCGCAGCATATCCTCGAGAGTCTGAATAGTGCGCTCTGACTGCCCGTCCGTCTGTGGGTGAAACGCTGTGCTGAAGCGAAGCCGTGTCCCCAGGGCTGTCTGTAAACTCCTCCAAAAGTGAGAGACAAACCTCGAGTCCCTGTCCGATACAATGGAAATGGGTATCCCGTGCAATCTGACCACCTCGGCCAAGTACATCTGTGCCAGTCGATCCAATGGCCAAGTCATCTGAACCGGTAAGAAGTGAGCGGATTTGGTGAGTCTATCCACGACCACCCAGATCGCATCCGCTCCAGTCTGAGCTCTCGGCAATCCAGTGACAAAATCCATAGTGATATGATCCCACTTCCATTCAGGGATTGGAAGACTCTGCAACTTGCCGGCAGGTACACGATGCTCGGCCTTCACTTGCTGACAAGTTAAGCAGTGCGCCACAAATCTGCCAATGTCTCTCTTCATGCCGCTCCACCAGAACTGTCCCTTGAGGTCCTTATACATCTTAGTCCCACCAGGATGGATGGTATAAGGTGTATAATGAGCCTCCCGCAAGATCTGCTCTCGAATCTCTGAGTCCATAGGCACGCAAGCTCGGTCCCTGTACCGTAGTACTCCCGAAGCATCAACTGAGAAATCCCCTGTCTCGCCAGCCTGAATCTGCTCTCGAATCCTCATCAGATGGGGGTCCTCACTCTGTTTCTCCCGAATCCTGTCCAACAGAGTGGGCTGCACGACCAAGGACAACAGTCTAGCAGAAACCCCAGGGGACACTACCTCAAGCTCTAACCGCCTCATCTGCTCCAGTAATGGTGCCTGATCGGTGATCATCATAGATAAGCTCTGCACTGCTCTCCTGCTCAGGGCATCAGCGACCACGTTTGCCTTGCCGGGATGGTAGAGTATGTCCACATCGTAGTCCTTTAACAGTTCCAACCATCTGCGCTGCCTCAAATTGAGCTCCTTCTGTGTGAACAGATATTTCAGGCTCTTGTGGTCGGTGTAAATCTCGCAGTGCTCCCCATACAGATAGTGGCGCCACAACTTCAGTGCAAAGATCACAGCCGCTAGCTCCAAGTCATGGGTAGGGTAATTCTTCTCATAATCCTTGAGTTGCCGCGAAGCATAAGCGATTACCTTACCCTCCTGCATCAGCACGCAACCAAGTCCACTGTGCGATGCATCACTGTAGATCACGTATCCTTTCCCCATAACAGGGAGGGAAAGGATAGGAGCTGACATCAATCTGCTCTTCAGTTCCTCGAAGCTCCTCTGGCAATCCTCACTCCAGATGAACTTGATTCCTTTGCGCGTCAGACGAGTGAGTGGGGCGGAAAGTTTCGCAAAACCTTCCACAAACCGACGGTAATACCCTGCCAAGCCCATAAAACTGCGAACCTCTGCTACCGTCGTCGGTCGGGGCCAATCTCGGACTGCCTCAATCTTCGCCGGGTCTACTGCCACTCCTGTGGCTGAAATCACATGGCCCAAAAAGGCAACCTCTCGAAGCCAGAACTCGCACTTCGACAACTTGGCATACAACTTCTTCTCCCTCAGAAGTTGCAGCACAATCCTCAGATGCTCCTCGTGCTCCACATCGCTCCGAGAATAAATCAGGATGTCATCGATGAACACTACCACAAACCGGTCAAGATAAGGTCGGAAGATCCTGTTCATCAAGTCCATAAATGCGGCAGGGGCATTAGTCAATCCAAAAGGCATGACGGTGAACTCATAATGCCCGTACCGAGTCCTGAATGCTGTCTTCGGGACATCCTCGGCCTTCACCTTCAGTTGGTGGTAACCAGACTGTAAGTCGATCTTAGAGAAGACACAAGACCCTTGCAGCTGATCAAATAAGTCATCGATGCGCGGCAAAGGGTACTTGTTCTTGATGGTCACTTTATTCAGCTCCCGGTAATCCACACAAAGTCGAAGTGAACCATCCTTCTTCTTCACGAACAGCACCGGTGCTCCCCAAGGTGATACACTCGGCCTCACAAAACCTTTATCCAATAGGTCCTGGAGTTGCGCCTTCAACTCCCGCAGCTCTGCCGGTGCCATTCGGTAAGGGGCCTTGGAGATTGGCGCAGTTCCTGGGACTACGTCAATCAAAAACTCGATCTCCCTATCCGGCGGCATACAAGTCAGCTCTGGTGGGAATATATCTGGGAACTCGTGGACTATAGGGATATCCGCGAGTCCCGGTGCCGCCGTAGGCCCCTCAACCACACTGGCCAAAAAGGCCACGCATCCACTGCGCATCATCTGCCTCGCACGAGAAGTCGAAACTATCGCGGCGAAGAAGGTACTCTGGCATCCTCTGTACACAATCACCTCCTGGCCTGGCTCGCTAAAAGTCACCGTCCTCGCGGCACAATCAATAGTCGCATAATAGCGAGTCAGCCAGTCCATCCCAAGTACCATATCAAAGTCTCGCAGCTGACTCAGGACCATCAGGTCCGCTGGCAAGATCCACGACTCGATCTGTACAGGGCAAGACCAACAACACTCCTCTACAAGTAAAGTATGCTCCGGAATCCGTACCTCTAACACACGTGGCAACCGACCTAACTCTAGTCCATGGGATAATGCAAATGCTCTACTGATGAAAGAATGAGATGCACCGGTATCAAATAAAGTGCGAGCTCTACTGCCGGAAAGTAAAACGATACCTGCCACCACGTGGTCGGCTGCCAGGGAGTCCTCAACCTGGGCGGCATAAACCCGCCCGCTCGATGCCGGTGGTCGGTGGTCTGCCGGATGAGAAGAAGGGGCCCTGCTCGCTGGAGCATAGGACCGCTGCTGGGGCGCCGGTGGGGCTGATGCTGAGGAAGGAGCCGGTGCTGGCGCATATGGGCAAGTAGCTCGAACATGGCCCGACTGTCCGCACCGGTAACAGCGGCCAAACCTCTGGTCACACGTATCAGGAGAATGCTGTCCCTGGCAAAAGATGCACCTGGCTGGGGTCTGGGGCTGCCTCCCCTGCTGCTGCTGCCTCTGCCGCTGAGATCCCTGCTGCCGGGACTGCGACCTCTGCTGCTGAGAATGCTGCTGCTGTCGTGAGTGCTGCTGCTGGTGCTGTGGGGGCCTCTGAGATCCACCATGCCCACGCCGCTCCGAACGCCCGCGGCCTGAGAACTGAGGCGGCGGGGGTCGGGGCGGCCTCCAGGAGCTGGTCTGTCCCCCATCGTCCTGCGCTGGCCGCTTCCTGTCAGATCCCTGAGCGACCAGGCCCCCACGTCTGGCGACAACGTGGTCTCCTCTCTCGATCCACTGTGCATGCTCGGCCGCCTCCTCCAGGGTCTGTAGTCTCTGCGCATGCACCAAGGTATAGAGCTCCGGGCGCAGGCCCGACTCGAAGAGCTCCACCTGATGTGGTCCATCCCTCGCGACATAGGGAACGCAGCTGAGCAGTCGCGAAAACTCCTGGAAGTAGTCCCATGCCGACCGGTCGCCCTGCTGGAGATTCTTCAGGTCATCCTCTACCTTTTTCTTCACGCTGGTGGAAAAGTAAGTGTCCAGGACCATCCTCTTGAACTCTGCCCAAGGTAGCTGCCGGGTGATCTGAAACTCCAGGGGCTCCACCCGACGCCACCACGTATCCGCATCTCCATCCAGACAATGCACAGCCATGTGTACCCGGTACTTCTGATCGATGAAGAAGTCTCGGAACAACTTCTCCATTGCTGAAAGCCAAGTCCCAACCTCCCATGGGTGAGTGCTCCGCCCCGAAAATCTAGGCGGTCCCCGCTTGCAGAAATGGGTGAGTTTATCAGTAAACTCCTGCTCCTCCTCGGGAGTCAAAGGTCGGATCGCTCCCGGGGCCCCGCTGCTCGAAGATGGTGCCGTAGGCACAAGCGGTACAGTCGGTAGTACAACAGGTGGTGCGGGGGCCTCAGTAGAAGTAGGGGGAGGGGCCCTAACCTGAGCAAGCAGCTGCTCAAACCTCTCCTCCTGCCGGCGGTGACCCTCCGCCAGCTGGGCCACCATGGCCCTCAACTCAGCAATCTCTGAAGATCCGGACTGCTCCGGCCCCTCCGGGGGTGTGGGGTACCCCGGGTAGGAATCCGCCGCCTGGGAGGCATCCTGCCACACAAGAAACCACAGATCAGTAACGAAACCACACTCGACCCAATCTAGCGAAAGTCAAAGGCATCCTCCTATTTCTGTAACCTTATGTTGTCTGCAGCCAACATAATAGTTCGCCAGAAATAGGACATGCCAATCCCTCTTCACTCCCTGGAAGAGTCAAAATAATATATGACCAAATTGCCGACTTTCGCATAATGTCACGTCACTCACGTCCTGCCTTCCTAGGGTCTGCCAAAAGCCTAGGGTTTCCTAAGTCCCAATTGACCTATCCCTAAGCTCTGATACCAACTTAATCTGTCACGCCCCGGGTGTAAACCAGAACCCGGGGTCGTCCACAGATCCGCCGTGTACACGGAATTTCCCGTGTACACGAAGCGCTGGTAACCTGCTCAGATAAGATGATATAATAAAAGAGCATAAACAGAGCTAAATAGTAACTAGTACATCTCAGATAAAGTAGAAAAGTAAAGTGCAGAAAGTAAACTCTCAATAATACAAATATCTCTCTCAGCTCACTGATCAAATACAACAGCTGGTCGCAGCCGGACCCAAAAAGAAATGAAAAGTAGAGTATCTGAGAGTATCAGGGTACATCTAATAATAGAACTGGTGCCTGGTCGACCGCTATCTAATCCGCGATCCTCTTACCTCGGTCCGCTGCGGAGGGTCCTGCAACTCCCGCAGACGACTCTGCAAAACAAAGGGGAAGAACAAAAGAAATGCAGTGGGGAGTGAGAACTACTATAAAACAGTAGCCTCCTCCTAGTGGGTAAACCTCAACTCAAATGTGCCCACTAGGACTATAAGAGGCAGAAAAGATGAACAAAGGTGGTAAGCTGTAAATAAAACTGCAGATGATGAATAGAGCTACCACTACATGCCTCTAGTGAGCTAACAGATAGAATAGCTATAAGTATGCATCAGAATGTAAATGCCTGCCTGCCTAGACCCAATCGATACACCAGTAAGCACTGGTACTGCCTGCTCTGCCTGCCAAATCGGGTATGCCAGCCTACGCATAACACCGATAGGAAACGAGAGTCTCGAAGACTCGAAGCCTGTAAGACGCACACTCCGGAGTGGCACTCGAGGGGAGCGACCCACACGAGTATAATGCCTGGGTAACAAGTACCAAAATCAGCAGGACTGGATCATGACTCTGATCAAAGTGGGAAAACCCATCCACTAAAAGAAAGCCCCAAAGCCTCTATCCCAATCTGATGCAATGACCACTGTCCGGTCAACCGCCAAAGATCCGCGGTTGCCGCAATGCCCTATCCTCACAGCCTGCCTGTCCCAAAGCCCACAACTGTCTGACTACACTATCCCAGCCCCTGCTCGAACCCGAGCGCACTATCCCCCAAATATAAATAAAGAAGGAAAAGCATGGTTTCTCCTAAGTCAATTCCAGCATGATAGTGTAGCAGAAAAAGGTGGCCTAACTAGATGTCCGTTTAAGCATGCAAAGTCCGTTATTTAAAACAGGGTTAAATAATATCATCTTTCCCAATATTAAATGACATATTTTAATAAGAATTATCCGTTTACTAATACTTAGTCCATTTGAAGATGTAGCCCAAACAATAAGTCCACTTCTCAAATAAAAATGCCATTTTATCTTATTTCGGTTTATTTAGCAATAAAATAATGAAGCAACTCCAATAGGCCTAGTGGGGACATCATAAGTGGGAGGTTAAGCAACGGTACCCACCTCGAGCGCTAAATCCAAGGTCCGACGGCGAAGTCCGCGCTCGAGCTCCAAAAACCTCCGCAACACTGTGTCAAAGATCCCAAAGAATACCGACAAATTACTAATCAAGTTTAATCCAGAATTCTGTCCCCAAAAACCAGATTCATTGTTCAGCCATTTTTACCTGCGAGATGTGCCCAATAAATCTCCAGAAAAATACTATCACGATCTACGCGACGATACGGTCGAAACGAGTACCTGCACGTTTTCCCACGATTTTTCTGTGCTGAGAACGAAAATCGACAAGAGGACTATCTCAACAATAACTTCATCCCAAAACAGCAGTAAAAATATCTGTAAAAAGGGATTCCTCACCCTCAGGGAAAATCCACGAAATTCCAAGAAAATTCCAGTAGACTCCTCGCGATGTGTAGATGCAAATTCCCTTTTGAATCGCCCTGTTTCGATGCTCGAGCGCAAAGTTATCGCCAAAACAAGTTGGTGCTGTCCGAAAACTCCGCGACGGAAAAAGGGTCAGAAAGAAGTTGTAAAATCCCCATCAAAACCTCAGAACCAGGGGAAACTCATTAGAAGAGGAATTGAAGCCCTACCTGTTAGGAATCCAACGGCGCAAAAATCGTGAAAATACGATGTCGGGGTGAACCAGGGGAGCTTGAACACCGAGAAGCGACGAATCAGGAAGCCCAAGAACAATCGTCGCGCCGCGCCGGAAAATTTGCAAACCTCGGGATCCGAGCTTCAACAAATCTCGGGGAAGCTACAGTAGATAGAGGATTGTGGGAGGAACAATTGTCTTAGAGAGGAGCTCGGGCCAATTCCAACCAGGAAGGGAGAAAAACCTCAAACAATGCCTTAAGGGGGCTAAATAGAGGAGAGAAACCAACTTTTATCGGATTCGGGCCGAAATTGGGCCCGGATCCGCTCGGCCGGGTCGGACGCGCCCCGTCCGACCAGGCGGAGCCAATCAGAAGGCGCCGCGCGTCCCCACAGGGGATCGGCGCGCATCCCGCACAGCAAACAGCCGTGCGGGGCGCGCCAGTGGCCGACGCGCGTCCCGACCGCGCGGTCAAACTCCGCAGGCGACCGCGAACCAGAGGGCGACGCGCGTCCTGGCACTGTGCGGTCAGGCGCGCGGGCGGCGCCGCCTGACCGGCCGCCTGACACGCGCCAGGCTTGCCCCGTGCGCCGTCTCCCGTGAGCCAGCCAACGAGCGTGCGCCACGTGTCCCTGCGCCGGGTCCATGCACCCGCGCGGGGAACTCCGTAGACCGAAGCCCTGCACCGCCCAATCCACGGCCGACACGTGGCTCCCGCCGCTCCCGTGCACCGCCGCTCGAATCCCTGCACC
The DNA here is from genome assembly GCA_029168755.2 of Tillandsia fasciculata. Taxonomy (NCBI): domain Eukaryota; kingdom Viridiplantae; phylum Streptophyta; class Magnoliopsida; order Poales; family Bromeliaceae; genus Tillandsia; species Tillandsia fasciculata. The sequence continues at coordinate 7,806,062 of CM054933.1, forward strand.
GGCCGCCTCCATTCCGTGGACCGCGCACCGAAGACCCGCCAATCCTGGCCTGCCACGTGGCCCCGCACCGGGCTCATGCACCCAGCCGCGCCACTCCGTGCACCGGATGCTGCGGACCGGCCAATGATGGCCCGCCACGTGGCGCTCCGGTGGTCCACGACCCCCCCCATGCACCCGAAGACACCAGAAACTTCCGGGAGTCCGTTTTTGGGCATCCGGACTCCAAATTCGGCAAATAAATAGCCTTTTTCAAGCGTTTTTCCGCGCTGAATCCAAATACGCCATCCGTTTGGCCTAGAAATTTTCCTAAAATTCGGCAAATCCCGCCGAAGGCCAAACTAACAATAAATACCGCCACGGACCCATCTGTGCTGTCCCTTTGACACACTGTGGATCAAACACCATCATTAGGTGTGCCACACTTGGATTCACGGGAAAAACAGTGCATGGGAACCAGGATCACCACATTCACAAACCACGGTCCAACAGGGGCCTATAGCCCAAAACTAGTCCACAGACCCAATCGTCAAACGGGTAGCTCCACACTTAGGATTACTCCCCCAACACTCCCACTAGGAGCTACAATACCTCAATCATCACTAGCCCTACGGCCTGAACACATCACACACTCTCAGTGTACTAACAGCCTCAAGGCTCACACGTGGCATTTCACGTTCCCGGGTCATCGCTCGGACTACCGCCTCGACCAAATCTCTATCATGCCCCGCCCTCAGGTCTCGGGCCGCTGTCTCTCACAGCCGACTGCGCCTGCCCACTGGGCTACAGGCCCACAGTCCACAAACATGGTCCAGGCACGGATCGTCCCCAAGCGAACCCGCTGATCGTCGCCACGCGACCACTACGCTCACTGAGCAAAACCCACAACTAGTCGTCAATCTATGACCCAACAATCTATCAACTCTGGCCACACTGAGCAAAGGCTAATGCGCCAACTAATCAGCTCTCTCGGCTAAGCGATACTTGTGCTCCATGAGCACCAAAATAGTTGGGCGTCCAACGCCCCTACGCTAACTTGCAAAAATCCAGTGTTAAGCAACTTGCTTATATACGCGTATGACCCTTGTACACCTCTCCCAACTAGGTTGAGGCATCACAACGACTGTTCACCAACTCTGGTGATTAACTCGCAAATCTTGCGGTGGCAATCCCTGCCATTATACCGATCCATTAGAACGGCGCCTCAAAACTCTCGCTCTTTCGAGAGGTTCCCGCATCTTGAAGCCTACTCTGGGCCTCACTAACTCCGCTATGCGGCAATCTAGCCAAAATCAACACGCCATACGGTCACTACCGTCATCAGGGCGAACTCACGCCGCCCGGCTCGTAAATCCTTCTTGCCCTAATCCTTAGGGCACAATAACTTGGTTCTCGCAATATAGCGATCACCAACACTCTGTGAATCGGTCTCTCGCTGGACCTCTTTATCCACACTTTGCCAGCAACCTAGCCGACACAAGCTTATAATGCCTCTTGCTGAAGGTGCAGGGTGCGCCGACAAAAGCTCGGCGGCCACTGCCACTCGCTCTACTGTTGCCCCTACGTGCGGCAACGCCGTATGCTTATGCGTCATTTATGCAGCCTCAGCTTGCTGCGCTATCAGCCACTGAGACCTATCAATCTGCTCCGACTGTCGCCTTGACACCACCCTTAGGCGTTGGAATCAGCTTTCCTGTCGACGGAAATCTCCGCTGACGGCACGAAGCTTGACCTGAAATCTCCGCTGACGGCACGAAGCTTGACCTGCCGCTGGATCACACCAACAAGTGCGGTCACCTGTTATCGCAGCTCGTGTACCTTGTTTGACCTAGAGCCCTCTCGTGACTCGAGTCAAAATAGGTGCGTCTCCCTATGTGGTGTCATCGCTAATATGCACACCACAACGAAACGATTAGCCCAAATTTAGCCATTTGAGCAACGCGCAATCTATATACCGACAGAAAAGCTCGTCGACCCAATCATGCGAAAGTATAAGAGGGTACTCCTTTTCATCTCCAACATTACGTTGTCGGCCGCCAACGTAATAGTCCGAAGAATGAAAGCTCATTTCCCTCGATCAGTCCCAACATCCTTCGTGGGAACAATAGTAACCAATCAATTACTTTCGCCCAAAAATCCACGCACTCTCTCGTGCCTAAACCCTAGAGTCTCCCTAAGGTTTGCTAACCACCTAGGACTATTCCTAGGCTCTGATACCACTCTAATCTGTCACGCCCCGAGTCCGCCAATTTGTACGGTTCGGGCACGCCAACAGACCCGCCAATCAGGTAAAACCTTTTTCTACCTGAAAGGAACGGTAACATCCATAATAACACAACAAGTGTATGCGGAAGCTCAATATCAGAGTACTAAAAATCACTACAAATTTAAATTTTTGCAACAACTAAAGCGGAAATGGAAGCATGCAAGAGTGAACCATAACTTAAATTTACTACACTTTACATCTCTGAACTTGCAAATAAATTTATTACAATTCCGTTACATAAATTCCTCACCATACAATGTTCACTCAAGAAATATATAAAAGGGATACCTCTGCTAGACCCTCTAGGTCTCTATGCTGCTGGGCCCTTGCCCCTGTCGTATGCCTCGCCGTCTGCATCTGAACCGTCTCGATCGCTGCATCCACACCCGAACCTGTGGGGGGTCACCCAAGGGGTGTGAGAACTCCGACAGAGTTCCCAGTGGGTTCAACCACCGAGAAAAAGTGTCCTACACCACTTGGTCCAATGGAAGCAATAACAATAGAGTGCTAGGAAACTAAAATCCTCAACATCAAAATGCTGCTATGCAATATAATATATCACTGCACTATACTATCTGTGTCTAATCATCAACCATCACTACTCTGTCTAGCCACACTAGGCTGCTAAGCACCAACTCGGCCACTATGCCGCTGTATACAGAGTCAAACTATCCCGGCCACCTTGGCCACTCTAATTTTTCTTTATTCTTTAAATTCTGGTGCTTTAGTTCAAGTTAACCCTCAGAAATTCTTATCCAACGGGCCCCAGCCCGGTAGTCCTGCTACCATAAGATAAGATTTCTAAGGTTGCCGATAGCACCCGCAAGTGCTACCCCGCCCAACGGGGAACTTGTCCTACGGGTCACTGCCCGGGAGAGGGACACTGCCCTTGGCTCCGACAAGGCTACTTTTTACCCCCGAAGGTACGCTCGTTTTATCTTTATGTTTTCTTTCTTTTCTTTTCTTTTTCTTTCTCTTTTTACTTTAGTTCTTAGCCTCTTTGCCTTTGAACACTTGCTTTTCTTTCTTATTCGAGCTTATAGCTCCCTCTTTGCCGCTAGCAAATCTCTTTATCTTTCCCTTGAGCATTTAGCTCTTTGCTTTCACTTTAAGCCTTTCGAAAGTAGCTCGTCCGACGGGTCACTGCCCAGGGAGTCCTGCTCCACTTGACGAGTCTCAAATTCGAAGGCGCCATTTACATTCTCTTTATGCTTTTTAGCCACTTTTAGCTTGCTTTTAACTTTGCCTTTTTACAACAATTTATCTCTTATCCTAGGTCTTGCCATCAGGATAATTAGAGAGTCTCCTGGACTCTTAAACATTTCACCTTTATTTCTTTAACTCAAATTGAAGTTAAAGTTATTATCCATTTGCCCATACACCCTATGACCCACTCTAGGGTTATATTATTTAGCTCTTTGACTTTGTGATTACACAAACTTTTCCTTAGAGTTTGACTCTAAGTTGATCACTTTGCTATCAGTTTAATTCTTTAACTTTGTGGCCACATACTCTTTTCTTTGCCGAACTTGGAGTTACATTATCTCTATTTACCTGTTGCACTTTGCATTTAGAGTTATCTTGACTCTAATCCATTTTCTGTGAGTATAAACTCCACTAATTCACCTTAGGTTCTCTTACCTAAGTTTCGTATCATGTTTAACCTAGAGTTCCTTGACTCTATGTTAACTAGTCTATTCTCGACCCACTAACTTACCTTAGGTTTCCTTTACCTAAGTCTTATATCATGCTCATCCTAGAGTCCTTGACTCTATGTTGATCACTCTATCCAATGTCCTTAGGTTATCTCCTAAGATAATGCCACTCATTAAATCCTAGGATACACTCCTAAGTTTGATGCCACTCATTAACCCTGAGTCTAGGTTTTCTCCTAGTCTTACTACCAGCATGTCCTTTTCCTTATGCTTTCACATGATTCCTAGGGCTATACCCTAACATGCTCACCAATAACAAATAATTGATTCCCCTTTTTACGCATGCAATTATTTCCATTTCAGTCATCAATAAAGTTTAACATCTACGCAGGCAATCATTATCCATATTTAGCAATTCAGAAAAATTCACTTTTCTATCTGCATCCTTCTACACATGCAAAATTCAATCATAATTACCCAACGCCTCTAACAGGCTACTATCATGCTTCAAGATCAAAAGCAGAGGAAAAAGTGGAGAAGTCACCCATTTTCGGTAGAATCCCCCACCTCGGTGTATTCTTTTGGTCCTTGGAAGAGACAATTTCAACTCCTTGAATCCATGAGACTTCCCTACATTGTAAGGAAAGCAAAAGATAAAGCAATTGCTTTTACGTGACTCACTAAAATTCATAAGGCGGTAAAACTAACCCCTTTTTGACAACTTAAAGGGAAAAATCACTATTTGGTCATTTTCCCCCACCAAAAGGCTAATTTTTGACTGGTTCGTAGAAATGAGAGGAGAATAATCCTCCCATGGCATGTTGCCAAAAAGAAACTTGCTCAACTCGATTCGGGGTCAAAATGCTCTCAAAAATTTGAGAAAAGCTCAATTTTTGAGAAGAGAATAATATTTGGTCATTTTCCCCCACCAAAAGGCTAATTTTTGATCGGCTCATAAAAATGAGAGGAGAATAGTCATCCCATGGCATATCGCCAAAAAGAAACTTGCTCAACTCAATTCGGGGTCAAAACGCTCTAAAAAATTCGAGAAAAGCTCAATTTGAGCAATTCTCCCAATAACCGATTTTGTATATTGGCAAAATCAAGAATTCACATCCAAAAATTGGAGAGAACTCAATTTGAGAAATTCCCCCAATTAATGATTTTTGCTCATTGGCAAAACGAAGAAATTTTCATCATTTCCTTATTCTTCAAAAATTTGAGAGAAGTTCACATTGAGCAAAATTCCCATCAATCATTGATTTTGCTCCTCGAAGAAAAGAAAAGAAGAAAATTAAATTCTTCTTTTCTTCTTTTTCTTTTCTTTTTTCTTTTTTTTTTTTTTCTTTTCTTCCTCCTTTTCTTCTTTCTTTTTTTTTTTTGTAAGGACTGCTGCCAGCAGTCCTGCTGCTGGCAGCAGCAAGCTACGGGCAGCTTGCAGCTGGCTGCAGCAGCCAGCAGCCAGCAGGCTGCTGCTGCCTTGTGCAGCAGCAGCAGGACCAGCAGCTGCCCCCAAGGCAGCTGCTCAAGCAGCTGCCAGGGCAGCTGCACAATGCAGTTGCGCAAGCAGCTGCTGCTGCTCACAGCAGCAGCAGCAGCAGCAGGTGCAGCAAGGCTTGCTGCTGCTCGCAGCAGCTGCAGCTAGTGCAAGCTGCTGCTGGCAGCAGCAAGGCTGCAGCCTCCCTTCTCCTTTTTTTTTTTTTGTTTTTTCTTCTTGTTCGTGCGCAAGAAGGAGGAGAAAGAGGGAGAGAAGAGTACCTTTTAAAACCATAGAGAGGGAGAGGAAAGAAATTGACCTTCTTTTCCATCTTCTCCTTCTCCTCTTGTTCTTCTTCTTTCTTCTTCTTCTTTTTCTTCTTCTTTGTTCCTCTTCTTCTTCTTCTTTCCTTCCTTCGTTTCCTGCTTTCTTCTTCAGCAGAGAGAGAAGAGAGTGGGGGGGTATTCAAAGAGGAAGGAAGAGGCTTTAATGCTCTGCAGGTGGTGGTTGGAGAGGGAGTGTGAATTTACACATTTGCCCCAACTTACAAAAGAAATCCCAAAACTGCCCCTTTTTCCTGCAGTTTTTCCTGCAGTGAGCAATTTCGGATAGCCCTCTTTCACCACGTTTTCCCGTCAACTGAGAAATCAAAATTGTAATTTTTCTTCGCCCCTTTAATCTACAAATTTTTCTTAAACTTCCCACGATTTTGTTTAAATTTTTGAACTACTCTAAGCCCTCGAAAGAGAGCTCCGAAAATGCTTCGCGATTAACTTGTGCTGTCAAAACTGCAGTTTCAGCATTCACGAAGCATTTTTCCTCGCTTCGTTCTCCAATTTTTCCTTAATAACTTACCTAGATTTTTCACCCCTTTCAATAAGAAAACTTTTGTGAGACACCCCACGATTTCTTTTAAATTTTTGGGGCACTCAAAGTCTCCGAAACAGGGCTCCGAAAATGCTTCGCGATAAACTTGCACTGTCAAAACTGCAGTTTCAGAATTCACGAAGCATTTTTCTTCGCTTCGTTCTCCGATTTTTCCTTAATCGCTCACCTAGGTTTTTCACCCCTTTTAATAAGAAAACTTTTGTGAGACACCCCACGATTTCTTTTAAATTTTTGGGGCACTCAAAGTCTCCGAAACAGGGCTCCGAAAATGCTTCGTGATCACCAATTTCAGAAAATTTCAGAATTTGCTAAGTCCTCGGGTTCAAGTCACTTTTCGACCCGATGCCCTTCGCGTCAGCCCGAAACGCACCGAACTCGACTGTAATCATATTTAAAACACGTTACAAGTCTTCTCGCCGAATTTTGCCATTTTGCGGACTCCGCGAACACAAGTCCCAATTTTGCAACTTGAGGCTTCGTTTCTCAACCACAACTCACTTTTCGACTCAACGGCTTTTGCGTTGATTCGAAACGCTTCAACCCCACTTGTAATCATATTTGAAATATGTTACAAGTATTTTTGCTGGATTTCGCCCTTTTCGCGGAAATCGCCAAACAAGGACCTAAGATTCACAATTGAAGCTTCAAATTCTCAACTCCAACTCACTTTTCGACTCGATGACTTTTGCATCGATTTGAAATGCTTCCAACTCACTTGTAATTATATTTGAAATGTGTTACAAGTATTTTTGCTGAGTTTGGCCATTTCTGGGTCACCAAAAGCCTCGCTGTATCAAAAATCGCTGGCGGACCCCGTTCTCGCAATCCGGGTGTCCGATCGACGCGGAATTTTTACTGTGGCCTTAAAACAATATTACGGAGCTCCCAGAATTTTCTCAGAATTTTCTGACTCTATGAATTTTCTGCTAAAAATCTGGGCCCCCTTTTTCAATTAAAATTCTAAATCCCGCATTTTTAATCCGATTTCGGCCCAATTCGCTTCCACATCATCCTCACTTCTCTAACTTTCATAAAAATAGTATTTCATACCATTTTTATTTAGATTTATTATATGTGCCGAAAATCCGGTACATTACACAAAGTCTCGCGATGCGTCGTGGTACCCCAGTCCTACCACCAAACCTGTATCGACGAGCCCTTAAATATCCGAAACAACTAACCCAACGACAAAGGAAAAACCACACAAACGTCCTCACGAGGCTCCAAGAGGTGCCAACAAAACAGGCTGGGTCACTCACTACAAGAAAAATTCTCCCCTAAAAACTACGAACCCACCCGTCACCAACACGGGCCACTTCCACCCGTCACCAACACGGGCCACTAGCTCGGAGCATAACCACCATCCCAAAATTGCCCGCTCTGACAGTCCATCCCACCGAGGCGACGGTCAAAACCAAGGCTGGGTTTTAGCTCTAAGACCCACCACAAGGTCTATCCCAAGAAAGAGATGCATTTCGGGTATTTTCGCCAAAAAGACCAATGCCGGTACGCTAGGTAGTCAACCGATCTCGTTGACTCACACTTGCTCCAAACAAACACAGAGTCAAAACTCAAAAACTACCCCCAAGACCCAACGGTCACCTTCCCAAATAGGAGCACTCTGAGCTCCAGGTCCACTCAACCATGACCTCCATGTACAATAGACTATCCATCCGAAGCCTAAAGGGTCGGAAGAAGACATGCAACGAAAACAACGAGAAGAACCTTGTCAAAAGTTGCCTAGGTTCACTAAGCGCACTCGAGGGATCACGCGCCAACCCACCAGTAGGACAACCTAACCGACCCTCTTGTGCAGGACACAGGAACCCAACCCAGAGCTACACCACCACAACCTTCTTGAAAGAGCTAACTGGCACCACCCAGCGTCAAAAAGCTAAACCCCCAATAAAAAAATCGCCACTTACGCACGCTTGTGCGAAGCGAGACACGACCTCTCTAACCGAAAACGAGCCCAAACGAACGATATTTGCTAGCCCCGGTTGTCTCCTTTTTCAACCCAAAGGAGAACCCCAAGACCCCATCTCGACGATTTCTACAACCATCGCAGTGTCTACAGTAAAAAGCCGAACTATGGGTAACAATCGTAGGGGAAGAGTCCTCATTCCCACCCATACCTTGCCCATGGTGCAAAAAGAATCGGCCGACTATCTGCTGTAACCTAACACCAGCAGACCTAAAAGGTACCAATTTAGACGAGAGGCTACCCGGTTGCCCACGACCGACAACCCAGCAGACACTCTAACAACCACCAGCGGATTACACTACCACCAGTCACCGTTGCTATCGACGACCAGGACGTCGGCAGAGGAAGGGGTTCGGAAAACAAAAGCCGACATAACGATCTGCTGTGTTAACAGCCGCACCGTCGGCAGTCCCACCGTGCCCTGTGCCGGTTGCTTAATCCATCGATTCCCAGCAACCTCCACGAACCCGGTGGCAGCCGGCCTCGACCCCAACCTCCAAATCAACCCGACTACACTAGCACAACACCCGAGCTAAACCGAGAAACAAAACTTAACAATCCCGCACTCTCGCATCTCTACGCACCTATACCCTGATCATTTCATTAGTTAGTAGCCAGTGGTAATGTGCTTCTGTGGACGTTGGACAGCGACTACTGTGGTTAAAGATGTTTTTCTCTGATACTATCTTAATCTGTCACGCCCCGGGGGTTTAAACAAGCGGAAGAACTGCCACCGAAAGCTCCCCAAATTTGTATATATATATATACTATTGTGGACCGCAGCCCCACTCAACTTATTAGGCTCACCCAACTCAACTTATTAATCTCCTAGGCCTATTATGACGGGCAGGAAGTTGGACCTATTTTTAACCCATAAATAAATAGCCAACATGCGGAACGGCGGCAGCGCGCAAAAGCAGCGGCGGCATGCGCGGCTTGCGTGTGCAGCATGCGGCTGTGCAAGGCTGCGGCCTGGCGGCAGCGCGCTAGCGGCCCTGGCGCGGCGCACTGCAGCCTGGCACGAGCGGCAGCGCTCGAGCAGTGCGTTTGCAGTGCGGCGCGCAAGCAATAGGCAAAGTGGCGCGCGGGCGGCACGCGGGGCGCTGCAAGCGGTTGCGGGTGGCAGCAGCGCAAGGCGCTTGCGAGCCGGCGACTGCGGCGCGCAGCGCTAACGGGTTGCAGGCCAGGCGCACTGGCGGGCTGCGAGTGCGTGGACAGCAGAACGGGTGGGCACTGCAAGGCTGGCGCGGCACTGGCGGCTCTGCGCTGCCAGCGGCGTTGCGGAGCTGCATGCCGCGCAGCGCGGCATGCAGGGCAAGCGGCGGCGCGGCGCCCCTTGCGGGCAGCAATGCGGCGGCGACACGGCGTGTCGCAACCTCCGTCAAGCCCAATCTTTTGAGCTCGGCATGGCGGTGATGACCTTGCAATTTCGTCGACGGTGGCGACGGCCTCCCGTCTTATCCGACGGTGACGGCGGCAGTTCCGCCTAACTCTCCCACTCCGACGGAAACCCTAAGAAACCCAAACGAAAGCACGAAAAACCCCACGAAATCGAAAACATAGTCAACAAAATGCCAAGAACCGACCTTTTACCGACGGGGAAGACGATGCGATGCTCGAACCCCGTTTTTTGATCTCCAGCCTCCGACGGTGATGTTGCTCCCGATTCTGACCTCCGACGATGATGGCATTTCCGACTCTGATCTCCGACGTGCACAACGAGGAGAAGATGAGTCAATCTTTTTCAAAAATAGAAAACAAGAATTTTCTTATTTTTCTTTCTCTTAGATGTATAGTAAATTCGATCCCCGTTCCCCTTGTATTTATAAGAGAAATTCTAACCACTTAGACCATTTTTCAATCGTTCTTTTTTCGATTTGTGTGCCAAAATAATCGAAACGCCCCTCATTCGTTAGCACGGATATTAAAGCACCATAAACCATTAATGGGTATTTAAAAAACCTTTTCCATCTATTAACTTCGAAAAATCATACCGGGAGATTCGTTCGTCGGATTTTCGAGTCGATCGCACCGTCGTTCTCCGTTTAATGAGCTCTACAACATGAAAACCAAAACCAATGAAATCGATAAAAGCGAAAAATAAGCAAAATAATACACACACCGAAAGTGATTCGAAGGGAAAAATCATGGGCACTACACCGTGGCAGAGTCGAATAAAGGGAGCACTTGAGGATGGTAGACCCGCCGGCCGACGTGCCGGTCGAACAGTGGTTTACCTCCAAGGGACCGGCCAGGAGACATAGGCCGGTCATGACCAGGACACAGAACCGTCGGCATCAACGGTTGCAAGCCGACGCGAGGAATGAAACTTTTTATGGCCCACTGGCCACTACCGAACCCAATGTGGGAACGGCCCACACATCGACTGCCGGCAAGGCCGATGCGGAATGCCAATGAGTGCATACTTTCCACTCTCCACAAGAAGCTCTTCTAATGGGTGAACCATAAAGTGGAGGAGATCACGGCCGAATGGAGGCCACAGCTCACGGATGTGAGCATGGAATCAATCAACCATGTTAGTTGGGTCGATGAAGTCCCGAATCAGATCTCATTCGTCCGGGTGACCGAGGAGGGAGTACAGGTTAAACTCCTCGGAGATGCGAGCCATTTAGCGATAGGCGATGAGCTGCCATTGTCACGCCCCGGGGTCGAAACTGCGACCCGGGCTCGCTAACAGATCCGCCGCCCATACGGTGAACCCCGTATAGACGAAGCGTCTAACCTGCAAAAGGAAGATACTATACTAAACAGATATCAGAGCTGAAAGTAAAAGCTGAAATAAAATATATACAACACAAAGTCCTCACCAAAAGTACATAAGTCTCTCTCAGCAGAAACAAAAAAAGTACAACTCTATACCTCACTACAAGGTCTCTCAACAAGTAACTCTCAAAATATAAAAAGGGTACATCTACTCTGTGGATGACGACTGGTAGGGATCTAGCTCGCGACTCCCTTACCTCGATCTGAAGAAGCAGCAGCTGGAACAGCAGGAACAGGAGTAGAAGTCCCTGGGAAAAAAGACACCACGACGGGTGTGAGAACTACATCCCACAGTAGTTCTCAGTGGGTACCGTCAACAAGCCCAACGGTCTGCCCACTAAGTCTACTAGAGGCATGAAGAAACAAATGCAGTGCTGAAGAGAAAAAGCTGGAAAATAAACTCTACAGCTACTATGCCCCTATCTAGATGCTCAAAAAGTGGAACAGATGAAAATATGATGCATCTGCTAACATATCAGTATAGTCACCCAATCTGAACTGGCTGCCTCCTCGGGTCCAGTCAAGCCTGCGCCTACCTACTGCCGTTACATCCCGGAGGACCAGACTTACGTAGGGCGTCCGTAGCTGCCAAAACTGGCTCAGCCAGAGGGACTGCGTCCGTAACTGCCAAAACTGGCTCAGTCAGAGGGACGGCGTCGATAAGTCGCGATACAAAAGTAACAAATCCACCCCGGGCGTGGCTCTCGAGGGGCGCGACCCCACCGAGGAAAAGGTATCCGCGCACTCTGTCGCTCAGGTGGCACTGCAGGCTATAGTCAAAATCCACGCTCACGCTCTGAAAGGAAGGACTCAATCCTCAAACCTCTCGCACAACAGTCGGAGCACTCTCGACGACTCAGCTGATCAGCTCTCACGAAACACGAGACACTAGCCTCTCCAACAACTCACAGCACAAAACACACTGGCTGGAGATACTCCATGTGAGGACCTGGATCCCCACGACGAGATTACTTGTTGATCAGCAGCTCCTGGTGGCCTAGGTGGCGTGTCGGTGGCGTTTGTACACCAATTGGACACTTTTGATGGACTCGGTGTGTTAAATGGATCACGAGAGTAGTCAGTTGGCCCCGTCGAATGCTTAGAAGTGGTTTCGCGCGCAATGGATATTTAAAATTGGACTCAGGGCGAGGTTTGGATAAAAGATCACTTCTCCGGATGCCTTCAGAATTATTTAGTGTTGGAATTTGACAAATCGGACTTAAGAAATGGACCCAGCGTGAAAATCGGAGCAAGTGGGCTTTCCGGAGGCTTTCGGCAAATTTTCGGATGAGAATTTGGAGAAACGGATATCGTTTCTGGATTCAGCGCGCGAAATCGTTGAGAATGGACTATTCACTTATTTGATTTGGAGCCCGGGTGAAGTGCGCGTTTTTCGAGGCGACGCGGCACGGATCCCGAGGCGTGGCGTCGCGGTACGAATCCCGAGGCGGCACTGGCGCGCGGTTCGAGGCGCGTACGGACGCGTGGGCAGGCTGGCGCCGCGGGCGCGCTGGGGAAACGCGCCCGCCTGCGCGGGGGGCACGCGGGGGCCGCCACGTGGCGGGCCCCCACTGGCGCCCGCTCGGGCGCGCGGGGGCACACGCCCGTGTGGCGCGCCCGTGTCCCGCGCCTGCGCGGGCACGGTGTCACGCGCCCGTGTGGCGCGCGGGCTGCGCGGCCGCGTGGCGCGCAGGGGCGCGGCCACGTGGCGCGGCGCGCGCACCTGGACCTGATGCACCGCCCTTGTGCGTGTGGACCGCCGGCTGGAGTCTCCCCATTGGCCGGTGTACCGTGGACCGGATCCGTGGACCACCTTTCTCCTCCTTTCCTTCTTCTTCTTCTTTCTTCCCCCGCACACCATTCCTCTTCCATTTTCTTTTCTTTCTTCTCCAACCGAGAGCGAGAGGGTGTGAGGGAGAGGATTGTGGGTGGTGCGGCGGTGCATCGTGGGCCTCGTGGAGCGCGCGAGGTTTTCCAACGGAACAGTTGGGCGGCGCGACGCAGTCGAGGTTGGTCCCGTGTGTTAATTTTACGATATTTTTGGCACAGTTTTGGGGCGTCCTTTTGGACATTGGATTTGACCCCTTGCTCTTATCTGTGTTAGGGACCGTGTTTTATTGCACCGTTTTGCGTGCGGACTCCGGCACCGTGCACCGTTTTGCGTGCGGACTCTGTTTTGCGTGCGAACTCCGGCATCGTGCACCGTTTTGCGTGCGGACTCCGGCACCGTGCTTCGTTTTGCGTGCGGACTCCGTTTTGCGTGCGGACTCCGGCACCGTACTCCGTTTTGCGTGCGGACTTCGGCACCATGCACCGTTTTGCGTGCGGACTCCGTTTTGCGTGCGGACTCCAGCATCATGCACCGTTTTGCGTGCGGACTCCGGCACCGTGCTCCGTTTTGCGTGCGGACTCCGTTTTGCGTGCGGACTCCGCCACCGTGCTCCGTTTTGCGTGCGGACTCCGGCATCGTGCACCGTTTTGCGTGCGGACTCCGTTTTGCGCAGATTCGAGGTACGTGCACTGTTTCGCGTGCAGGTCGTGTTGGCGCGCACCGTTTTGCGTGCGGGTTTTTAATGACGTGCACCATTTTGCGTGCAGGTTTGGTGGCCGCGCATCGTTTTGCGCGCGGATTCGTGAGTGTTTTCGGAACACTGCTTGGAGCCGAGGTGTGCGCGACATGTACCATGGATACGAATTCAGCGGATTGTGCGTGCAAGTGGCCACGTTCTTCACCGACTCCAGGTTTGCCTTGGATTGAGCACTTCAGGTGGGTAAGGTTAATTTGGTAACTGCTTAAGATTTTTATATCTTGGTGAATGAAAGTGCACATGTGGGGATATCACCCCTCTATGATTGATAACAGGCATATTTGATGTACAACCGACATGAACGAGAGGTAAGCAAGGAATGGCCTACTTGGGTCAGATTGATATACCATGGTAGGGATGTTTTAGCATGCCTTACTAATATATGCTTCACCCACTTTTATTGTTTCTGAGGACAAAGCATGCGTGCATGGACATGTAGTCAGGCCATCTTTTATCGCTGCACTACTTTTGGAACTTGACTTAGGAGAAACCATGTTATCCTTTTCTCCTTCTTTGTTAGTCAGGTGGTCTGTGTTGCTCGGGTTCGAGCAGGGGTTCTGGGTAGTGTAGTCGGGACTTGGTGTCTGGGACAGGTTGGATTAGTGTGGGGCTTTGCGGCAACCGCGGATAGTGGGCAGTTGACCGGATATTTATTTATGCACCAGATTGGGTATCTGATTTCTCTAGTGGACAGGGTTTCCCACTATTTGAGTATTTTTGCATCTGATTGAGGACCGAGGCTTTCTTTAGTGGTTGGGCTTTCCCACTTTGATCAGAGTCATGATCCAGTCCTGCTGATTTATGATACTTGTTACTGAGGCACTTTACTCGTGTGGGTCGCTCCCCTCGAGTGCCACTCCGGAGTGTGCGATTTACAGACTTCGAGTCCTTGAGACTCCCATCCCCTATCGGTGTTATGCGTAGGCTGGCATACCCGATTTGGCAGGCACAGCAGGCAGTACCAGTTTTACTGGTGGCATTAGATTTGGTTTTTACAGACATTTGCTTTATAGTTGCACTCGTGTCAGGGGGGACCGAGTGGAGTCTAGTAGCTGTGTTTAGACCAGTGCTAGTGTTGTTGGGATCTGTTTGGGGATACGGTGGTCCCAAAGTCATTGTGAGTTGTTGACCGTTGTAAAGGCAGGCAAAGGCAGGCATAGCAGGCATAGGCAGGCATAGGCAGGCATAGCAGGCACGGCAGGCATAGGCAGGCATAGCAGGCATAGCAGGCACGGCAGCATAAGCAGGCAAAGGCAGGCATAGGCAGGCACGGCAGGCATAAGCAGGCAAAGGCAGGCATAGCAGGCATAGGCAGGCATGGCAGGCATAGGCAGGCATAGGCAGGCATGGCAGGCACGGCAGGCATAGGCAGGCATAGCAGGCATGGCAGGCATAGGCAGGCATGACAGGCATAGGCAGGCATTGACAGGCATAGGCAGGCATAGCAGCATAGGCAGGCATAGCAGGCATGGCAGGCATAGACAGGCATAGGCAGACATAGGCAGGCATGGCAGGCATAGGCAGGCATAGGCGGCATAGCAGGCATGGCAGGCATAGAGGCATGATAGCTGTTGTGAGGCTCCAGCTTCCATATTTAAGTCCTTACGGCTTTGGTTAGTTTTTGTCTCTTGAGGACTTGGTGGGCAGACCGTCAGTCTTGGCGGTGGTACCCACTGAGAACTCCCTTTTTGGTGTAGTTCTCACGCCCTTTGGGGGTTTTCCCCCTCCTTTTTCCTTCCTCTTCTTTGTTTTGCAGAATCTTAGCAGGTGTTGCTGATTCTGCGGTTGTTGATCGATGCGAGGGAGTCGCGAGCTAGATCCCTACCCGTCGTTGGAGAGTAGCGGTACCCCCTTCAGAGGAGATCTTCAGTAGCTTAGTCGTTTCTTTTCCTCTTGAGAGACTGATGTAGTGAGGATATGATATGTATCGAGAGACTGTACACTATTGTATTTATTGGAGATACCTCCCGGTTGTATCTAGAGATTGTATATGAGGATATTGTACTATTATCATCTTTGGGAGACAGACATTATTGTATCATTTCCAGTTGTACAGTGATTGATTTTAGTTATACAGCAGGTTTTTACTTATAGCTCTGATATTATGTTTAGCTGTAGTACTTTTCTTGCAGGTAGGACGCTTCGCCTATGCAGGTTGCCATAGGTGGCGGATCTGTTGGCGAGCCCGGGTCACAGTTTCGACCCCGGGGCGTGACACTCCACAGCCAGGATCAACCACCACTCAAGGCTAACTAAACTGGTCGGACAACACACAACGACCCGGGACCACCGTCAACCCCCACGGTTCCCAACAACAGAACATCAACCCAACCTGCAGACTCACTGACAGGATAAACCCCACAACAGACTACAATAAAGGATCCGGGAAACCCGAAAGACTAGAACCTACAACCCTATCAAACAAGAACAGACTCTAGGCATAGCCTCTCGTTGTTCTCGTCCCAAAGAAAAAGGCAGCCCTTGGAACCCAGACCACTCGAATCATCTCGGATGGTTAAATTTATTGGAAAAAATGTGATATTTCTTACTGAAAGCCACTTGATCTGGAAGAAATCCATTTTTAATGTTTTTTAATTCTTTTTAGGAAAACAGTTGAAAACAAGTTTTATATCCAAACCTCGAAGAGCTAATGCCTTCGTCCAATCAAACAAGAACAGACTCAGGCGACCCTACGACGCTTGGAAGAAAACATTTGGTTGACTAAAATCATATGTGTGTCCAAAAAGGTTCTGGGTTCAAGGTCCTGCTATCACTGGTATACAGCTGCCACTGACACAGTGGCGACAATAAAACAAGAAACCAAAACATCTCGGGACCGCCGTCTACCCAAACGGCTCCCGCCATAGAGGAACAACCAACTACATCTACCAGACTCCACTATGCTCCCAAGCACGAGTGTAAAATGCATCCCACACTAAAAAGAAACCCGACCACTCGGCCCACTAACCGGGCGAGTAAAATACTAAGTCCAGGAAGGAAAGAAGTGTGGATGTATAAAGCAGAATAAACCTAGCCCAAGTTGGAGTTTTCTACAGTCTGACTGAACATGCTGCATATGACGGGGGTGCTAGGTCAAGTTCCAAGATAACAATAATTTTACAGATAGTAGGAGCTCGCATGATCATCAAATAACTCAAGAATTATCAGCTATCACATTCTAGCATGCTACACAAGAATATCACTATCATGCATGGTCCTACTATAGCAGATTTAATGCACATTCCATCAATCTTGGAGACAGGGCCACCCACCTGAAAGTGCACATCTGTCCAAGGTTCCACAGCTGAAAATACCCAGAAACCCAAGTCTCCAACTCCAACGGGTCCAGCAATACCCGCAAACTCTCCTGGGTACAATACAAGGTTCATAATTACACTTAATTTCATAATTTACCCAAATAAGTTACAGTCTAAAATCAGCCTCAAAGATGTCACTTTTTCACCTATAAACAATGCTCCAAAAATTCCAATTAAAATACTACGGCGATCCTCGCGTCGAGACCTTCGAAACGGGTACCTGCACGTCCAATTCCGAGCCCCGTAGGCCGAGTTACAAATTCCACAGTACAGGCGCGCAAAAGCTCACAACCACACAACTGTAATAATCAGCACAGTAAAAGAGGAAATAATATACCTTCGGGAAAGCCTCAGAAAAATCCCGGAAAAATACGATGATAATCCTCGCGACGAGTAGATGCAAAAAGTGTACGGGCTCGTCTCGATCCGACACTCGAGTGTGGAGATAAAATTCCGGCAAGGGGCTGCTGTCCAAAAACTCCACCAGCAAAACAGCAGCTTAGAAATGTCTTGAAAACCGTGCCATAAACTCTGAATCCAGCAAGATGATCAACACGAAAGTCGAAGACGTACCTCTCGTGAATCCAACGCCGCAAAAATTGTCCAAAACTACTATCGGAGTAGCTCTGTGGACCTCTCAGACCGAAATGCGGCGATAACGGGCCTTCGATGAAAGATCGTCGCTCCGCGCTACGATGCCGAAATCGTCGACGCCGCGGCTTCCAAAAAATCCGGGCCTCTGACAGAAGATGCGCAACACGAAGATCTCCAACTTTACTAAAGGGTCCAAGGGAAGAGGGATTCGGGAAAAGGGGCAAAAAGCCCAAGCAAAGAGGCTATTTATAGGCCCAGCCCGGAAAAATAAAAATTTGGACTTTTGGGCCCAAAACCGGGCGCCCGAAACATTCGGGCTGCTACAGTAACGGGCCCGGCCCGTTACTGTTCACGCCCGGAAATTCCCCAGCCCGCCACGCGTCCACCCAAATAGCAAACAGCCGTTTGGGCCAACGGCGCTGCGCCGCGTGGCCAAAGCAGGTGCCGACACGTGGCGCCGACGCGCGGGAGCCGCGGGTTAGCGCGCCCACGTCGCGCCCACGCGCGCCTGTCGGGCACGCAGCCCGAGGCAACCACTCCCCGCCCCGTGGACTGCGCGCACAACACCCCTCCAACCAAGAGCCGCCACGTGTCCTCCCCTGGTCCACTGTGCACCCGCGACATTCCAGTGGACCGCGCCTGCTGCGCCCGCCACTCACGAGGTGCCACGTGCCCCTTCCCCATGGTGCACGCTTCCACGGTGGACCGCGCGCCCGCGCGCCTGCCCGCGCTGCTCCGCCGCCTTCCCGAGCGGCGCCGCCGCGCTCCGCCGCTGCCCGCCGGCGCCGCCGCCCGCCGGCGCCGGAACAGTAACCCACACCTCGAAATCCGTGTTTCGCATCCGGGCTCCGAAAAATACAAGTAAATAGTCCATCTTAACCGTTTTCGAGCGCTGAATCCAAATCCGAAGTCGGTTTAGCCAAATTACACTTCTAAAATTTCTCAAAAATTTTCGAAAAAGTGAATTTGATCTATTTTTCGTGCCGGGTCACTTCCTTGGTTCCAATAAGCACGCAAAAACCTCAATCACCCAAAATGGCCTCCTGTTAAGCAATCTTGCTCCCATTTTCACCAGAAATCCATTTTCGGGCCCCGACACGCTCACAAATACACCCAGAAACCTCTAATCCATCAATAAACTCTTAAGTGGGGATTCGGGTCCTCACATCCTCCCCCACTAAAAGAAAGTTTCGTCCTCGAAACTAACACGGCTCAAAAGGGAGTCTCCAAGCCCAAAGGTAAGCATCCAACAACACAGTCTCTAACTTCCCAATCGCTACTCACTCCCCACAAAGCGAATCCAAAGCTGGAAAATCCTCAGAAATTCTAAAAACTTGGGGCAAGGAAAACAGTCAACTCTACTCGTCCAAAACTACACGAATTACGCCACAAAACCAACCAGAAAGGTAAGGGCCTCACCAGCAGGAAAATCATCAACCCCCATCTCTCCATTTAGGAAACAGCTGAAATTAACGAAAAGTTCGAAAATTCCGAAAGACCAGTGCCCTCGCCCCAATCAAACAAGAACATGTTCGGGCACCGTCTCCATTTCTGGAGTAGCCTTTCGAAGCTTTCGTCCTGTTCGTAAATTTCAGCGCAAGGGCGAGAAAAAGGGAGAGAAGTGTTGATGCCGTTCCTGCTGTGGCAACAAAAATAGAAGCTACGATCTATCCGTGCACTTACAAACACAACCCTATCCGTGACCCCTAGAGACACAACCTCTAGTCCTAGGCGTCACCTACGCTCAACAGGTAGCACCTAACCCAAAACCGCTGAAGCCACTGCTGCAGGAAGGATGCCTCGGTGACCTGTGAAAAATGATCTCCTGTTGTCCAACTCGCGAAAAGGTCACAGTTCTCAATCCATAATCAATCGTTGCACGATACCGCACCAGCTGGTCCATCCCGTATGCTCAATCTGAGTCGTGGAGCTGTAACTGAACCATCACACCTGCCGGTGTACTTCCCAAAGTCTCAGCTGTCCTGATCATGCCCTAAAATTTACCTCTGCACGCAGGATACTGAGAAGAATCCAATCGCTCAAGCATGTAACAAAATTCCTATCCCTTATTCATGCAGAGATGCAAATGCCCTAATATCATGCAAAAGGATGCCGTGGTACCAACAAGCTCACACAACTGACTGAAAATAAAGCCATACCTGCGGCGATAGGATCTGCTGCTGGAGTGCCCTCCACCAGGGCTGCGTAAACCCGTCCACTGGGTGCTGAAGATCGTCGTCCCATCTGTCCCGACGTCGTACCCCACTCTGTCTGACGGTGTACTGGAGGGGCTTCCGCTTCCTGAATAGGCAAGGGGGGTGCTATAGCAAGGGGTCGCACTGACAGAATAGCTCGGGGACAAGCTGCTCGAAAATGTCCAAACTCTCCACATAGGAAACACCGTCCCTGTCTCTGGTCACACCGCGACGGTGGGTGAGGGCCGCCACAGATGACACACCGCTCATGTCGCTGCTGCCGATACTGCTGCTCAAACTGTTGTCGCTGCTGATACTGCGGCTGCTGCGGGTGCCCACCTGAACTCTGGCGCCTCTGAAACTCACGACCCTCAAGGTGAGATCGTGGAGGTCTCGGAGGTGCCTGCCGACTCGTCTGTCCCTCATCAACCGGTGCTGGGCGCTTCGCCCCTGGAATCACTGCGGGAGCTGGAGCCACCTCATCCATCACCGCCTCTCCGCACTCAACGTAAAGTGCCTGCTCCATAGATGCATCCAACGTCTGCAATCTACGCGAACGGACGAACTGATAAATCTCCCGGCGCAAACCCCGCTCAAACATATAAATCCGATGCGCCTCGTCCCTCGCAGCATGCGGTACACAGGCCAACAACTGGTTGAAGTCTGCGATGTACTCATGCACGGGCCGATCTCCCTGACGGAGATTCTTTAGCTGCTCCTCCAACCTCTGCCTGACGCTCTCCGGGAAGAAGGCCCCAAGAAGAAGGCTGCGGAACTCCGCCCAAGAGAGAAGCTGCGTCCCAGGCGGACCAGCAGGTCGCACACGCCGCCACCAAGCCTCGGCGTTGCTCTCCAAGAAGTGTGTAGCCAAGAGGACTCGAAACCGCTCCTCAATGAACAAACTCTCAAAATGACGCTCCATGGTCGTGATCCAAGTCTCAGCCTCCCACGGCTCTGCACTCAATCCAGAAAAACGGGGTGGATCGAACTGGCGGAACCTCATCAATAGATCCACCACCTCACGCTGCTCTGCAGGGGTCAACTGTCCCGCCGTCCCGGACGGCTGACCACTGGTAACCGGCGCAGTAGGGGCTGCCTGTGCTGCTGGTACAACTGGGGGCGTCACAGCTGACTGTGCTCTCTGCTCTATCATGCGCACCATCCGATCCATGGTCTCCTCCTGACGCCGGAAAGCCTCTGACAACTGAGCCATCTGAGCCCGAAGCTCCTGCACCTCACTCTGCTGACCCTGTGCTGACTCCTCCTGCTCAGGCTCATGGGAGGAGGAAGGCTGAGAACGCGTCCGCATCCTGCGTCGGGGAGGCATCGTGCCCACCTGCAATCCACATGCAAACATCAGGACAGCACCAAACAACACTCGACCCAATCCAGCGAAAGTCTAAGACATGTCATCCATTCCATAGCATTATGTTGTCTGCAGCCAACATAATCGCTTAGGAGAATAAACATGCCAATCACTCATCCCATCCCTTGGGAGAGGTATAAAACTCAATCAGGACTCTCGCTAACAGTCACGACTCTCACGTAGTCATCCTAATGTCCAACCACAAGCCTAGGGTTTCTAAGTCCTCAATGACCTAAAACCTAGGCTCTGATACCACTCTAATCTGTCACGCCCCGGGGTCGAAACTGCGACCCGGGCTCGCTAACAGATCCGCCGCCCATACGATGAACCCCGTATAGACGAAGCGTCTAACCTGCAAAAGGAAGATACTATACTAAACAGATATCAGAGCTGAAAGTAAAAGCTAAAATAAAATATATACAACACAAAGTCCTCACCAAAAGTACATAAGTCTCTCTCAGCAGAAACAAAAAAAAGTACAACTCTATACCTCACTACAAGGTCTCTCAACAAGTAACTCTCAAAATATAAAAAGGGTACATCTACTCTCTGGATGACGACTGGTAGGGATCTAGCTCGCGACTCCCTTACCTCGATCTGAAGAAGCAGCAGCTGGAACAGCAGGAACAGGAGTAGAAGTCCCTGGGGAAAAAGACACCACGACGGGTGTGAGAACTACATCCCACAGTAGTTCTCAGTGGGTGCCGTCAACAAGCCCAACGGTCTGCCCACTAAGTCTACTAGAGGCATGAAGAAACAAATGCAGTGCTGAAGAGAAAAAGCTGGAAAATAAACTCTACAGCTACTATGCCCCTATCTAGATGCTCAAAAAGTGGAACAGATGAAAATATGATGCATCTGCTAACATATCAGTATAGTCACCCAATCTGAACTGACTGCCTCCTCGGGTCCAGTCAAGCCTGCGCCTACCTACTGCCGTTACATCCCGGAGGACCGGACTTACGTAGGGCGTCCGTAGCTGCCAAAACTGGCTCAGCCAGAGGGACTGTGTCCGTAACTGCCAAAACTGGCTCAGTCAGAGGGACGGCGTCGACAAGTCGCGATACAAAAGTAACAAATCCACCCCGGGCGTGGCTCTCGAGGGGCGCGACCCCACCGAGGAAAAGGTATCCGCGCACTCTGTCGCTCAGGTGGCACTGCAGGCTATAGTCAAAATCCACGCTCACGCTCTGAAAGGAAGGACTCAATCCTCAAACCTCTCGCACAACAGTCGGAGCACTCTCGACGACTCAGCTGATCAGCTCTCACGAAACACGAGACACTAGCCTCTCCAACAACTCACAGCACAAAACACACTGGCTGGAGATACTCCACAGCCAGGATCAACCACCACTCAGGGCTAACTAAACAGGTCGGACAACACACAACGACCCGGGACCACCGTCAACCCCGACGGTTCCCAACAACAGAACATCAACCCAACCTGCAGACTCACTGACAGGATAAACCCCACAACAGACTACAATAAAGGATCCAGGAACCCCGAAAGACTAGAACCTACAACCCTATCAAACAAGAACAGGCTCTAGGCATAGCCTCTCGTTGTTCTCGTCCCAAAGAAAAAGGCAGCCCTTGGAACCCAGACCACTTGAATCATCTCGGGTGGTTAAATTTATTGGAAAAAAGGTGATATTTCTTACTGAAAGCCACTTGATCTGGAAGAAATCCATTTTTAATGATTTTTAATTCTTTTTAGGAAAACAGTTGAAAACAAGTTTTATATCCAAACCTCGAATAGCTAATGCCTTCGTCCAATCAAACAAGAACAGACTCAGGCGACCCTACGACGCTTGGAAGAAAACATTTGGTTGACTAAAATCATATGTGTGTCCAAAAAGGTTCTGGGTTCAAGGTCCTGCTATCACTGGTATACAGCTGCCACTGACACAGTGGCGACAATAAAACAAGAAACCAAAACATCTCGGGACCGCCGTCTACCCAAACGGCTCCCGCCACAGAGGAACAACCAACTACATCTACCAGACTCCACTCTGCTCCCAAGCACGAGTGTAAAATGCATCCCACACTAAAAAAAAACCCGACCACTCGGCCCACTAACCGGGCGAGTAAAACACTAAGTCCAGGAAGGAAAGAAGTGTGGATGTCTAAAGCAGAATAAACCTAGCCCAAGTTGGAGTTTTCTACAGTCTGGCTGAACATGCTGCATATGACGGGGGTGCTAGGTCAAGTTCCAAGATAACAATAATTTTACAGATAGTAGGAGCTCGCATGATCATCAAATAACTCAAGAATTATCAGCTATCACATTCTAGCATGCTACACAAGAATATCACTATCATGCATGGTCCTACTATAGCAGATTTAATGCACATTCCATCAATCTTGGAGACAGGGCCACCCACCTGAAAGTGCACATCTGTCCAAGGTTCCACAGCTGAAAATACCCAGAAACCCAAGTCTCCAACTCCAACGGGTCCAGCAATACTCGCAAACTCTCCTAGGTACAACACAAGGTTCACAATTACACTTAATTTCATAATTTACCCAAATAAGTTACAGTCTAAAATCAGCCTCAAAGATGTCACTTTTTCACCTGCAAACAATGCTCCAAAAATTCCAATAAAAATACTACGGCGATCCTCGCGTCGAGACCTTCAAAACGGGTACCTGCACGTCCAATTTCGAGCCCTGTAGGCCGAGTTACAAATTCTACAGTACAGGCGTGCAAAAGCTCACAACCACACAACTGTAATAATCAGTACAGTAAAAGAGGAAATAATATACCTTCGGGCAAGCCTCAGGAAAATCCTGGAAAAATACGATGATAATCCTCGCGACGAGTAGATGCAAAAAGTGTACAGGCTCGTCTCGATCCGACACTCAAGTGCGGAGATAAAATTCCGGCAAGGAACTGCTGTCCAAAAACTCCACCAGCAAAACAGCGGCTTAGAAATGTCTCGTTAACCATGCCATAAACTCTGAATCCAGCAAGATGATCAACACGAAAGTCGAAGACTTACCTCTCATGAATCCAACGCTGCAGAAATTGTCCAAAAATACTGTCGGAGTAGCTCTGTGGACCTCTCAGACCGAAATGCGGCGATAACGGGCCTTCGATGAAAGATCGTCGCTCCGCGCTACGATGCCGAAATCGTCGATGCCGCGGCTTCCAAAAAAATCCGAGCCTCTACCAGAAGATGCGCAACACGAAGATCTCCAACTTTCTTAAAGGGTCCAAGGGCAGAGGGATTCTGGAAAAAGGGCAAAAACCCCAAGCAAAGGGGCTATTTATAGGCCCAGCTCGGAAAAACAAAAATTTGGACTTTTTGGGCCCAAAACCGGGCGCCCGAAACATTCGGGCTGCTACAGTAACGGGCCCGGCCCGTTACTGTTCACGCCCGGAAATTCCCCATCCCGCCACGCGTCCACCCAAACAGCAAACAGCCGTTTGGGCCAACGGCGCTGCGCCGCGTGGCCAAAGTAGGTGCTGACACGTGGCGTCGACGCGCGGGAGCCGCGGGTCAGCGCGCCCACGTCGCGCCCACGCGCGCCTGTCGGGCACGCAGCCCGAGGCAACCACTCCTCGCCTCGTGGACCGCGCGCACAACACCCCTCCAACCAAGAGCCGCCACGTGTCCTCCCCTAGTCCACCGTGCACCCGCGACATTCCCGTGGACCGCGCCTGCTGCGCCCGCCACTCACGAGGTGCCACGTGCCCCTTCCCCACGGTGCACGCTTCCGCGGTGGACCGCGCGCCTGCCCGCGCACCCGCGCGCCTGCCCGCGCCGCTCCGCCGCCTCCCCGAGCCGCTCCGGCGCCGCCCGCCGGCGCCGGAACAGTAACCCACACCTCGAAATCCATGTTTTCGCGTCCGGGCTCCGAAAAATACAAGTAAATAGTCCATCTTGACCGTTTTCGCGCGCTGAATCCAAATCCGAAGTCCGTTTAGCCAAATTCCACTTCTAAAATTTCTCGAAAATTCCCGAAAAAGTAAACTTGATCTATTTTTCGTGCCGGGTCACTTCCTTGGTTCCGATAAGCGCGCAAAAACCTCAATCACCCAAAATGGCCTCCTGTTAAGCAATCTTGCTCCCATTTTCACCAAGAATCCATTTCCGGCCCGGACACGCGCACAAATACACCCAGAAACCTCTAATCCATCAATAAACCGTTAAGTGGGGATTCGGGTCCTCACAGCCATAGTGGATCAAGTGGCACATCCACGGCCAATAGCCATGGCCCAACAGAGCCTCAGGGGCAGGAGCCGACCTAAGTAGCCGGTGAAGAACCCGCTTCGGCTACTTCACCACTAGCCAAAGATTCGGTCGAGAGAGCTCAAGAAAACATAAAGAGGTCGTGTGACAACTGGGTGCAAAAGAATGATCGTGGACATCATTATGCACGCTAGATTTTTGACTCAATTTCGATAATCACCCGAACGACACATCAGGCGATTGCCAATGGGGCATTGTTGAGATCAAAATTTTTCACCACCAAAGAAAATGACACGTAGCGCATACCATCGGCTAAGGGCATCAACTGATAAGAGAATGAGTAAACAAAGAGGGACCCGCGTCTTGACCAAGACCGACCTCAGCCGTACGCAAATATTAGACCGCCTTGGTCGAACGACGAAGAAGGCCAAGTCAATGTCAACTCTCGGCTGCTTGAGCCGTAGAAGGAAAGACCCCAGAAGAAAAGAGTACGAGATTTGGACGCGAATCTCGTAATAGATTTCGAAACGACAAGCGACGCCCAATATTGGAAAGTGCCGAAAATCATGCTTCTGCACGTCGATTAGAGGATGAATCTGGACGAAAAACGACTACTATCCTATTGAGGAGAATCGACTCAAAAGGAAGTAGTTGAGGAATTTACGATGATTCCCCTTAAATCATGCTGATTACTAAAATCGGCGGTTATACACATGGTTCGTAAATGTATAAATAACTGAACCATCGAATAAAGAATGGTCCTGCAACCTCGTAAGCCAGAACCACCCCCGTGCTTTTCATATCTTTCATATATTCATTTACCGCATTTTCTAGGAGTAAACTTACTTGTAATTTCTTTCCTTTCCTCCTCCTTGTATTCCCTTTCCAATCAATACAAAGTTATAATCGGCTCATCAACCGTGTCAAATTATTATCTCGACTATCTGGTTCGACTATTCTAGGCCGGATTCGGCCTCTCTCTATCTTCATATCTCGATTCAGCTAATTTAAGTTGGACAGTCGCGAGAGTTTAAGTGAGAAAAATTCAGCCGAACAAATTCTTTCTCGGCCCGATCGCTTGATCCATTGACACGCGGCGCATCACATTCAGAGGGTCAACCGAACCACGGGGTCGGTCGACGACCGACGTTTTCGACCCCAACATATATCATGATTTGAATTATATGTGAAAGTAAAAAATTAATGCTTTATTTGATATTGTTAAAAGCAAGAACATTAGATCTTGTTTGATAATGATATTTTTTATTTTTTAGCAAAAAAAATCTATATATGTGGATATATTGGTAAATGGATTTTTTTTTTTTTCTTTTTTTGACATAGTTGATAAGTTTGGAGTGCATTCTATCCAACTTTCCAAGTGAGAGAGGGTAACTCTTTCCAACACCCCAAAAAAAAAAAAAAAAAAATCGAGGAAACAATAAAAGATTTTTTTTTAATCTTTAACTTTATTCCCAAATAAATATTTTTCAGTACAAAAATTGGCAAAACATCATCCGTATTCATTCCACTCTTTATGCAAAAACTATATTTGAAAAATAAAAAATAATAATAATACTGAATAAAAATGTTTATTAGTTTTCTTCTTTCTTATGTTGTACATTGGATAAGTTGTCCATGAGATACTCCGATTTGATTAACAACTATAGGAAGGCGGTGTTGTTTCAGTAACTAATTTTAATACTAAAAAACTATATTTATTAATTTGGTTATTATTTAATAACTAAATTTAGTCGATTTCAAGAAAGCTAATCTTTTTAAATAAGAATAAGAACGTACCGATTAATATCACTTTTTAATATATTATGAGAGAAAAAAAAAAAAAGAAATTTTTGCTGTTCAGGGATGAAGTGGTGAATGTGGTCCACTTAATAATTTCTCCAATAATTCTGCCGTGCCCGTGCGGAGTACATTGCTGTCAACCGGTCCGTTTCACCCGACGATGCACGGCCCAGTCGGATAGCCGATCGGCAATCGCAGCCGTCCAATATCAAACGGCTGTGATTATTGGAGTGGGGAATCCAACAGCCACGCTGACCGTGCGACACGGGTTGGGTAGCGTACATTAGTACGAGACTGTCCTTATTGGCGGGAATGCTATCTATACCCTTCCAAAAAAAAATATATGATGCACATTTTATCTATTCAAAAATAAAATATTTTTTATTAATCATCTCAAAATGATAAATAAAATTTATTTTATTTATAAATAAATAGATATTAAATATACATTTTTTTTGGGCGCATAAAAAAAGCATTTTTCTTTGTCATATGTGGATTAGGTGGTAGCGGGCCCAGTCTGCATCAGTTTGCTGCTGCGTTTGGTAGCTGGACAGTTTTGAGGCTGCCAGCATGCAGAAACGTACTGGGATTGAGTTTGAAGATCCAAACTAATTATTTTTTTAATAATATTATGCTAATAAGTATTGGGATTGAGTTTGAAGATCCAAACTATTTTTTTTTTTAATAATAATATTATGCCAGTAAATATTGAGAATTTGGGATTGAGTTTGAAGATCCAAACGAATTGTTTTTTTAATAATATTTTACCAATAAACTTGAGTATTTATTTTAGTTCCAAATCCAATTCCTATGTTGAATATAAAATATCAAAAATAATATTCTATAATAATTTAAATTTTTTAAGAATAATATTTGTTCACATAATTTAATATGATATGGCAGCAGGAGAACTTATTGAGTTTAAAACTTGTTAAGCTCATGTCAGGTTAATCAAATATATTTTGCAATAAAACAAATTGGTTTAGTCGTTCCAATTCCATTTAGGTGATTTTCCTTTGGTACAAAATGAAGCATTCAAAAATAACATTTTTAGAAAATAACACATTATCCGTTATTTCGTTGTGGAAATGAATATAAAAATTACTTTACAAAAGCAGGAAGTAGGTTATTACTAAATTTAACTGTTTTTACTTTGTTCTTAAAAAATTCCAAAGTAAGTGAAAGTGGAGAATAAATATATGTAAAAGATAATATTTGATCTTTATTTTAATCTTTAAATTTAATTTAAACTTTCTAATTTTATCTTAACTTTCAATTGAATTCATCTATGAATCTAATTTTACATTAATTTTTTATATTTAAATCTACCAATTTAAATTTGAATTTAAATTGTTGATTCAAATTCGAATTCTAATTTAATTTTTAAATTCAAACATGAAATCAAATATTTAAATTTAAATTTGAATCAAATTAATTTTAGCTTTGATAATTTTGAAAGGAAGATTTCTCTGACAAATAATTATTCCGAAAAGATCCTTATACGTAAATTTTCACTTAAATCCATACATAAAATATAAAATTTTTTGTGAAAATTTTAAATTTGATCGTTTAACGACCTGCCAAAAAATACTCCAATCGCTAACCTATAATTCCCGAATCCAAAAACTATTTTGACCACTAAATTCAGCATTACCAAATGATTCAAATGATGATTTTATTTTATCGAATTTCGTTTCCATTAAGTCACATTGACCAATAAAGAAACTCAAGAACTGAAAATCCAATATTACTAGAATCTTAATTTAATTTATATTCTAATTAAATTTATCAGATTGTATAGGTAGGAAGACAACGGGCATTAGAAGTCCTCGAACCTAGGAGGGTGGATTTAGATGAAAATGTGTGCACATTAAAAGAACTAAAATAAACATTGGCGTGTGCGACGATTTTGCCATCAATCGTAGCGTGTGCTGTCACGCCCCGAGACCGTCTATTTGGTCTGTTGGCGTGTCCGAATTGTCCAAATTGACAGTCACAGAGCGTGACAGTACACCTAACCCGACCACAATTGGTCACTTTCTTTTCACTTTACTTTTATCCTTTTGAAAGTATCTTGTCCGATGGGCCCGTGCCCTAGGAGTTATACTATCATGCTCCGAGACCGCCAATTTGGTCGGTTCGGCACGCCAACAGACCCGCTAATCGGGTATAACCTCTCAACACTCGAAAGGAATGGTTACATCCATTACAATACAGTTTAGTGCAAGCGAAAGAGTATAAATCAGAGTACTAAACTGTATAAATAAAACTTTCATTCATTCAAACAACTAGTTTAAAGAGCATGAAAGTAAATGCATTAGTGAAACTGTAAATATCAAGTGAATTACAACTTTCAATCGATAAACTTTAGAGCAACAATTTAAAAATTTACAATATTTCTTTCCTCACATACAAGTTCACTAAAAATAAAACTAAAATGGATAACCGGTGACTCTAGACTGCTAGGTTGCTAAGCTGCTAGGCCCTTACCCCCCTGTCGTGCGCTTCGCCCTATGTACCTGGTCTTGAAAAAATAGTCACCCAAGGGTGTGAGAACTACTTAAAGTTTCCAGTGGGTTCAATCACTGAGAGAGAATGTTCTACACCGCTTGGTCCAATGGAAGCAATATCATAGATAACAATATGACGGAAAAACTATAAATACTATCTATCATACTCATGTAAGAAATTACCATTTGCCATGACACGCCAACTATGCCGCTACCAAAGGTTTCACACTAACTCAACCCACTCGACCACTTTATTCATTCTCTTTATCATGCTTTAGTTCAAATTGCTTATCCCTCTGGAGATCGCGCCCAACGGGCCCGAGCCGGTAGTCATGCTACCATAAGTCACGATGATCCAAAGGCGCTAATAGCACCCGTGTACTATGTCAACCAACGGAAGTACCTCGCATAAATTCCGCCGTAGCCGCGAGGGATAGTCCTTGTCATCTGCCCCGCACGAGTCCCATCTTCCGATGGTGCAATTTTTCTTCTTAAGTATTTAGCTTATTTTGCTCTTTAAGCAATTCTTTTCATTCCTTTATCTCTTACCCTAGGTTCTTTCCTCAAGGGTAGCAAGAAAGTCCCTTGGACTTTTAAACATTCATCTTTCATTCATTTAACTCAAATTGAAGTTAAAGTTATTGTGCATTTACCCACACACACCCTAAGACCAAGCTCTAGGGTTTACATTTGCTTTTCCCAATAACGTCACCCATTTCACATAAACCTTAGAGTTATGACTCTAAGTTCAATGCTCTATTACATAACCTTAGTTTAACTCTTAAACATATGCCACTTGTTCATTCCTAAGATTAATGTCACTCATTACAACCTTACACTAGGTTTTCTCCTAGGTCATCATGATCATTGTGCAATATAGACGACTAACATCATGCTTTAACATTCATTAATACTCAACTATAATCACATACATTAGGTTCATTACGACCATTCTTATTCAAATAAAGCTCTTATAATCCCATTGCTATACATAATACTCTAATAGTCTATTAACATGTTGTTGGGGCCAAAATGTGGCTTGCGCACGATCGGCCCCTGGGTGACCCTCCAGAGGTGTCGAAATGCACCGCATGCCAACAATCAAGCGATCGAGCCGAGGAGAGATTCGCTCGGCCGGGTTCTGCTCTGGTAACTTCTCGCAATCGCAACGATCGATGACTGCCGAAGCGAGTTCGCAGAGGTAGAGAGGGATCGCTGGTTTCGATTTAGATGAGTCGAACCGATTTAAGAGATAAATGTATGGTTGATGAGCCGATTGTAATTTTAAAGCGCAAGAAGGGCAAAAAAAGACACGTCCGATGTGTCGGTTACACTCTAAATGCACGAAAATAGCAAGATAAAGACACGGTAGAGCCGGTTTACACTTTATATTGATAAAAAGAAGGGGATACAAGAGGGGGAAAAGGGATAGAAGGATTACAATTAAGCTTACTTAAAGAAAAGCAGTAAAAAAGAAGAAAAAAGAGTTAAGTTAACCTACTCCTAGATAAATGAAGAAGCTGGAGTGGTATCGGGCTTACGAGGTTGCCAGACCCCTTTTCCTTCGATGGTTCGGGTATTTATACACTTCCCGAACCAAGATATGTAACCGCCGATTTTGGAAATCGGCACAATCTAAAGGGAATCATCGTAAATTCGTCAACCACTTCCTTTTGAGTCGACTCCTCTCAAAAGAATATTAGTTGTTTTTCTGTCTAGGTTCATTCCCTAATTATTACACCGAAGTATAATTTTCGGCACTTTTCAATACTGGAATTCGCTTGTCATTTTGGAATTCGTTGTGAGATTCGCACCCCGAATCTCATGCCTTTCTTTTTTAGCGCTTTCCTTTTTTGACTTGATTAGCCGAAGGTTGACGCTGACTCCTCCTTCTTCGTTGTTTGACCGGGACGGTTTGATCATTCTTTGGCCGAAATCGCTCCTGGATAAGGCGATAATCTTCTCATCGGCTGCTTCTCCTGTTGGCTGATGCCTTCAGTCGATAGCATCCATCATGTGCTACGTTCTCATGCGACTGAGATCAGTCTGGACCGGGATGCAAATCCTTCTTTGGTTGACTCATTCTTCCGTCGGCTAATCTCTTTAGCCGATGGCATACGCCACGTGTCACTTCCCAAGGTGGTGAAAATTTTGGTCTCAACAATGCCCCCTCGCCAATCGTCTGATGTGCCATTTGGGTGATTGTTGAAGTTGCGTCAAAAATCTAGCGTGCACAACAATGTCCATGATCATTCTTTCGCAACCAGTTGTCACATGACCTCTTCATCTCTTCTTCGGCTCTGTCGATCGAATCTTTGGCTAGTGGTGAAGTAGCCAAAGCGGCTTCTTCGTTGGCCACTTAGGTCAACTCCTGCCCTCGAGGTTCCGTTGGGGCCTTGGCTATTGGCCATGGATGTGCCACTTGATCCACTGTGGCGGCTCATCGCCTATCGCCAAATGGCTCACATCTCCGAGGAGTTTAACCTACACTCCCTCTTCGGTCACCTGCATGAATGAGATCTGACTTGGGTTTTCATCGATCGACATGATGTCGGTCCGCAACTTCTTTTCTTCGGCCTCTATTTCAGTCGAAGATGATGTAGGGACCTCTTCGTCATCCCTGGGTGGCCAGCTTTCGCGTCAAGCAACCCTACCAAGGTCCCGCTTGGCAGGTACCTCGGCTCCTTGTCGGTCTTCTGGCGCTTCCTGGCTATGCCTTACTGTAGCCTCGATAGCTTTCAAGCGAGCATTCAGCTCTAGCCGGATGGCTTCGTCTGTCGGCTTGGCCACCACTGATCAAAGCATCGGTGTTTTCTCCTGAGGCGACATGGTAGAGCCTCCCGCCTCATGGCCATACCACATCGGCGCAACTGGGTGCCGATGCATGAGTTGTTCCTGCCTTGGGTTCGACTGCGACTACTGGGCCGTCACGCCATTGTTCTTTGCGTCGGATTCCACCCTTTGTATCCGCCGCTTTTGGATTTTTGTCACGACCGGCGGGCCAGTCCTCTAGATGCAAACCACTACTCGACAGGCATGTCTGCCAGTGGGTCCATCTTCCTCAAGTGCTCCCGAAGGATCTCCTTTCTCTGCCACGGCTTGGGCCATGACTAGATCCTGCGCTCCTGATCCAGCTGAGTGCCTAGGGCCTACACTTCTCCCTTGGTGAGCAAAGGAAATTTTGCGTCGGGGACCGAAAGAGTATCCTGTGCCCCCGGCGTCCCGCGATAGGGAGTTTGTGGCGTATGTCCCTACCAAGAGTGGCCTGCAGGGTCCCTTTGTGGCCCCACTTGGCCAGGTCTCTCCTGTATCCTTGGCTGATATGAGTGCTGAAGTTATCCCTTCGCTTCCTCGGATCGAGCCTCTCGTGTGGCCTGACCCGACATGAGCGCTGCTGTGGCTCGTACACTTCTTTTCCTTCGGCCCGATGGCTGAAGGGTCTTCGGGGTGCCCCGTGGACCTGGCTTTCTCCATAGCCGTGGTGGGGCCCGTGGCCCCTCATGGCCGGTTACCGGGAAAGCCTTTCTTGTCCGTAGGACTCGCGCAAGACCTTCTAGATGGGGAGGTCTTGTTCTTCTTTCCTGTCCTCCTCTTCGGAGGCTTGTTCGTTTGACCCCTCGGCATAACATTGGTCCGGTCTATCGTCAATGATGTCTTCGACGCAGTCAGGGAAGGTGAACCAGTTTCTCACCATGCCTAGGAAGATGGCTTCCTAGTCTCTACTGGTCATTTCGGCCTTGCAGAGTGTCTGCGATCTTGAATGACTCATCTCGTGCGGTTCATCTTTTTCGAATTCCCGTGGGATGGTATTTATGGTTCAGATGAATATTTATATATAGGCGGGTATGTGGGTATCAAGTATTGCGGATCTATAAAATAAAAATAGACCGACCTCAGCCACTGCCAGCACCACGCTCAGTACCGTCACCATGCCTAGGACGAGCCATATCTTAAATAAAAATAGACAGGTTAGAATATACTCGTTAGTGAAAAATACTTGAGCTCCTAACCCCTATGCTAATATCCTGTGCTCTCACATATATCATAAGTCATCCTAGGGCTAAATCCTAACCAATCCTAGGTATTGTATAACCTTTTGCTCTGATACCATAAAATCTAATACACCCCGGGTTTTCAAAAAGGGTCTAAAATTTTATTTGTTTAAAATAAATCAAAGTTGGAAACATAAACCCAGGACGCGACCACATCTGCTACGTGCATAAGGAAATTTCGATCCAAACGGATAGTCTCCCCTATATGGTTGGGCAAGTACAATGATACCATTAAAATGCAATCAGAGTTTACTAACATGATAATAAACTACTAAACTACAATCAACAACTAACAATAAAATAGAATGATCATAATCCAAGATAATGTAATCAACCTACAGTATCATAAATTGAAAACTGCATAACATGATAAAGTCATATGCGAAAACTAAATCTCAGAATATAATCCAGCATGACAATCGGCATATAATCCAGCATGACAATCGGCCAGCATACTAGCTAGCAAAGCAGGAGAGCTCTCTAGCGCAAGCCTCACATCAACGTCCCGACTGCTCACCACCCGACTAACCTGAAAAAAGGGGGTCACCAAAGGGTGTGAAACATAACTGAATATATCCCAGTGGATACAACGAGCCGGAGACGAGCAAGTCGTACCTACTGGTATACTATAATCGAAAAGCAGTGAAGCAGTACGAAAGCAATAATAAGTGTGGGTATGAAAGCAACGACTGTAAAGATGATATGAAAACAGAACTAAATAATTGATACGAAAGCAGTAACTATATCAGGTGTCAATATATGAATAAGCAAATACACCCAATCATGTGCCACTGTTGGTTACGAGGACCTTATGCTAATGCCAAACCACATCTGACATGTACCCCACACCTACTAACTGTAATAAAGGCTCAATATCACTCGGTCCCACAGGTGTAGCCAAAGAAAAGGGCTCATGGGTCGAATAGACCGCTTTACCGGTAAATAACATCATTATAGGGGATCAACCCACTGGTGTAACGTGAATATATACAGCAGGTACATAGCGATCTCAATGTGGATGCTCAAGCTTGTGGTTGATAGATCAAAATATGGAGAATAGCTGAGAACTCTCAAAAAGGGATCCAGAATAACTCATGGTGTCAACAAATGCCATAATGACCATCATATCATCCTACTCTAGCGTGCATAGTAAACTAAGTCTGGTGACAATAATAGAAATAGGAGATATCTATCACAATAATACTGAGAGTGTCAACTACACTGAATATCATGGCATGGTATATAAGTAAAGGTAAAGCACAATACGAGAAGTAAAAACTGAAGAAGGGCTACCAGGATAACCAAAGGGTCCGATCGACTACGGTACCCAATCAGGTTACACTATGCCAATGCCCGGATCGGAGTACCTACCTCGGTTTAGGCGGTCCTGAAATTCGCTGCTCAGCTGGTGGGAAGGCTCCTAGATGCTTGAGCCTGAATCATAACTAAATGTCAATAATGAACTCATTCATACCCAAACCGCCGACTTAAGTTAAAACCCGGGATTCGTCAGAATTTTTGATAATCCGCCGATCGACCTACTATGGTCCGAATAGTTCCTACGAGTTTTTGAATTTAATGAAACTTGACGTGCTACCCCGGAACGCTTTACTTAAGCTATATGGGCAGTAACAATCTACTATGTGTAACCCTAAGTCCAAATGGTGCCATAAACACCGAAGTTCACTTCCAGTGTTGCTGTTTTTAGTTTCGGAAGTCATCGATACAAACTAAAGTCACTGGGGCAGCCAGGACAATGTTAAGAACAGCCAGCGACACCTGGTATTCACCATATGTCACATAATTTCCTCGAATTGCACGATTTGAGCCAGAACGATGATAAATCGGTAATTTGCCAATTTACGCTTCATAATCAAATTCTAGCTCAATGAAAGGCATCGGACTCCGAACGAAAAGTTCAGAGATCACGTACACGCTGCCCAAGATGGCCTATGATGTTACAATTACATTTAGACCCGTAGGTTAGCGAGAAATTACAATAAAGCTCTAAATTTGAGAAGTTATGACTTGTTACAACAATCCGAGGACTTTCAGGCTGATCCGAGGGCACTAGTAGATGGGCCTCGACGCACTGAGACTCGTGCTCGCTATTTGGCAGTAACACGGAGCCTGAGAACAACTAGGGGTCAACTTACAATATTCATCAAAGACCCACATTGCAGTTTCATCTAATTGCCCAACCAACTTGGGATTTGAAGTGGGCATCATGCTCAGGAGGCTAAAAGGAGTCGAGGGCTCACCTTCGGGATGTTGCAGGGCTGCCGGAACAGTAGATGGAGCATAGTGGATCAAACCCAAACCACCTAGAGCTCGGGCTTGGCACAACTCCACAAAGCTCAGGCTTTGGTGGGTTTCTAGGGCAAGCAGCATCACCCAGGGGTCAAGGGCATTGCCAGAGGAGCCACCGAGTCCGGCGCCTTCGACCAGATGCGGCGAATGACCGGAGTTAGGTCTTGCGGCCAAACCTAATAGCAAAAATGGAGAGAGAGATCTCGAGGTGGTTAGGGACGCATGCAGAGGTATGAGCAGCTTGCTCTGGATAGAGGGAAGGCAATTGTGTGTGTCACACCCCGGGAGTTATTTTAAAGCGAAAACTGCATGATTTTAGCTATTAATTTTTTTTTTTTAAAAAAAAAAGATCTCCCGCTCTGGCACGTGCACTGACCCGCCACATATACAAAACCTCTCTGTATAAACGGACAGAGTCTCCTCTACATATGTATGGTGTCGCAACCACAAAATACACCAACCACACACATTTTCCAATCTCAGAGTACAATATTTAATTTGACATAAACATGGAAAACCACACCCACTCGGCGTATCTAGTTTGAAAGGATAAATTCACAAGGTTTTAAAAACAGTGTCCACACGACACTCAGTTTTCTAAAATCGATTTCAAAATCATTCTATTGTTTGAAAGCCAAAAACCCCGTCAATGTCTCAAGAAACAAGTAACTAACTAACTAGTAAAACATAAGTATGTACAATCATCCACATCATCCACAATATCTCAAACCGCATGCAAATCCACGATATATAACAAAATAACCAAAAAGGGAAAGTAAAGGAGCGTCACCAGTCTGCAAATAGACTATCACTCCCTATGCGTGGCCTCACCTCCGTCCAGCTCCCCACCCACAACTGAACCTATCACATAGTGGGAGTTAGTGACATAAACCTGATAAGGGAAATATACAACTATAATGACAACTATAAAAAGATGTTGTACAATAATAGAACACCAAACTGTAGGCCAAAGCATCCAAAACCCCATATTGTTACCACTCACATCCCCGTGGGAAAAAATCGAACACAACTGCCCGACCGGTCCGAGGACCACGGGCCATAGTATCGCTCAATAACTGGTGCGGAACAACCCCTCACTGCAAAACTACAGCACCGCAAATAACCGCAAGGGGCCCCTACGCAAATAACCGCGTAGAGATCACGAGTCAACCAGACCACCTGTGAGGACCTGAATCCCCGCAATGGGATTACTGCAGATCAGCAGCTTCTGGAGGCCTATGTGGTGTGTCGGCGGTGTTTGTGTGCAAATTGGACACAAGTGTGGACTCAGTGCGTTGAATGGATCCCGAGTGTATTCGGATGCCCCCGTCAAATTTTAGAAGTGGGTCCGCGTGAAACGGACATTAGATTTGGATTCAGCGCAGAAAAACGATGGAAATCGACTACTTGGTTGTATTTTTCTGAGTCCGGACGCCCGAAAACGGACACCCGGAAGATTTCAAGTGTTTTCGGGTGCACGGTGGACCGGTGGACCGAGGTGGTGCCACGTGGCGGCTTCCCGTTGGCGCCTTACGCCACGTGGCGGAGCAGGACGCGCGGGGCAGTGGGCCCGGCCCACGGGTGCGGGCGCGGGCAGCGCGCGGGCGAGCGCGGTGCGCGGGGGCGGCGTGCCACGTGTCGTCTCCCCGTTGGCTCGCAGTTGACAGCTGGCGGCAGCAGGTTGGTTGGTGCGGTGGTCACGGTCCACGGGGGTGCACTCGGGATGCATGCATGGCAGGGGGCGCAGCGCGCACGTGGGCTTGCAGGCGGGCGTTGACGCACGGTTCCCACGCGTGGGCGCGCCACGCGTCAGCGTCCGCGGGGGGCCACGCGGCGCAAGGCGGGTGGAGGTATCGGCTGTTGGCTGTTCGGCGGTGACATGGCGCATGGATGTGGTTTCGGGCGCACCACGCGGGGAGCATTGTGGGGGATTCGGGTGCCCGATTGAGGTCCGAGTGCCCGAATCCCGGGACAGATTTGGCATTTTTGGAATTGTTCGGGCTGGGCCTATAAATAGGCCCAGTACTACTCCGCAGATGGGTTTTCTGGCTGGTTTTTCATAGAGGTGTCTTCAGGGATTCTCTTCCTCCTTGAGTTCTACAGATTGTGGAGGATTCCTGGGATTTTTGGAGGCCGCGGCATCGGCGTTTTCTGCGACGCGGCGCACTTCGACGCTCCTTTGATTTTTGGCTTCTACCGTCGCATTTCAGTGTGCGAGGACCCCTGAGCTACCCCGATGGAAATTTGAGCCTATTTTCACGGCAGCGTGTTCATGAGAGGTACACCTTCGTTTTCCATGTTGATCACTTTGCTCCGTTTCGAGGTTTTGGTGGTGTTCCCGAGGTGTTTTTGTGACCCTTTGTACTGCTGCGAGGTACGGGACAGCGGCGGCGTATTGTTGGGATTTCTCAGCCTAAGGGCATCGAATCGAGGCGTGTGAGGACTCGATCGGCATCTACGCTTTGAGAGGAACGCGCTCGTATTTTTACTGGAATTTTTAGAGGACTCTTCGAAGGTGATAATTAAGCTTTTTCGTGGCTGGTTTGTCGCAGATTTGCGTATTCGGGATGTTTTGGCCTACGGCGATGTTCTAATTGTATCTTGGCCTACAGGTGTCGGAACGAGATGTATAAATACTCAATTTGGATTTACTCGTCGCAAGGATCGCAACCGTGATTTTTCTGGATTTTTCGGAGAACTGCACGCAGGTGAAAAAGCCCCTTCTTTGTGCTGGTTG
This sequence comes from Tillandsia fasciculata, assembly GCA_029168755.2. Taxonomy (NCBI): domain Eukaryota; kingdom Viridiplantae; phylum Streptophyta; class Magnoliopsida; order Poales; family Bromeliaceae; genus Tillandsia; species Tillandsia fasciculata. Next base: position 7,844,778 of record CM054933.1, read on the forward strand.
GTAAAAACAGCGAGTGTTGTTTGGTTTGTTTGTGGAGTTGTTTATTGTGTTGTTGGCTGTGTTGTTAGTTGGAGCAGAGGCTTGTGTGACCGTGTACCGAGGGTGCGGTTTCGGCGGTTTTTGGATAGCGAGTGGCTACGCACTTCACCGACTTCGGCTTTGCCAGCGGAAAGCATTTCAGGTGGGTTGCTTCGTCTCCAGAATCGGTGGACGGTTCTCTAATTCTATATGTTAGAATGCATGCATGTTTAGGGTACATTATATGTTATTGAGAGGTAAGCTTAGTAATGATGATTATATAAGGGAATTGCAAGATTAACATTCATGTTAGATATTATTGAGGACTTGCAAGATTTGGATATTCATGAGGATGAATAGTAAAAGCTTACCTAAGGGAATTTGCCCTATGTGATTGTTAGCATGCATGATTAAATGTATAATCTCTAGTATCGAGATGTAAGCTTGAGGAATGGCCTAGATCATGTAGATTGACATACTATAGTAGTGATCTTTTAGCATGCCATGTCGCACATAGTCTTTTATGATATAATTACTCGATGCGGTAGGATGCTATATCTATGTGCGGGTATCATTCTGATGATTTATGATGGACCACGGATTATGGACGGGTGTAGCGGATTAGTGGATTTGGCATGTGGTGCTACTATCTGTTTTACTCCCTTTTATGTTTCTTGAGGACATTTGCATGCTTGTATGGACATCTAGATAGGCCATCTTTTACTGCTACACTATCATATTGGAACTTGACTTAGGAGAAACCATGTTTGCTTCTTTTCTCCTTTTCGTTAGTCAGGTGATTCTTGTTGCTCGGGTTCGAGTAGGGGTTTGGGATAGTGTAGTCGAGACTTCGAGTCTTAGACAGGTTGGATTTGATTGTGGATTGTGGGTATTGCGGCGACCGCGGATATTGGGCGGTTGGCCGAGTGTCGGTTGTACTTGATTGTCGATGGTAGGATAGTGCGGCAACCGCGAATATTGGGCAATTGACCGGAGGTCGGTTATGGGTTTATGGATTGTGGGGCATTACGGCAACCGCGAATACTGGGCGGTTGATCGGATATTTACTTATGCATCAGATTGGGTATCAGATTTCTCTAATGCACGGAGTTTCCCACTTATTGAGTACTATTGCATCTGATTGAGAACCGGGGGTTTTCTTTAGTGGATGGGTTTTTCTCACTTTGATCAGAGTCGTGATCCAGTCCTGCTATATTGTGATACTTGTGACATAGATACTTTACTCGTGTGGGTCGCTCCCCTCGAGTGCCACTCCGGAGTATGCGACAGGCAGGCTTTGAGTCCTTGAGACTCCTTCTTTCCATCGGTGTTATGCATTGGCCAGCATACCCGATATGGCAGGCACAGCAGACAGTACCGTGTTTACTGGTGGTTAGATTGGGTTTATTCAGGCAGGTACTTCCTTTGTTGCACTCGTGCCTGGGGGCTGAGTGGAGTCTAGTAGCTGTATTTAGACCAGTGCTAGTGTTGTTGGGAACCGTTTGGGGTTGACGGTGGTCCCGGGGTCGTTGTGAGTGTTTTGACCGTTGTGCGAGATGTTGAGGGTCTTGAGTCTATCCGTTCTGAGAGAGAGCATGGATTTCGACCATAGCCTGCATGGGCCGCTTTTCGATAGCGAGTTAGTCCGATTGGACACCCTACGTGATACACTAGGGAGCGCAGGCTTGACTGGACCAAATGTGGCAGTCAGCTCGATTGGGTCGATTGGGCACCTCGTGTGCGAGTGGTTGCATACCTTTCTTTGGCTTTCCCCATTTGAGCATTTAGATAGAGGCACGGTAGCTGTAGAGTATCTCTAGGTTTATTGTTCAGTTTTTACTGCTTGGTTATCTTATGCCTCTAGTAGACTTAGTGGGCAGATCGTCGGGCCTGATGGCGGTACCCACTGAGAACTCCCTTTTTGGTGTAGTTCTCACACCCGTTGGGGGTTTTCCCCCTTCTTTTTCTTTCCTCTCCTTTGTTTTGCAGAGTCCTAGCGGGTGTTGCTGATTCTGCTGTTGCTGATCGAGGCGAGGGAGTCGCGAGCTAGATCCCTACCCGTTTGTGGAGAGTAACGGTACCCCTACAGTGGAGATTTGTAGTACAGTCAACAGATTATTTTATTTTCACTTTTGAGAGATCATTGTATTGTGAGGATCTGACTTGTACTGAGAGCCTGTACACTGATGTATTATTTCGGTTTACCTCCTGTTGAGTTTCGGGTTATTGTACTTGAGGATATTATATGATTATCACTTATAGGAGATGGATTTTGTATCATTATTTCCAGTTGTACAGATGGTTGGTTTATAGTTTTACAGCAGTTTTATTTTTATAGCTCTGATATCTGTTAGCTGTAGTCCCTTTTTTATTGCAGGTTGGACGCTTCGCCTTTGCGGGGTTTGTATAGGCGGCGGATCTGTTGGCGAGCCTGGGTCGCAGTTTCGACCCCGGGGCGTGACAGATTAGAGTGGTATCAGAGCCTAGGTTGTAGGTCATGGTGGACTTAGAAACCCTAGGCTTATGGTTTGACCCTTGGATGACTTCGTGAGAGTCGTGATTTTTAGCGAGAGTCCTGATTGAGTTTTATACCTCTCCCAAGGGACGGGATGAGTGATTGGCATGTTTATTCTCCTAAGTGATTATGTTGGCTGCAGACAACATAATGCTGTGGAATGGGTGACATGCTCTAGACTTTCGCTGGATTGGGTCGAGTGGCTGTTGTGTGCTGTTTTGCGGTTTTGTCGTGGTGAGCGGTGTCTCCCCGACGTTGGGTTTTGACCCGTGTGCTTCCTGTCACAGCAGTTGAGCTTGAGCGGTTTGATTTAGGCCGGATACCCAAATTGAGGTTAGAGAGCTCCGGACCTAGATGGCAGGATTGTTAGAGGCATATCAGCGGCGGAATGAGCAGCTAGTTTTGGTGACACAGTTGTCGGAGCACTGAGTAGCCCCATCCGTGCCAACGTTTAGTGCCGAGGCACCGAGGCAGGGTGGACAGTTGACAGCTGATGAGCTGTGGGACATGATCGATCTATTGAGCCAGTTTTGGAAGATGAACCACCCCGATTCGTAGGATTGAGCTTGGAGCCTTTGGAGGCAGAATCGTGGTTGGTGGTGATGGAGAGACTATTTGAGAGCCTCCCTGTGCCAGAGAGTTTACGCAGTTGCTGAACTGCGCGCTCCATGTTAGAGGAACGAGGCACATAGGATATGTGTGATTGGGAGAGATCTAGCTCGCGACTCCCTCGCCTCGAACAGCAACCACAGAATCAGCAACACTCGCTATGACTCTGCAAAACAAAGGAGGGAAAAGAAAAAAGGAGGGGGAGAACCCCCAAGGGGTGTGAGAACTACATCAACACGTAGTTCTCAGTGGGTACCGTCACCAAGCCCGACTTTCTGCCCACTAAGTCTACTAGAGGCATAAGATGACCATGCAGTAAAGACTGAACAAGAAAGCTGGAGACACTCAACAGCTACCATGCCTCTATCTAAATGCTCAAAATGGGAAAAACCAACGAAAGGTATGCAACCACTCGCACACGAGGTGCTCAATCGACCCAATCGAGCTGACTGCCAAATCTGGTCCAGTCAAGCCTGCGCCTCCCTAGTGTAACCACATAGGGTGTCCAATCGGACTAACTCGCTGTCGAATAGTGGCACCTGCAGGCTATAGTCGAAATCCACGCTCTCTCTCAGAACGGATAGACTCAAGATCCTCAACATCTCGCACAACGGTCGAAATACTCACAACGACCTCGGGACCACCGTCAACCCCAAATGGTTCCCAACCACACTAGCATTGGTCTAAACACAGCTACTAGACTCCACTCGGCCCCCAGGCACGAGTGCAATAATAAAAGTGCCTGCCTATAATAAACCCAATCAATGGACCAGTAAGAACTAGTACTGCCTGCTGTATCGGGTATGCTGGCCAACGCACAGCACCGATAAGAAGAAGGAGTCTCAAGGACTCAAAGCCTGCCTTTGCACACTCCGGAGTGGCACTCGAGGGGAGCGACCCACACGAGTAAAGTATCTCAGTAACAAGTATCATAAGTATCATAAAACAGCAGGACTGGATCACGGCTCTGATCAAAGTGAAAAAAATCCATCCACTAAAGGGAAACCCGATCCCTAATCTGATGGTAACACCCCCAGAATTTGGATTAGTCCTCTATATAAATGATATAATAGGACTAAAATCTCTAACCCGGCTATAGCATTTTGGATGGTAGCAAGATCCAAGGGAACATGAGAGTTAAGCGTGCTAGAGCTAGAGTAGTTCTAGGATGGGTGACCCCCTGGGAAGTGGGGCGTCACAGTTGGTATCAGAGCCATTCACCAGCCGGAAATGTGAGATGAGTCTCGGCTGAGCTAGGGTTATATAGCGGGTAGAGCGAGGCTCCCCGGCTAATGACCGTTGTGAGTGGAGTGCAGCTCCTCACAAGGTCGGCTAAGGCTAGCGAGACGAGTCTCACATCGCCTGGTGCTTGTGAGTGTGCTTGAGCCTGACGTGGACGTCAGGGCTTAAAGGGGGGAAGAATGTAACACCCCCAGAATTTGGATTAGTCCTCTATATAAATGATATAATAGGACTAAAATCTCTAACCCGGCTATAGCATTTTGGATGGTAGCAAGATCCAAGGGAACATGAGAGTTAAGCGTGCTAGAGCTAGAGTAGTTCTAGGATGGGTGACCCCCTGGGAAGTGGGGCGTCACAGCAACAGCAAACAATAAGTGGGAAACTCCATCCACTAGAGAAACCTGATACCCAATCTAATGCATAAGCAACCTCCGGTCAACCGCCCAATGTCCGTGGTTGCCGCAATACCCCACAAACCACAACCTGGTGCAACAACCCACACCTGGCCAACCGCCCAATATCCGCGGTCGCCGAAAACCCTGCCTACCATAATCCGGTACAACCTGTCCCCGACACCAAGATCCCAGCTACACTATCCCAAATCCCTGCTCGAACCCGAGCAACATGAACCATATGACTGACAAAAAAAGAGAAAAGAAGCAAAGATGGTTTCTCCTAAGTCAAGTCCCAATATGAAAGTGTAGCAGTAAAAGATGGCCTATCTAGATGTCCATACAAGCATGCATTTGTCATCAAGAAAGATAAAAGGGAGTATAACCGATAGTAGCTTCACATAAATATAAACTCTTACCAAAATCATCTATGGACTACACCTGCCCAAAATCCATGATCCATAATCCATAATAACTCCTCAGAGTAAAACCCGCACATAGATATAATATCCTGTCCCCTCGAATGATCAATCCTCGTAAAATACTATGTGCTAACATGGCATGCTAAAAACCCGCTACTACAAAATGTCAAACCCACATGAATAGGCGAATGATTAAATAACATGTACAATAATTAGGTAAGCATTAATCCACAAGATCTGGGCCACTTTCCATGCTTACATCTCAATACTATTAGTTGTACATTTAACCATGCATGCATTCTAATATATAGAATTAGAGAACCGTCCACTGGTTCTGGGAAAAAGGCAACCCACCTGAAACGCTTTTCGCAGGCAAAGCCGAAGTCGGTGAAGTGCATAGTCACACGCTATCCAAAATCTGCCAAAACCGCACCCTCGGTATTCAGTCGCACAAGCCTCTGTTCCAACCAACAACATCACCAACAATCAATAACCAACACCACAACACTCCCCAAAAATAGCACATGCTGTTTTTACAAACCAGCAGAGAAGAGGGAGATTTTCACCTGCACACAGTCCTCCAAAAATCTCAGAAAAATCACCACTGCGATCCTCGCGACGAGTAGATCCAAAACGAGTATGAGGCCATTTTTGCTCCAAAACCAGGGGGTTGTCTGGAGCCAGGGGGTTGCGCCCAAAAATCCTTTTTTCTCGTCCACTCCAGGGGGTGCGGACAGAGACCATTGCCCTCTTTTTTTTCCAGTTAAGTTATAGTTAAAATAATAATTAGAAGCACTATTATGACTAGTTAGTAGTTCATAATGATAATGAGCAAGAATCATAAATCCAAAAATGACTCTGTACCCAACTTTGGGAAAAAAAAAAAAAGAGATTAATAATCTGATCAAGTTGAACATTCAGAGATCATTGCGCCCAAAAATCCTTTTTTCTCATCCACTCCATGGGGTGCGAACAGAGATCATTGCCATCATTTTTTTCCAGTTAAGTTATAGTTAAAATAATAATTAGAAGCACTATTTTTGCCTGCGTGTCTAACATGCATGCTGAGGCCATTTTTGCTCCAAAGCCAGGGGGTTGCGCCCAAAAATCCTTTTTTCTCATCCACTCCACGGGGTGCGAACAGAGATCATTGCCCTCCTTTTTTTCCAGTTAAGTTATAGTTAAAATAATAATTAGAAGCACTATTTTTGCCTGCGTGTCTAACATGCATGCTGAGGCCATTTTTGCTCCAAAACCAGGGGATTGTCTGGAGCCAGGGGGTTGCGCCCAAAAATTCTTTTTTCTCGTCCACTCCAGGGGGTGCGGACAGAGACCATTGCCTTCCTTTTTTCCAGTTAAATTATAGTTAAAATAATAATTAGAATCACTATTATGACTAGTTAGTAGTTCATAATGATAATGAGCAAGAATCATAAATCCAAAAATGACTCTGTACCCAACTTTGGAAAAAAAAAGAAGAGATTAATAATCTGATCAAGTTGAACATTCAGAGTACACAAAATTATAAATATTACATTGAACAATGATTGAAGTAAGTTTCAATATTTCAAAGAAGAAGCAAAATACCTGATTACGAGCACAACACAACAACACAACAAAGCACAACACATCACATCACATCACATCACATCACATCGCACACCATACAATAGCACAACACAACAATACACAAAGCACATCACATCACATCACATCACATCGCACAACACAATAACACAACAAAACACAACACATCACATCATATCATGGCTCACATCACATCACATCGCACATCACATCACAACACATCACATCATATCACATCACATCGCACATCACATCACATCACATCATATCACATCACATCACATCGCACAACACAACAAAGCACAACACAGCTCATCACAACAAAATAATATAAATATAACAATACATAGCAATTTAAACTAATCAAATGGCTCTATACTGTCGAATTGGTCCAAATGTGAAATAGCCGTGCCCTCTGGCTGTGAAGGAGCTGAAGATGAGGGCTGATCAGTATGGGAGGACTGTCGGTGCCGTGCTCGCCTAAAATAAATAAGATCAGGTCCTCGTTGACGACGACCATGTGGTACATACCTCGATGGTGGCGTCGTATCTGATGGTCTATGCCCCGACGTCGATGCTCCACCATAGTCTGCTGGCTGTGTCCCCGATGGACTAGGTGATGGTGCATGCCCCGACGTCGATGCTCCACCATGATCTGCTGGCTGTGTCCCCGATGGATTAGGTGATGGTGCATGCCCCGACGTCGATGCTCCACTATGATCCGCTGGGCGTCGTGTAGTATGTGGTAATGTCTGTACAGTCAGTAAACCTACCTCCATCTGAGCAGCAGCACGTGTCAGAGTGTCGAAAGGTGCTCCAGTATGTGAAAGATGGGGTAGTACACTTCTGATCGTATATTCTGTTCTCTGAATGAGATCGACCTGAAATGAAAACAGTATCACAATAATTACATTGACTTTCGTTTGAATATTAAATTAATTATTATATCATACCAAAAATCTCTCGTGATGTCCATGGGGCTGATATGCAAGGGGGGGATGCTGTACTGGATTAGATATCCACCTCCTGGTGATACTCCAATACCACTGCATGTACATAGAAGCGGCGCGTATATAATCGGGATCTACATAGGGGTCCACCTCTACTATATACTGCAATCGATCGTCCCAATCCTGAATGTGTATGGCATGAAATGCCGCCCAGTTCTCATCCGCTCTACCTCGTGAAGTAATGCGAGGTAGAATAACTACTGCGTCGGGTATATGCTGTCGAAATCCAAAATGACGAAGCACCCGATCTGGAAGATATAGCTCAATAATATGAAAACATACTAGGGTGGTCCGTGATCGCCATACCGGGGACCCCACTAGACAAAAGGGTGGAAGTGACCCTAGTATATCATCTGTATATGGCCTCCATATAATCTATTGTGAAAAGTATATGATAAGTAACTTGTATTAAAAAGAAAGTTATGTGAATGAAAACTTATGATAATTAACTCATGTACCTGAGACTCTAACTGGCAATCAAGCTGATCACGATAAAACTCAATGTCAGCCGTCCTAACATTGTCCCGAAAAGCCAACCTATTATTCCACCTGTTTCACATATAACATATTAGTAATGATAATATAAAACACTGAAAACTTAAAATTTAATACATACTTGCAACCTAGTGGCTCATCAATAAGATCAAACTGCGGTCCGACTATCTCAGGTCGACCAATGTGCAGATGGTCCCATGCCCAAATCTACATAAAAAGCTACTTAGAAATAATAAATAAATTTCATGAATGAAATTAGTAGTAAATGAATGTACCTGAAGTAATGTCGCAAAACAACAACACACCGCTTTCCCCCTCATGCAAGCACTTGCTAATGCTCGATAGAGATGAGTTAGCGTCGCCGCACCCCATGCCAAGGCACCACAAGCGTCAAAATCCTCTAATAGAGGCAACCACTTTAAATGCACTCTAGTTCTGCTTGGGTTTGGCATTAGACTACAACCAATCTGAAACAAAATATATGCTCTGGCTGTAGCCTCTATCACTGCGGGCTGTGCATCTAAGGGGATATCATGAAACTGATGATACAACCATTCAAGTTTTATCTCTCTGCCTCTAATATCTGCGGGAACTACCCCAAGCAACAGCTCACATAGCGCCGGCCACTGATACGAGCCTCCTCCGGTCACAGCCCCCCCATCAATGCGGAGTCCAGTAATGACAGCCACATCCATCAAGGTGACTGTCATCTCTCCATGCCTCAAATGAAACGACTGCATCTCCCTCAGCCACCGCTCGACTAAGGATCCTAACAATGCCTGATCTAGCATGATGCGCCTCAACCGCGACACATAATAGAATCCCGCTCGTCGCAGTAGCTCCAAAACTGCAGGATGCTCAATTTGCCAGTGGTTCAATGTGCGACTATGCTCCACAAATTCAACCGGAGAATAACCCTGCAATAATATAAAAATCACATAATATTAGTACATAAAATTTCAAAGAAATAAAAAAAGTTAATGAAAAAAATATATATAACCTCATCTCTAATGCAAGTACATCTGTGGTGAGGCTCATCAGTCAATACAGATGCATCAATCGGTCCTGCCTCCTCGTGATCGTCCATCTGTAATAATACGAATAAATAAAAAAAAAATTATAATATGCGTGAAGTATTGTAAATTAATCAAAACAATTTACAACAATCAAGATATCAAACAATCAAGATATCAAACAATCAACCTAAACGACGACGTCTTTCGGTCCTTCTTTGTTGATTTTCAGGACATGTGCTTTTATAATGGCCGGGTTGTTTACACATACTACACTTGCTCCTACTACTTCCTGCGCCTTCGTCCATAATATTGCGAATGCGAGTAGATTTGGGTCGTCCTTTCTTTCTTCTCTCGTGTGGTGGAAGTATAGGTCTGTCATATGACTCAACCCAATAACGCCGATCGGGGACCGGATGGAACTGTGGTTCGTATGTATTACGAAAGAATTCGGTAGTATACCAACGGGAGCATAGACTATAATAATCTATGTTCATGTATAAGGAACTACAACAAGATAATATATGTGAACAAGGTAATCCCGTTAGTTGCAAACACAAACATGAACATGTAGAATTTATTCCATTGATAATGACTTGGTATTGCAAATCCCTTCCAGTAAGAACTTCAAATTCTTGATGTCCATATCGCCTAACTGTATGTGCTCTAGCAATTGACATTCGGCTATTGATAGTTTTATCCACATTCGATACAAATTGAGTAAACATTGCTGCTGCCTCTTGACGATGTTTTAGGAAGAATTCAACCACTCTGTGTAATGTTGCCATTACAAAAGCGGTAATTGGTAAATAACGAACTCCCCTCAGCACTCCATTTAAACTTTCTGAACGGTTCGTAGTCATAATGCAGAATCGTCGACCACCATCGAAAGCCTTAGCCCAATATGTTCTATCGGCATGAAGTCTGTCAACCCATTGCCAAGCATCATCATTCATTGCTTTCAATTCTTCCTTTAACGTGTTATATTCTCGTTCTTCTGAGGCACTCCCGATGGCATAAAATTTTCTAAGTAGATGTTTTGCTTTAAAATGAATATTCATATTAGCTTTCATGTGTCGCAAACACCATCGATGAGCATGTCCTTCTGATTGTGGGAATACAATTGCAACAAGGTTCGCAAGTCCTTTAAAGCGATCAGAAATTATTGTAATAACTCGAGATCGTGTTATGTATCTCCGTAGACAATTTAGAAACCACTCCCAACTCGAGCCATTCTCCCCCTCGCATATTGCGAATGCTAGCGGGTACAACCCACCATTGCCATCAACACCTGTGGCAATTAATGCATGGCCTCCATATTTTCCATACAAGTGCGTGGCATCGATACTAAGTATTGGCCGGCAATACGACCAACCATGAATCGAGGGTCCAAAAGCCCAAAAGGCGCGTGCAAACATTCTTGAAGTACTCGTCACTCTTGTAGTTTCAATCTTGGTAATAGTTCCGGGATTTGTTGTTTCTAACATTGAGAAATATCGAGGAAGGTCACAATATGATTGCTCCCAACTACCGTATATAATTTGTAATGCTTTATTCCGTGCCCGCCAAGCCTTACTATATGAAATGGTAACGTGAAACTCACTCCGAACTCTGGTTTGAACTTCTGTAGGACTCATAGCAAGCCTTGCCTTCATTGTGGGTAGTATATGTTGACATATAAAAGAAGATGTACAATTCCGATGCATTGTATTCAAAATAGGAATCATGCATGTATGTGGTCCTGCATAAGTCCTTACTTTAAAATGTGATGAACCTTTGGGTCGAGAGGCATGTAATCTCCATGGGCAAGAATTGACGAAACATCTCACAGTATATCTAGTTGTATTTAATTTAACAACTCTAAGTTGCACATTATGTTCAATGTGCCATCGATCCAAAGCATTCACCAAGGACGTCTTGTTAGAAAATACCCGATCTTTTCATTGATCATCACTCGGAGGACCTTGATCAACGTTTTGTTCAACAACGGTTTGATGAGTTAATTCATTACCCAGTAAAAAACGTTGTCGGTGATCTTTAAATTCTTCAAATTCTACCGGGTCCTCCACATCATCGTTGTTTGCAAATGAATTTTCAATCCATTCAATCCCTTCATCTTGAATGGCGCATGTGAGAGAATTCAAACCGCCATCATGATCAAAATCAATAGATTGTGGGATATCATCACTATCATCATCTGTAGAGTCCATATCAGTTTCACTTACATGCTCATCGTCACTGCTATTTATTTGCTCATTATCACTTTCCATTACAACCTCATTTTCATTTATATTTCTCAAATCTAGATCAGTGCATTCTCGATTGCTATATGATGGACCTTCATATAGATTATGATGGATAGTTGACCTGCAAAGGTATTTATGATTAACTATTCGAATCTATTAAGATTTTATATAATTAAATCATATAATCACTTACCGCTCATCAACTCCACCGAATAAAGATGGATCCACAGTGATATATGGTAATGATGTACTCACTGGCACATATGGGACTTCAGACACTCTGCAATACTTATAAAGTATAAATTATCCATTTTCCGCACCTATAGTAATAAAGGACAAAGATTGAAATTCAAAATTTAGTTCAATAAATTTTCATACCTTGATGTACGAATTCGTTCAAGATCGACATAATCTCTTTGGTAAACAGAGGTTGGACAGTCACGTGTAGTCAACACTTGCTTCTCTACGTATACTTTGATGCAACCATGAAATGGGAAAAAACTCATCACGCCTACAATCCCATGATCACTTGATATGTCAAGTAATTCCATTCATTAGGTCCCATTGGACATCGAACTGTTATGCGTAGACGGAACTCCGCTCGATCATAATTAGTGACCTTGTATATTTCTGCCTCGAAATCTCGAAATGTGATGTCGCGGCGAATTCCGATCAGTTCTTTATAACCACCAATGTATTGTGGTATATTATTGTTCACGACTAAATTTCCGTCCCAATGAATATAAAACGGAACACATTCACCAGACATACTGACGTACTAAAAATAACAATAAATAATATAACATTCGTCAGTTTGAGCTAAGGGAGCAGATCCAATTCAGCTTTAAATAGAAGTTGTTCAAAAAAATTACTGTAGTGTTATTCTTATAATACTAATATGATAATACTTTATCAAATCCGATCTAACCTAATTTGTTCGGTTGTTCATTGGTCATCACTATCTCGCAGTATGTCAGAAATTCTTGATTTTTCGAGACACGTGGCTCCTACAGAGGTTTTCCCTTTATCTCTTTTCTTTAGTCATTCATTACTTGTTTGATTATTCATTAATTTCCTTTTCTTCCCCTTTAGTTTTTTCTTTTTTCAAATCTGTTTACTTTGTTTTGAATAAATGTTTTGATTAGCGCAAAAAATAGCAGATTTGTACGCGTGATCAACAATACAAATTCAATGGTGGCTCATCAAATACACAGAGTTGCGCTAAGCGATTATCGGAGGCATGATTTCAACAGAAAACCAAGTATTTTAACAGGCAAAGCATCTTCCATCTTGATGACCAGTAGATTCATGATAAATATGCATCGAGAATAACAACTCTTAGTAAACTATAAATTAGCAAATGATCGAGTGTCACATGAGAAAAAGAGTTTTCTACAGTTAATATGGTTGATTGCAAATTGAAAGCATCACAAACTCGCTCAACTTTAACTCTTGTAGGTTCAGTTTCTTTTCTACAGCGTAGAACAACTGGCTGTGATTCATAAACTGGTTTTATTCAATGTATCATTAGTGCAATTTCTTACTCAGGCTCTAGAGGTAGTATATATTAGATTTGTTAATCTCGAGCTACATGAACTAAGTGTCTATGTTTGTAGCAATACTAGATAATCTACATTTACAAATTAAAAACCGGAGAACATTTATTCAAAACTTTAAACCAAATTAAAAAGGGGAAGGTACCGGAATGCAGCGGTGCTCGCGGACGACTGGGCGCGAAGCGGTGGTCGCGGCGTGCGCCTCTTTCTCCTCCTCCGACGACGGCGGCGGCTGCTACGGTGAGAGAGAGAAAGAGAGCGAGCGGAAGTATGCAGAGATGAGGAAGGAATGAGGGTCGGGGTCGGGGGTCGCGGCGTGCGCCTCTTTCTCCTCCCCCGACGACGGCGGCGGCGACTGCAGTGAGAGAGAGAGAGAGAGAGAGAGAGAGAGAGAGAGAGAGTGGAAGTGTGCAGAGATACGGTCTAAACAGGCTGTAGGGTTGGGCCGAGGTCGGGGGTCGGGGCTATAGGGTTTAGACACGCAGATGCAGGTTCAGCCTGCGTGTTCAACTATTTTGAGCACACTCACCCGGCTGACGTGGCACGCACACGTGGCGCCCAGTTGGCAGGTATAGGACCATTTTTGCAAATACAAATTTTATAGGGTAATTTTCAAAAATAAAAATTTTTAGAGGGTCATTTTAAAAAAAAACCCTAAAATTAATTAGTTCAATTTGAGCAGACACTAGAGTTTGGAGGGAGTCGTAGGAGTGAGTAGGAGGGGATGGCATTATGACGGAGGGGGTTAGCGTAGGATTAGGATGCGACGGCAGATTCACGAAGTCAGAATTTTAGTTTCAGTGGACCAAAAATATATTATACAAAATATATTAATTTTTAAAAAATATTAATAAAATAAGTTATATATAAATAATTTTTTATTTATTAACTTTTGAGTTTTTAATTTTTTATTTTAAAAAAAGAATCAAGTGTAGTTATTTTTTCTATTAAAATAATAGTGGTACAGAGATCTAAAAAAAATTATATTAAAAAATTAAATATTAATATCTAAAATAATTTGCAAATCTAATATTACTATACATTGGAGTCAATTAAATTAATATTTTACTATCATAGGACAACATTATTTTTTTAAAAAAAAATTATTTTGGTCCCTAAAATTTATATTATTTTAATATTTTTAATAATTTAATAATAAATATTTATATAATTTTAAAAATATTAGGAGGACCACGACTACTGCGGGTCTTCACATGGCTTCGTCCTGACGGCGGTGTAGCGGAGAGCGACGGTGACAAATTGAGGAGGGTGAGGAGGGGCAATAGAGGACACATGTGGTGGAGGTGTTGATGGTGACAGAGAAGGGGGTGGCGTGGTTTGAGAGAGGGGATGGGTGCCGACAGCAACGTGGCGAAGGAGATGCAATGGAGGAGGGAGAGGCAGAGCGAAAAGAGAGGATGGAGTGTAAAGAGGGAGATAGAAGAGGGTTAGAAAAAAAAAAAAATCAGTTAATTAATACGAATTTTGATAATATTTATTTTTAAAGTATAAGACAACTATAATTGATTTATGACGTATTTTTAATTTATTTCAACTATCATAAGTTTTTGGATTGAAATTTATCCTAAAAGATCGGCACATAAATGTGTATTCAAATAAAAAATAATGATAACTGAATGAACAAAATTATTAGAAAATCATTTGAATCAATCTGTATAATCAAATTTGAAACAAGACATGAATTATCTAAAAAAAACCTAAATCGCTAAATTGGCAATCCCACTAGTGATAGTATGAGGGCTTTTCAAGACAAATATGAAGTTCATGTTAGGATTTCCATATATGTGGCCTAATTAATTATATTTAAATTTGAATTTACTATAGATAAGGTCAATCCTAAAAGATATAGAATTACTTGATATGGTATATCTTATCCCTTTCCCATCCATTTAAATTAAATAGAATCATAATCAGACTTTGATGGGAAGTCGATCTGGAATCTATATAAAGGGATACTGGTCCTGCCACCAACTCTGGGCATTCTGGTAAGATTATTCATTAAATCCACACCACACGGAAGAGAGAAAGGAGGAGAAACCAGATTATCTACTTCGGTCGGTAATATTTAGTATTGCAACCGAATTTCTTGCTCTCGATGGCGCTCTGTTAGTTATTTTATAGTTTTATTTATGATCCTGAATATTGATATGTATTCGATTTTATTTTATACAATATAAATTCCATCAATTGGTATCAGAGCCAGTTAGATAAATTTAATATTGTATGCTTTATTAAATTGAATTGAATAATGATGAATTTATTTTTTTAAAAAACGGATTTTAGACTTTGAATCTAATTATATATAGTCAAGATTTTCTTGAAATATTGCCGCGTGGTATGATTTGTTTATGGCCATCTTATTATTGTTGATGCGCTTTATTTTTCTTTCTTTTTTTTTAAATTTGGATATCGTTATTTCTTAATTTCCCAATTTTGAAAAAGGCGTCATTAGGCCACTCGGTTTTGTTTATGTGTGACCTTACAGTACGACACCACTGCATCATTATGGCTTGTCATAATTTTGGGACTCTATGGTACCGTTTGGATTGGGGATAAGAGAGAATGAGTTATACCAGGGATAAGTATAAAGTTAGGTATAAGTTAGGTATAATGTGAAATTGTGTTTGGTTGGGAATGAGGCTTATACCAGGTACAAGAAAAAAAGTGTTTGGTAGTGATTGAAGAATAAGAGAAATAGAGAGTTGAATTTTGTGTTAAAAGATTAAAATATTTTTTTTTTTTTAATAATTTTTTTAAAATTAAAATTTCAAAATTTATTCAAATTTTAATATTTATTAATTTTAATTTTTATAAAAATTTTAAGTAGGAGCAAAAAAAAAAAGTTAATTTAAAAATTTTAAGTAGGAGTAAAAATTTTAATTTTAAAATTTATATAAATTTTAAAAAAATTATATAAATTTTAAAATTAATATTTTTTAAAAACAAAATAAAATTTTTAGATTTATTAAAATATAAAATTAAAAAAAATAAAATTTATAAAATTTAAAATTTAAAATTTAAATATTTTTAAAATATAAAAATTTTAATAAAAAAAAAAATCAAAAGAAGCATAAATTAAAAAAAAAAAGAAGCAAATGTCCTTCCCAAGGCATAGCCTCTGCCTTGGGAAGGGGCAGAATAGGAGAGAGAAGAGTAGAGAGAGAGGGAGTAGTTGTAGGGGAGGGGGGGGGGGGGGGGGGGGGGGGGGGGGGGGGGGGGGGGGGGATGGGATATCCTCCCCCAAACCGGGTTAACCCCCGTTTGGGGGGATATCCCATTCCCCCAATCCTGTTTTCGTTTGGTACAAAGGGGGGATATCCCCCTTGTGTACCCAATCCAAACAATGCCTATGGGTTGTTTGGATGAAATCCAATTAATTGAAGAAAAATTTTTTGGTTTGTGCCTCTTTTGGATCCGAGGCAATGTAATTCTTACGATTGTGGCTATCTTTCTTTTATTGGACTTTAATCTGTTATTAAAACTTATTTATTTGTTCCGAATTCATAAAAAATTACTTTTAATTATTATGTTTATTAATTCATCTTATTTCGATTCATGAGTTAATAAAGTATTGTGAACATAAAGAATCCGCTCACATAAGGATTTAAATTTTGCATATAATATTAATTTATCATAAATTCATTTATCTGATATTTATGGTGATATAATGGATATACATAATTTTTATGATTGCAATGTTATATTTTAAATTATTGCATCCATACTTATGTATATCATAAAGTGTTATTTTGATCAGATATAACATGAAAATTAAATAATCATAATTATTGTTAGATTATTTAAATCTAGACGCTAAGTTAAATTAATTTATTATTTCGATTAATTAGGTGCAAGCCAAAGCGGCCATAACTAAAGAATAATAAATTAATTTACTTTAAAGTAGCGTTCTTTTGGATAATTTTCATGTTAATTATATGGTACTAAGTCAAATTAATTTATTGTTTCAACTGTTCGGGTGCAAGCCAAAGCGGCCTCGTTCAGAAGAAATAGTGAATTAATCGCTTTAAAGAAGTGCATGTAGAAATTGCACCCTATTGTTTTGTTTAGTACGATTCTAGACATAAAGGTATATGGGTGGTGTAGGATGGTAATTTTCTTGTAACTCGTTTGGAGAAATTTGCCTGGCCAAAGCTGACAATTTCTTTATATGGGAAACTTAAAATTATCACGATCTACAGAAAGTCTAAATTAATTTCTGATAAAGAAATTACATATTTATGCTCGTAACTCTGCTCCCAAAGGAGGGTTATGATGTCATATAAAATATATGCATAAAGAAAGAAAGAAAAATATTTATGCTCATAATTCTGCTCCCAAAAGAGGTGTTGTGATGTCATATAAATTATATTTTTCTAATTTTGGTGTGAAATATTATGATGTGATTTCTTATTAATAAAGACATGCATTTTATTTTTCAGCTATGAATTCATCCTTTGTTCCTATTGGTGATTCTGTTCCTATGCTTAATGGTTCTAATTACTCGGAGTGGAAAGAACAGATTATGCTTACATTAGGGTGTATGGATCCCGATTTGGCTCTAAGAGAGGAAAAACCTCTTCCTCTTACAAATCAAAGTACGCCAATCCAAACAGCATCTTTGGAAAAGTGGGAGCGCTCTAATCGACTTAGTTTGATGCTGATGAATGCGCGTGTCGGTAAAAACATTCGGAACTCAATTCCTGAATGTAAAATAGCCCGCGATTTCTTAAATGCTGTGGAGCAACAGTTTGTAAGCTCCAGTAAAGCTTTGGTGAGTACCCTAATGAATAAACTGTCTTCCATGAAGTACTCCGGAAAAAGCTCGATTCGCGAGCACATTATGAAAATGCGAGATATTGCAGCGCAGCTCACTGCACTTGAAGTAACCATCTCTGATTTATTCTTAGTGCACTTTATTTTGAACTCCTTACCATCTGAATATGGATAATTTCAGATCTCTTATAACACACATAAGGATAAATGGTCAATCAATGAATTGTTGACTATGTGTGTGCAAGAGGAAGGCAGATTGATACAAGAAAAATAAAATACAGTTGACTTTGTTTCTCACAAGGGACAAATAAAGCGTACTAAGAATGGTAAAGGCAAGAATGACTCAAAAAAGAAGAACATGGAAGTCATGTCTGGTTCACAAAGCCAATCAAGTAATTGGACTCCCAAGTGCTTCTTTTGCAAGAAAATGGGTCATATAAAGAAAGACTGTCTAAAGTATCAGAAATGGCTCCAGAAGAAAGGTAAGTTTCTGGTTTTGATGCATGAGTTGCATTTAGTTTCTGTTCCATCTAATACTTGGTGGATTGACTCTGGTGCCACATGCGGAATTTTTTTTAAAATAACCCTCCCAAATATGTATATTTGCCAAATAACCCTATTAAATTTTTTTTTGTAAAACTAACCCTCCTTTTGCTAGCAAGGCGCCACGGAGGACGGACGACCTAAAGGCGTTGAATCGTTCAGCGTCTTCAGTATACTCCCTGAAGACGCTGAATCATTCAGCGTCTCCACAAAAACCCTGTGAAGACGCTGAATGATTCAGCGTTTTCAATCAAGACTGAAGACGCTGAATCATTCAACGTCTTCATAAATACCTGTGAGAACCAGTGTCTTCATAGTATATGCTGAAGACGCTGATTTAATCAGCGTCTTCATCATATATGCCGAAGGCACTGATTCATTCAGCGCCTTCAGCATCCCATATGAAGGCGCTGAGGACTTGGCCAATTTTTGCGAAAATTGGCTAAGTCCTCAGATATAAAGGCGCTGAATCATATACTTGTTAGAGGCGCTGAATGGTTCAGCGCCTTTAATATTTATGTTAGAGGCGCTGAATGGTTCAGCGTCTTTAACATTTATGTTAGAGGCGCTGAATGGTTCAGCGCCTTTGATTTATGTTAGAGGCGCTGAATGGTTCAGCGTCTTTAACATGTCACGCCCCGAGTTTAAAAACCAGCGTCTAAAATTTTTTTTCTTTTTTTTTTGAAATCAGAGTTTAAAACCAGCTAGGGCGCAACAGACCGCCACATATATAGAAGAGTCCCAATCCCACTGGGGATTGAGCCTTTTCTATATATGCACGGCTAGCTTGGCAAACAATCAGAGTACTAACTACGTACATTTATTACAACACAGATATTAACTTACAGTTACACAGCTATCACCACTTTTCAATACATTTTCTTTGTTACATCAAATAATTAAATACTTGGGCTATCGGCTGTCCATGGGTCAAGCTCTATCTCGTGATCTCACCAACTCGTCCCGACATCTCAACACCCGCTCGACCTGAAAAACAGTCACCCGAGGGTGTGAGACACACCGGAGTGTATCCCAGTGGGCACGACGAGCCGAGAAATAGCAGATCGTACCTACTGGTATACAATGCTAGAGGATAGTAATAGATCATGGGTTAGGATAAAGCAGATATATAACTGGTGCTGTAAAGAAAGTAAATCTCATAATCTGGGTACAAGCATAGGAGATAACTTTAGCAGAAAAGAAAACATAACCCAAACAATCCTATATCAGGATAAAAGCAGGTTATAGCTAGAGCAGGATAACATAACTAAGGAACTATAATCAAGGCATCTAGGAGTTAGGACAATCGGCAAGATAATTATAATCAAAGGCATCGCATAGAATCATATTAAGGTAGATAACTAGAAGCCAGATCAAAGGAAGAAGCATGTTAAAGCAACTTAACGACACATGCATCAAATAAATGACATATCAAATTACCCAATTACCAGTCACCATATTGGTTCCACAAAACCCTCAGGTGAATTTGCCCATTTGGCACTCTCTGATTGACATTCCCCCCACAAGGGGTCACGGATTGCTATTGCTAACCACTTTACCGGTAAAGAACATCGCTGCGGGTAGCAAATCCGCTGATGTTCGTGAAGTACAACGGTGCGGGCGAATCATATGCAAATGCTCAAACTGGCGGTCCACTGACCGGGTAATCGGCTACAAGCCGGGAAATCCCCACTGGGATGCAATAGCAAAATCAACTGAATCTCAACTCTCATGCAGGAATAATCAGCAGATAATCAACTGTATCTCAACTCATATGCAAGATCAAAGGCAAATCTCAACTCAGCAAATCTCAACTCAATCAGGCAGACCAACCAAACATACAAAACTGAACACATATTTTTGAGAAAACTATTTTGAAAAGTCCAAACCTCGAAGAGCGTTGCCCTCGTCCTATCAAACAAGAACAGACTCAGGCGACACTACGAAGCTTGGGTTTCCAAACCTCGCAGAGCAATTGCCTTTGTCCTATCAAACAAGAACAGACTCCGGCGACCCTACGAAGCTCGGTAAAACATTGGTTGATTAAAATTATGCGTTCAACAGTGTAATATTTGATCATCAGGAAAGCAAGCTCAACATCTATTAACCAACGAATGCAAATGCGGAATATAATCAAAAATCTCTAAAACATAGATCAGGATGTAACACCAGCCAATCACGAAGGCAAAACGGAATATAATCAACAGCCACTATGAAATAGAACCAGGTTTAGCAACTACAGACCAAGTCATACTGTCCAAACACATGCAGTTTTAAGAAAAATCATTAAAACAGGTTTTGGGTTCAAACCTCGCAGAGCAATGCCTTTGTCCTATCAAACAAGAACAGACTCAGGCGACCCTGCGAAGCTTGGGTAAAAACGTTAGTTAAATGAAAATATACATGTGTTCAGGAGTACAAGCCCAGCAAACAAAGATCACCAGGCACAAGTATGTCCAATCAGGCGTGGAAAAATCCAGATAATCATAGGAGCAACCGGGAAACGGCTAAAGATCATGCAGGGCAATCAAGTATAGACAGAGACTATAGATCAAGCATAATTGATCGAAAGGAATGGCAAGCTCAAGCATTAATAGATCAATATAATAATCAAGCATAGGAGTGCAACTACTGATCAATCAGTCAAAGCAATATATATTACGATCAAAGGCAGACAGGCTCAATTATAACCTAGGTTAACAAAAGCAGGAGTCCAACCAATACCGTACACCGAGGGCCGAAATGATAAAGCCCGGACCGAAGATAACCCACCTGATATAACGCAGGCGGCTAATCTGAACCAACTGTATGCTCAGCACACCAGATGCTACCGAATAACCCTGAATGTGAATTAAGGTTCAGGAATTAACAAATCAGTTTACTAACCAGTATACGATGTGATTTTTGCATCTAGACCCCTAGAGTTTTCAAATTTTCACTTTTAGTGCGAATTTGAGCACTGTTTTTGCCAGTTCTTTTAGCAGGAAAATCATTTTAACATTCCGTCACTTCCAGCAGGTTACTTATGTCTTGCTGAACACCGTGCACACCCATTTGTGGCATCACGGGTTTCGAGGCAAACTTTGGCCCATAATATAAGCACTAATATAGCCTTAATGTCATTTTGTTTCTTCGGGACTTCAAACAGAAATTTTAACGCGAGCATCGCGTCCAGTGACCCCAAATTAGCCTAGGGCACACTGTCGCGGCTTCGCAAATACTTTAAAACAAGGTTTTGTCCCAACATTATTGTTTTATGTTGATTTTAGCCATAACTTCTGTTCCAAACTTCAAACAGCAAAAGTATATATATCAAACTTGTTCTAATTACTGCTGGGATACCAGGGCTTGCACTGGTTACAGCCCAGGTGTGCTGGTTCAAGCAGAACCCATGCCATGTTCACTTAAAGTTACACAATGCTCCAAATGTTAATCCACACAGAATCTGTTTTATCTGAAGTGAGCACAGAGCTCAGGGGACCATTTGGAACAACTTTCATATTTATACTTTTATCAAATTCAGTTTGAAAGTTCATTGAGGCATTATATCAAACACATGGTGTGCACAATCTAAACATATACACTTAACACAAATCCGAATCTGGTTCTCTGCAGGAAAAGGGTCTGGAGCTCTCCAACTTGGATCATTTTGATCCCCAGAGATTTTGGAGCAACTCCTCCCAAGTTGGGAGCAGCCCAAAACCTCGGGTTGGCCGAGTTCCATTGATGAAGAAGATGAAGGTTGCATTGATTTCTGTGATGCTCTATCCGAAAGGTCTGGGGCTCAACCAAATGCACCAGTAGGTGCCATTTGTTCCACTGAGGCTTACCAGACCCCAGGCTGGCCTCGAGGTGCGGCGGCGGCGCGGTGGAGCAAAGCTCCGATTTGGAGCTTGAACCCTCTAATGGCGAATTCTTCCAGAGGCATTATGGAGCTCTCCAACTTGGATCGAAACACTCCATGAGGCCACAGGAAGCTTCTCGACCCTTCCTTCCCGGCCGGAGGTGGCCGGAACTCCGGCGGCCGCAAATAATGCAATTCCGGGTTCATCCATGGCCGCACCATTTTGGTGCTGCATGGGTGCCATGCAAATGCATGGGAGCACTCCTCTCATTCCCAGTAAGGCTTCTGGGTAGGTTTCCGGCGTCGAAAAATCTCGCCGGCGCCGGAGTTGCATTCTCGGCCGCATGCATAAAAAAACTCAAAATTAGGGCATCAACTTTCTCCTAAGTTACTCCACCCTCCTCCCCCATACTTTGCAGATTTCTTCTATATGTCCTACAGTCCCTACACACCAAATTTGGTGTGCTAAAGTCCAGTGGTTGCCGAGTTCTTCAAAGGTGGAGCTAAACTAGGTTTCCGGCGACCCATTGTGGCCGCCGGCCAACCGTGCTGCATGGGGGCTCGGGGATTTTCTGGGATGATGCTTAGGGCCTAGGAAACCGACTGCACGTGGTCTAGGGGCTAACATACACTGGTTTGAAACCCTCACCTTGGCCGAGCTCGGGGAAGAAGGAGGAAGCCGGATCTTGGTTCCCTCTCCACGCGCGGCCACGGCTTGCTCCAGCAAGGTCCTTCAAGCACCAGGGACTCCTCATACACCTCCTAATCCAACCTTGAAGAGGTCTGGTCCAACTTCACACTTCGTCGAAAAAAGAAAAGAAAGAAAAAGGTGGCTGCGGCGGCGCTCGGCGGCGGCTGGGGTCGGGTACACCAGGGCTCGGTTGCGGCCTCTCTGTGAAGCTCTCAGAAGAAGGTTGGGCTAAACCTAAAGCTCTTGGTTGAACTTTGCTTCAAGAACTCAAGAGAAGATCCTATTTATAGCTTTCTCACCTTAACTCCGGTGACCCGAGCGGGCGGAGGTTACGGCAGCCGATGAGCCGCGTCGGTTATGGTCTAAAGATGCTGGTGGAGCTTCAGTTACTGAAGAGGAAGAGGCAGGGTCTCGGGTACACACCAACACATGTGTTAAATGCACATTTTGCACAAAACCCCCTACACTCTTATCCCTAAACTCTAGGGTCCCATCTGTAGGTAACAAATGCACCCAGAACCCTCACCATATAGTCCCTAAACAATTAGTGCATAAAATATTAACTTTTTATATACATTAGTCCAATTTTAGGTGCTTTTCACGCATTTCGAGGCAATCCTCTCATCAAAATGCGAAACGGACTTCGCCACGACGTCCGTCTCGTCGAGACCTGTCAGGTAGCGTATTTGTTTGGTTCGTTCGACGCCCGGATTAAAAGTCGTTCCATAAAGTTCAACTCAATATAGCGCGTGGCACGCACTTCGATGCACCCGGATCGCCAAACGCGAAATCCGTCAGCGCCATCGCGCTCAGAACGTCGAAATTAGCTAGGACTCATTACTAATACCCCTATGTCAAAATTCTAGATAGTGGTTCGACCATTAGTGGAAGCGAGGGATTAAAAATTCGAAGGTTACTATTCACCTAAGTCGCGGGGCCCGCTTTTTGATTTCTGATTTCTGGAAGATCCGACCGTCGGATCGAAAACATATGAATATGAAATTTCTATGTTTCGACGAGGCGATCGCTATGGTGATCTCGGATTTTCCAGATCAGACCCTGATCAAAAGTCAACATTTCTGGGCCCACTATTGGCCCACCATCACTCCACTTTTGCCAAAATTGACAAATTTTAAATATTTAAAAGCAAACAGAGGTTTTTAAATTCTGGATTACTACATCACCCACAACTTCTAAGAAGTTTCGTCCCCGAAACTTAACAAAACAAACTTTAAAAATTTTCTAAAACACCCAAAATATCAGTTCTCTAAGTATTACTTTATTACATCACTAGCACCACGCCGAGTGCGAGCCATAACTGCAACAGTCAACGATTTATTTCAGTACCGTCGACCCACAACTTCTGTTTTGACCTATCAGACTTAGAACACTACCCAGCGCTCTCTCGTGACACAGGTCATCCTAGGGTTCGTTCCTAGCCAAACCTAGACACTTGCGTTTCCTATTTCTCTAATACCATCTAATCTGTCACGCCCCGAGTTTAAAAACCAGCGTCTAAAATTTTTTATTTTTTTTTTTGAAATCAGAGTTTAAAACCAGCTAGGGCGCAACAGACCGCCACATATATAGAAGAGTCCCAATCCCACTGGGGATTGAGCCTTTTCTATATATGCACGGCTAGCTTGGCAAACAATCAGAGTACTAACTACGTACATTTATTACAACACAGATATTAACTTACAGTTACACAGCTATCACCACTTTTCAATACATTTTCTTTGTTACATCAAATAATTAAATACTTGGGCTATCGGCTGTCCATGGGTCAAGCTCTATCTCATGATCTCACCAACTCGTCCCGACATCTCAACACCCGCTCGACCTGAAAAACAGTCACCCGAGGGTGTGAGACACACCGGAGTGTATCCCAGTGGGCATGACGAGCCGAGAAATAGCAGATCGTACCTACTGGTATACAATGCTAGAGGATAGTAATAGATCATGGGTTAGGATAAAGCAGATATATAACTGGTGCTGTAAAGAAAGTAAATCTCATAATCTGGGTACAAGCATAGGAGATAACTTTAGCAGAAAAGAAAACATAACCCAAACAATCCTATATCAGGATAAAAGCAGGTTATAGCTAGAGCAGGATAACATACTAAGGAACTATAATCAAGGCATCTAGGAGTTAGGACAATCGGCAAGATAATTATAATCAAAGGCATCGCATAGAATCATATTAGGTAGATAACTAGAAGCCAGATCAAAGGAAGAAGCATGTTAAAGCAACTTAACGACACATGCATCAAATAAATGACATATCAAATTACCCAATTACCAGTCACCATATTGGTTCCACAAAACCCTCAGGTGAATTTGCCCATTTGGCACTCTCTGATTGACATTCCCCCCACAAGGGGTCACGGGTTGCTATTGCTAACCACTTTACCGGTAAAGAACATCGCTGCGGGTAGCAAATCCGCTGATGTTCGTGAAGTACAACGGTGCGGGCGAATCATATGCAAATGCTCAAACTAGCGGTCCACTAACCGGGTAATCGGCTACAAGCCGGGAAATCCCCACTGGGATGCAATAGCAAAATCAACTGAATCTCAACTCTCATGCAGGAATAATCAGCAGATAATCAACTGTATCTCAACTCATATGCAAGATCAAAGGCAAATCTCAACTCAGCAAATCTCAACTCAATCAGGCAGACCAACCAAACATACAAAACTGAACACATATTTTTGAGAAAACTATTTTGAAAAGTCCAAACCTCGAAGAGCGTTGCCCTCGTCCTATCAAACAAGAACAGACTCAGGCGACACTACGAAGCTTGGGTTTCCAAACCTCGCAGAGCAATTGCCTTTGTCCTATCAAACAAGAACAGACTCCGGCGACCCTACGAAGCTCGGTAAAACATTGGTTGATTAAAATTATGCGTTCAGCAGTGTAATATTTGATCATCAGGAAAGCAAGCTCAACATCTATTAACCAACGAATGCAAATGCGGAATATAATCAAAAATTTCTAAAACATAGATCAGGATGTAACACCAGCCAATCACGAAGGCAAAACGGAATATAATCAACAGCCACTATGAAATAGAACCAGGTTTAGCAACTACAGACCAAGTCATACTGTCCAAACACATGCAGTTTTAAGAAAAATCATTAAAACAGGTTTTGGGTTCAAACCTCGCAGAGCAATGCCTTTGTCCTATCAAACAAGAACAGACTCAGGCGACCCTGCGAAGCTTGGGTAAAAACGTTAGTTAAATGAAAATATACATGTGTTCAGGAGTACAAGCCCAGCAAACAAAGATCACCAGGCACAAGTATGTCCAATCAGGCATGGAAAAATCCAGATAATCAAAGGAGCAACCGGGAAACGGCTAAAGATCATGCAGGGCAATCAAGTATAGACAGAGACTATAGATCAAGCATAATTGATCGAAAGGAATGGCAAGCTCAAGCATTAATAGATCAATATAATAATCAAGCATAGGAGTGCAACTACTGATCAATCAGTCAAAGCAATATATATTACGATCAAAGGCAGACAGGCTCAATTATAACCTAGGTTAACAAAAGCAGGAGTCCAACCAATACCGTACACCGAGGGCCGAAATGATAAAGCCCGGACCGAAGATAACCCACCTGATATAACGCAGGCGGCTAATCTGAACCAACTGTATGCTAAGCACACCAGATGCTACCGAATAACCCTGAATGTGAATTAAGGTTCAGGAATTAACAAATCAGTTTACTAACCAGTATACGATGTGATTTTTGCATCTAGACCCCTAGGGTTTTCAAATTTTCACTTTTAGTGCGAATTTGAGCACTGTTTTTGTCCGTTCTTTTAGCAGGAAAATCATTTTAACATTCCGTCACTTCCAGCAGGTTACTTATGTCTTGCTGAACACCGTGCACACCCATTTGTGGCATCACGGGTTTCGAGGCAAACTTTGGCCCATAATATATGCACTAATATAGCCTTAATGTCATTTTGTTTCTTCGGGACTTCAAACAGAAATTTTAACGCGAGCATCGCGTCCAGTGACCCCAAATTAGCCTAGGGCACACTGTCGCGGCTTCGCAAATACTTTAAAACAAGGTTTTGTCCCAACATTATTGTTTTATGTTGATTTTAGCCATAACTTCTGTTCCAAACTTCAAACAGCAAAAGTATATATATCAAACTTGTTCTAATTACTGCTGGGATACCAGGGCTTGCACTGGTTACAGCCCAGGTGTGCTGGTTCAAGCAGAACCCATGCCATGTTCACTTAAAGTTACACAATGCTCCAAATGTTAATCCACACAGAATCTGTTTTATCTGAAGTGAGCACAGAGCTCAGGGGACCATTTGGAACAACTTTCATATTTATACTTTTATCAAATTCAGTTTGAAAGTTCATTGAGGCATTATATCAAACACATGGTGTGCACAATCTAAACATATACACTTAACACAAATCCGAATCTGGTTCTCTGCAGGAAAAGGGTCTGGAGCTCTCCAACTTGGATTATTTTGATCCCCAGAGATTTTGGAGCAACTCCTCCCAAGTTGGGAGCAGCCCAAAACCTCGGGTTGGCCGAGTTCCATTGATGAAGAAGATGAAGGTTGCATTGATTTCTGTGATGCTCTATCCGAAAGGTCAGGGGCTCAACCAAATGCACCAGTAGGTGCCATTTGTTCCACTGAGGCTTACCAGACCCCAGGCTGGCCTCGAGGTGCGGCGGCGGCGCGGTGGAGCAAAGCTCCGATTTGGAGCTTGACCCCTCTAATGGCGAATTCTTCCAGAGGCATTATGGAGCTCTCCAACTTGGATCGAAACACTCCATGAGGCCACAGGAAGCTTCTCGACCCTTCCTTCCCGGCCGGAGGTGGCCGGAACTCCGGCGGCCGCAAATAATGCAATTCCGGGTTCATCCATGGCCGCACCATTTTGGTGCTGCATGGGTGCCATGCAAATGCATGGGAGCACTCCTCTCATTCCCAGTAAGGCTTCTGGGTAGGTTTCCGGCGTCGGAAAAGCTCGCCGGCGCCGGAGTTGCATTCTCGGTCGCATGCATAAAAAAACTCAAAATTAGGGCATCAACTTTCTCCTAAGTTACTCCACCCTCCTCCCCCATACTTTGCAGATTTCTTCTATATGTCCTACAGTCCCTACACACCAAATTTGGTGTGCTAAAGTCCAGTGGTTGCCGAGTTCTTCAAAGGCGGAGCTAAACTAGGTTTCCGGCGACCCATTGTGGCCGCCGGCCAACCGTGCTGCATGGGGGCTCGGGATTTTCTGGGATGATGCTTAGGGCCTAGGAAACCGACTGCACGTGGTCTAGGGGCTAACATACACTGGTTTGAAACCTCACCTTGGCCGAGCTCGGGGAAGAAGGAGGAAGCCGGATCTTGGTTCCCTCTCCACGCGCGGCCACGGCTTGCTCCAGCAAGGTCCTTCAAGCACCAGGGACTCCTCATACACCTCCTAATCCAACCTTGAAGAGGTCTGTCCAACTTCACACTTCGTCGGAAAAGAAAAGAAAGAAAAAGGTGGCTGCGGCGGCGCTCGGCGGCGGCTGGGGTCGGGTACACCAGGGCTCGGTTGCGGCCTCTCTGTGAAGCTCTCAGAAGAAGGTTGGGCTAAACCTAAAGCTCTTGGTTGAACTTTGCTTCAAGAACTCAAGAGAAGATCCTATTTATAGCTTTCTCACCTTAACTCCGGTGACCCGAGCGGCCGGAGGTTACGGCAGCCGATGAGCCGCGTCGGTTATGGTCTAAAGATGCTGGTGGAGCTTCAGTTACTGAAGAGGAAGAGGCAGGGTCTCGGGTACACACCAACACATGTGTTAAATGCACATTTTGCACAAAACCCCCTACACTCTTATCCCTAAACTCTAGGGTCCCATCTGTAGGTAACAAATGCACCCAGAACCCTCACCATATAGTCCCTAAACAATTAGTGCATAAAATATTAACTTTTTATATACATTAGTCCAATTTTAGGTGCTTTTCACGCATTTCGAGGCAATCCTCTCATCAAAATGCGAAACGGACTTTGCCACGACGTCTGTCTCGTCGAGACCTGTCAGGTAGCGTATTTGTTTGGTTCGTTCGACGCCCGGATTAAAAGTCGTTCCATAAAGTTCAACTCAATATAGCGCGTGGCACGCACTTCGATGCACCCGGATCGCCAAATGCGAAATCCGTCAGCGCCATCGCGCTCAGAACGTCGAAATTAGCTAGGACTCATTACTAATACCCCTATGTCAAAATTCTAGATAGTGGTTCGACCATTAGTGGAAGCGAGGGATTAAAAATTCGAGGGTTACTATTCACCTAAGTCGCGGGGCCCGCTTTTTGATTTCTGATTTCTGGAAGATCCGACCGTCGGATCGAAAACATATGAATATGAAACTTCTATGTTTCGACGAGGCGATCGCTATGGTGATCTCGGATTTTCCAGATCAGACCCTGATCAAAAGTCAACATTTCTGGGCCCACTATTGGCCCACCATCACTCCACTTTTGCCAAAATTGACAAATTTTAAATATTTAAAAGCAAATAGAGGTTTTTAAATTCTGGATTACTACATAACATTTATGTTAGAGGCGCTGAACCATTCAGCGCTTTTAACCACAGTAACAACAAGCAATTTTTTTCAAGTCAAAAAAATAAAATTTGTACAACAAGTTTCATAACAAAATGAAAAATACAAAAAATTTCACAACATCTAGACATTGAGCTAAAACATTCAGAAATAATGTGGAACAATTTCACAACATTCAGATATAATAGTTGAGTAACAACAAAAAAATGTAATCAAAAAAATGTTAATAAAACACCCTCAAACTCAAAATTGAGATAAAACTCAATTTTGAGCTTATCCTCTCCCTCGATCTCCTCGGCCACGCTTACGTCCACGCCCTCGCGGACGCCCACGCCCACGAGGAACAACTAGCTCGATAATCGGCATATCATCAAGATGCTCGGCCGCTGCCAACTGATCGAGCTCCTCGATAATACCACCCTCATCATGCTGAGCAATATGTTGGATCTCCTGTGGTGATGATGACGAGGGACGAAGACGTGAATATGTCGATGCAAATGATGTCCGTGATACAGGAGGCGGGAGTGAGTCTAACGTCGAGAGAAATGTCATAGGGGCCTGAATAGGGGGAGATGGAGATCGTGGCACCTGAAATGGCATAAATAGTTAGTTAATTTGAATTTGAAGACTTAATTTGAAATTTCTAGTGATATGAAGTTACTTGATGACTCGAGGACGATGCGTGAGCATAATCTCCTCATCCCTCAGCAACTCTGACAGTAGGTACCGACGGTAGATTTTGCAATACCATATGAATATGCTCGCGCATATCTGTAAGAGTCCCGAATATCCTCGTAGGCGACGGACGATCATGCAATAACTGGCCTATAGTAGTATCCATCTGACGTAGTGTGTCTGCCTGCATTTCAATGGACAAATTAAATTTATATTAAATATACAAAACATGTTAAATTTATATATATAAATTATTATACCATTGTCCTCTCGATATGCCCACGGGGATGAAAAGTCAGCGGAGGACGCTGCACTGGACGATATATCCATCTCCTCGTAATCGTCCAGTACCATTGCATGTATATGGATACCACCTGTAGTGGGTCCTCACCAGCAGCCGGGAGCTGATCAACAATGTGATCTAGCCTCTCAGACCACCTCTCAATGTGTACAGCGTGAAATGCACTCCAATCCTCATCCGGACGCCCACGTGATGTCACGCGTCGGATGGACTCCACATTGAGAGGTATATGCTGGAGAAGACCGAATTGCCGCAGGACTCTGTCTGGTACATGCATCTCTACTATGTGATAGCAGATGATGACTGTCCTTGAACGCCAGACTTGCGAGCCCTGTACACAGAAGTCTGGTAATGCAGCTAAAATCTCATCTGTGTACGGCATCCATATAACCTGTTAATGACACAAAATGATCAGTTAGTATAAAAATGTTTAGAAAAAATATATTTAAAGTATTGATTTAAACATCTACATACATGCATCTCTCTCTGCTGATCTAACTCATCTCTATAAAACTCAATGTCAGTGGTCCTGACATTGGCTCTGAATCGTAGTCCTCCGGCGTTTGCCCATCTAGATTGTAAAATATATATATTAGTTGCAATTACATTTGAAATACAAAAATCTATTATATTAAATAAATATCTTACCGGCAACCCAGAAGGAGATCTACAAGGTCGGGTAGCGCTAGGACGCCTATAGGTCGGCCGATATGAATATGCTCCCAAGCCCAAATCTATATATTAACACAAACGACTTAATATTAGAAATAAAATATTAAATACCAATATTAACATAATAATGAAATCAAAATATTATATATTATATCTGCAATAGCGTCCCAAAACAACAATACTCGGCCTTCTCGTACAGTGAGGCAAGTCCTAGCGCTTGATACATATAAGCCAAGGCAGCTGCACCCCATGCATAAGCCCCGTAGAGATGAAAATCAGCCAAAAGTGATAGCCACTTTAGGTGAACTCTGTGTCCGCTGGGGTTGGAAAACAAACTACACCCGATTTGATATAACATATATGCACGGGCTGTAGCTGCGACTACTTCTGCAGGGGCATCTAGCGGTATATGGCTGTACTGATGATATAGCCACGTTAGGCGTATCTGCGACCCCTTTATTTTGTCGGGCACAGCTCCCAACAATGCCTCGCATAGCGGCACCCACTCTTGAAGTGAAGTTCCCGTTACTGGTGGACCGTCGACACGGAGACCTGAAATAACCGCCACATCCTGGAGTGTGACGGTCATCTCACCATGTCGAAAGTGGAACGTCTGGGTCTCCGGTCTCCACCTCTCGGCAAGGGCGGCTAGTAAAGCCTGATCCAGCTGCACGCGTCTCAAGCGTGCTACCCCGTAAAATCCAGACAGTCGGATTAGATCTAGTACAGCTGGATGGTCAAGCTCCCACTGGTTGAGCTTCCGCCCATGCTCTGAGAACTCCACCGCATGATACCCCTGTAATGCCAAAACAAATATAGTTAGCTCTTACATCAATTCAGCTTATTTATAATATTTCAAAAAATAAAAATTTATAGCTCTTACCTCAGTCCTGATAAAGGCGGACCTATGGCGATGCTGGTCTACTAAGACAGATGGATCAACTGGCCCCGCGTCCTCGTGATCTGCCATCTGCAATAAGCAATCTACATATTAGTAACATGATAGCTAAAAATAATTAAATATTAAGACAAGATAAATATAATTGTGTAAATCATACGCCGGCGTCCTTGTTGCACTCTTTTTGTATTTTGTGGACAAGTGCTCCTATAATGGCCTTCCTGCTTACAAATAGAGCATTTTCTCATCGACCACCCCCCTCGTCCATTATATTATGAATACGTGTAGATCGTGGACGACCTTTCTTCCTTCGTATAGGAGGCGGTACAATCGGGGGACCTTGGGGTCGTGGCCAGTGCCGTCTATCAGGAACAGGATGAAAATGTGGTGCGTACGCCGCACGATAGCAGTCTGTACTATACCAGGGTGAACAAAAATTCTGGTAGGGTAATCTCATATGTGATGTACTACAAACTGCTAAGACATGCGAGCAAGGTATTCCTATTAGATAAAATTCACAACATGAACATTCAACATTTGTTCTATTGACGATCACTTTGTAGTCGAAATCTCCAGTTTTAACTTCAAATTCTGTGAGTCCAAATCTTTCAACATGATGTCCCCGCGCCGTATCTAGATTTTCAGTAATCATATTTTTGACTTTAGGGACAAAAGCGTCCGTCGAATGTTCACCGGCCGCACGGCGCTCGCAGAAATACTTATTAAGCTTATAAAAAGTAGCCGCAACAAAAGCCGTGATAGGCAAACCACGAGTGTCCTTAAGAACCCCATTTAACGATTCAGAAAGATTTGTAGTCATCAATCCAAACCGGCGGCCTCCATCAAATGCTCTTGCCCAGTACTCTTTATATCTGTCAAGATCATGGACCCACTGCCAAGCATCGTGATCCAACACATCTAATTCTTCCTTCAGCTGATTATATGCCGTCGGTGTTGCAGCAATTCCGATCTGCCAGAATTTATCTAACAAAGTGTCGTTCTTGAAGCGCTTTTTCATGTTTGCTTTCATATGTCGAAGACACCAACGATGCGAGTGACCCCGTGCTGGAGGATAGATAGTAGCCACTATTTCCCTCAATCTAGAAAATCGATCAAATATAAAATAAATGGCTCTATCACGGGTAACATACTGACGCAAGTTATGCAAAAACCATCGCCAACTCCCGGTATTCTCCCCCTCACAAATTGCAAATGCCAAAGGATATAATCCATCATTTGCATCTGCAGCCGTCGCTATCAAAGCATGACCTTCGTATTTGCCGTACATATGTGTGGCATCAATACTCACCACCGGCCGACAATGTGCGAATCCATGGATCGAAGGTCCAAATGACCAAAAAACACGACCAAAGGGAAAAATGCCATCAGCGGGCCACCTATGATCCAGACGCCATAAAGTACCATGATTAGAATTCTTTACCATAGTAAGGTAACGAGGCAAGTCTGTATACGATTGCTCCCAGCTCCCGTAAATAATTTGTAATGCTTTACTCTTTGATTGCCAAGCCTTCCAATATGTTATGTCAGTATGGTACTTTGCTCGCACCGTATCTCGAATTTCTTTTGGCGTCATATTAAGTCTAACCTTTAATGTCGGAAGAATCAATTGACATATAAGGGTCGAATTACAATTACGGTGCGCCGCGTTCAGTATTGGAATTACACATGTGTGTGGCCCAGCATATGTTTTTACCCTAAAGTATGTCGTATCTTTGGGTACTGAAGCATGTAATCTCCAAGCACATCCCTCTACTAAGCATTTGACAGTGTAAGTCGTTCTTGTAGATTTCAATACTTTCATTTGTACATTATGCTCAATATGCCACCGGTCTAGAGCATCCAATAAAGATGCCTTATCTTGAAAGACACGTCCAGCCCAACTCCCGTCGATGCTAGGGAGACCAGTATTGATTTGTCGAATATGAAGATCTATATGATCTACAGCATACTGATTTATCCAATTAGTATCTGAAAGAAAACGTTCCGGATGATCAATAAATTTATTTTCCTCGTCAGGATTGTCTACGTAATCATTGCTTATTTGTGGGTTGTCCATTTGACTGTAAATTGTATTTGCAAGATCATTTA
This sequence comes from Tillandsia fasciculata, assembly GCA_029168755.2. Taxonomy (NCBI): domain Eukaryota; kingdom Viridiplantae; phylum Streptophyta; class Magnoliopsida; order Poales; family Bromeliaceae; genus Tillandsia; species Tillandsia fasciculata. The sequence goes on from CM054933.1 coordinate 7,878,991, forward strand.
ACCCTCCATCATGATTATCATCTATATCTGAAAATGAAACATCCAGTTCGTCATCCTCACTACTATTCTGATCATCATTGATTGGTGAATCCTCATGATTAATATCACTATCACCACCCCCGTCAACATTACAATCTCCTTCGTCGATATTATCACCTCCTTCCTCAACATTAGTATCAAATTCATTAATAGCAGTTGGATTCCAATGTTCATAGGAATTAGATAACCTGCAAAATTTGGTAAACCTAAAATTCCAACATTGCCATTAATTTAAAACTTAACATTTAATTAGATTTGTACTTACCCCCAATCAGAAGGTTATAGTTGTAAATGAGATATCCTTGGTTCTATACGGGAGGTCATGCATTGTTCGCGTGATGTCGTGCAGTGTCCGCGTGAGGTCGTGGCTTGCGTGTGTGTGGTCGTAGGTGGCACACATGTGGTCGTTGGTGGCACACTACTAACCGAGCAAGGTACAACACTCTCAATAGGGTCATACTCACTTTCTCTGCAATATATACAATGATTAAGCCCATTTAAAGAAGATGCCAAATTACTAAATTATTAGGTTAATTTTCTAACCTTGTCATTCTGACACCACCTTCGTGTGAAATATTTTGATCACTCATTACATTGGCGGAAGGACCCAAATCAATATAATTGTGGAGCATTCTCGTGTAATAACCTTGCGGTTCAAAATTATCCGACGGATGTAGCTCTTTCTTAATTTATACCGTCACAACACCATGATGTTCACATAATCCAATCATTCCCTCCAATGATTCATCATCTACTACTTCGTGAGCTAAATATCCACTACCGATCGTGGGGCAACCAATAGTAAATTTTAAACGAAATTGTTCTCTTGTATAATTTACTAAACGATACATTCTCGTCTCGAAACTAGTATATGTACAATCAGAACGTATCGCGATTAACTTTTTTTGACCGCCGATATATCGTGGACCATTCTCATCGATAACTAACTGTCCATCCCAATGAACACTTATGGGCATGCGACGATTAGCCATTTCAACTACAAAACAAAATTAACCACTTCAAAATACTACTTTTAACTTTACAGTCGGAGATCGACAATGAAACCTCTCACTTTACATGCGACGATTAGCCATTGTAACTACAAAAAAAATTAAACACAGACCTCACTGTGAGAACAGAGGGATCCTTCACAATGAGGGATCCCTCACTGTGAGAACAGAGAATCCCTCACTGTGAGATAACTCTCACAGTGAGGGGATCGCTCACTGTGAGCGATCTCACAGTGAGGGGATCGCTCACAATAAGCGATCTCACATTGAGGAGATCGCTCACTGTGAGCGATCTCACAGTTCTCTCTCTCACTGTGAGGGGATCTCTCACAGTGAGCGATCTCACTGTGAGAGATCACTCTCTCACAGTGAAGCGAGATCACTATGAGAGAGTGATCTCTCACAGTGAAGTCTTCACTGTGAGAGATCACTCTCTCACAGTGAGGGAGAGAAAGAAAGAGAGAGAGAGAAGAGAGAGGGAGCGAGCTCACAGTGAGAGAGAGAGCGCGAGAGAGACGGCGACGGCGAAGGCGACGACGAGAGGAGATCGGCACTGTGCGGGAGAGGAGATCGGCACTGTGCGGGGGAGGGCGGGAGATGAGATCGGCACTGTGTGGGAGCGATCTCGGGAGCGGCTCGAAGCGGAGAGGACTGTGCGGGAGCGGCTCGGAGTGGAGAGGACTGTGCTCGGAGCGGAGAGGACTCTGCGGCTCCTGTGCGGGATTGAAGAGAAATGAGCGCACTGCTGCCCACGTGGGTGGGTATAGTGGTGAAGAAGGCGCTGAATCGTTCAGCGCCTTTAACATTACTTAAAGGCGCTGAACCATTCAGCGCCTTTGACATATATGTTAAAGGCGCTGAACTATTCAGAGCCTTTAACATAAATGTTAAAGGCGCTGAACAATTCAGCGTTTCTAACAAATATGTTAAAGCCGCTGAATCGTTCAGCGCCTTTAACATATTTGTTGGAGACGCTGAAGTAAACAGCGCCTTTAACAGCCTATAGGAGTTATACCTAAGGACTTAGCCAATTTTCGCGAAAATTGGTTAAGTCCTCAATAGTGTATGCTGAAGGCGCTGAATGAAACAACGCCTTCAACATATAGCATGAAGGCGCTGATTCATTCAGCGTCTTCACAGGTTTTTTGTGAAGACGCTAACGCTTCAGCGCCTTCAACATATAGCATGAAGGCGCTGAATCGTTCAGCGTCTTCACAGTGAAGACGCTGAACGATTCAGCGCCTTCAGGTTGTCCGTCCTCCGTGGCGCCCTGCTGGCAAAAGGAGGGTTAGTTTTACGAAAAAAAAATTTACAGGGTTATTTGGCAAATATCAATATTTGGGAGGGTTATTTTAAAAAAAATCCCGCCATATGCCATGTGGCGAATTCCGTGCAGGGATTTCTAAACCGCAGAAAATCCAATAAAGATGAAGCCACTATCTATACTGCTGAAGGAAATTCAAACAAAGTTAAATTTGTAGGAACATTTAGATTAGTTCTTTCTGGTGGTTATGTTTTGGATCTAAGTGATACTTTTTATGTTCCAAATTTTTCAAAGAATTTAATTTCTATTTCGAAACTTGTTGGTTTGGGATATAGTTTCAATTTTGATAATAAAGTTTTTTCGTTATCCTACAAATCTGAGATAGTTGGCTCTGGTGTTTTGGAAAATAATCTATATAAAGTATCTTTAGATCATTCGTATAGTGAAATCCTTCTTACCATGCACAAAAATGTTGGATCAAAACGTGGCATTAATAATGAAAAGTCATCCATGTTATGGCATAGGAGGTTGGGACACATATCGAAACAGAGAATCCAAAGGTTAATTAGAGAAGGAATTTTGGATGATCTTGACTTCTCTGATTTTGGAACGTGTGTGGACTGCATAAAGGGAAAGCAGACCAAAACCTCCTCTAAAGGTGCCAAAAGGTGTGATGGAACATTAGAGCTGATTTATACGGATATATGCGGACCTCTCCCTCTTACGTTTACTGGCCATAAATATTTTATCACATTTACTGATGACTACTCTCGATATGGTTATCTTTACTTGCTTAAAGAGAAATCTGAAGCATTAGATGCCTTTAAGGCATATAAGGCTGAAGTAGAGAATCAACTCGAGAGAAAGATAAAAATGGTCAGATCAGATAGGGGTGGTGAATATTTTGGTAGACAGACAGATAAAGACCAAGTTCCTGGGCCTTTCGCTAAGTTTCTAGAGCAGTGCGGGATTGTTCCATAGTACACCATGCCAGGCACACCTGATTTGAATGGTGTTGCTGAAAGAAGAAATCGCACATTAATTGATATGCTCAGGAGTATGATCAGTAATTCTACCCTTCCGATATCATTGTGGGGTGAGGCGCTCAAAACTGCCCTATATATTTTTAATCAGGTCCATACTAAGGCTGTCACTAAGACTCCTTTTGAGCTTTGGACAGGTAGGAAACCCAGTTTAAGACATTTTCATACATGGGGTTGTCAAGCTGAGGCCAAATTGTATGACCCACAAATAAAGAGATTGGATCTTCGAACCATTTCAGGATATTTTATTGGTTATTCAGAAAGGTCCGAAGGGTATAAGTTTTACTGTCCATCACTTCCTATAAAGATTGCAGAAACTAAAACAGCACGGTTTATTTAGGATGAAACAGTTAGTGGGAGCTCTAAACCTCGATTCGTTGAATATTCGTTGAATTTGATGAAATTCAAGAGCATTTAGATTCTGTACAGAATCTACCCATTATCGTTCCTAATAATTTGATGGTTCCAGTTCCAGTAGAACAACAAGTTATTTTGGAACCACAAAGTGAAGGTGAACCTATCATTGATAATCCACATCAAGATTTACAAGTGGATGATCAGATAGATTTAAGAAGATCCTCAAGACAGAGAAGACCGGCTATGTTTAGCGATTATATTGTCTATCTTTATGAGAATGGTCAGAATCTTGATGATCCTCTTAGTTTTTCCGAAGCCATAAATAGCAGTAATGCAACAGAATGGTACAATGCCATGAAAGATGAGATTGAATCCATGAACCACAATAAGATATGGGATCTTGTTGAGTTACCTATAGGAGTTAAACCTGTAGGATGCAAGTGGGTTTATAAAATCAAATGGGACTCCAAAGGTAACATAGAGAAATACAAGGCCCGTCTTGTGGCAAAAGGGTTTACTCATAAAGAAGGCATTAATTATAAAGAGACTTTCTCTCCGGTATCGAGAAATGAATCTTTCCATGTGATTATGACTCTGGTTGCTCATTACGATCTCGAGCTGTACCAGATGGATGTAAAAAATTGCTTTTTTAAATGGAGTATAGAAATCCGTTCATGAGATATAATTAATATAAGCCAAGTAAGAGATTGTTAGGATTTCCATATATGTGGCCTAATTAATTAGATTTAAATTTGGATTTACTATAGATAAGGTCAATCCTAAAAGATATAGAATTACTTGATATGTTATATCTTATTTCTTTTCCATCCATTTAAATTAAATAGAATCCTAATCAGACTTTGATGGGAAGTCGATCTGGAATTTATATAAAGGGTACTGGTCTTGCCACCTACTCATGGGCATTCTGGTAAGATTATCCATTAAATCCATACCATACGGAAGAATGCCTGAGAAAGGCCACACCATACGGAAGAGTGCCTGAGAAAGGAGGAGAAATCAGATTATCTAGTTCGGTCAGTAATATTTAGTATTGCAACCGAATTTCTTACTTCCGCTGTTTAATAAAGAATTTTTTCTCGATGACGCTCTGTCAGTTATTTTACAGTTTTATTTATGATACTAAATATTATTATGTATTCGATTTTATTTTATACCATATAAATTTCATCGGTTCATACTACTCGATGAGAGATCATAGATTTACCTTTTTTTTTTTTTTTTTTTTTTTAAATCAATCTAATTTGTATTTTCTGGTAGAGCAGAAGTTTAAGATATTTTTCTATGCCAGACACCTGCCGGATCCAATCAGATTCACAAAAGCGGTCCACGAAGACGTGGTAGACAAAAATGTTCAATTATTGCCGTGCAAAATATATTATTATTATTATTATTAATTATTAATTATTAATTTTGATTTCTGTCCGTTTCCTTATTTCCTTCCCCCTCGCTTTCCATGTGCCGCGCTCTCTCTCTCTCTCCTCTCTCCTACGATCAGTCAACCGCAGCCGCGAAGCATCCTCCTCTCTCTCTCTCTCTCTCTCTCTCTCTTCTCTCCCCAAAGCGACTGAAGCGAGCAACTGAGGCGAACTCCTACTATGGCGACAAAGGAATCCACCACTGAGGTCGATCTCGAATGTGCTCTCGTCTCCTCCAACTCCCTCCCCCTCCTCGGCCACTCCACTCCCTCGCGGCAGCATTCCCACCTCCGGTCACTCCGCCGCTCCGCCTCCAACACCACCTCCCAGATCGCCATCGTCGGCTCCGACCCCTGCCCCATCGAGAGCCTCGACTACGAGTCAGTCGTCTCATAACCGTCCCTCTTCGTCTGTTGTTAATAATTTTGGTTTCGGCGATTGCAGCCTGAGATTTGGGTTGAGTTTGGCGATGGCAGGCTGATCGAGAACGAGTTCTTGAAGCAGGACTGGCGCTCCCGCGGCCACGTCCACATCCTCCGCTACGTCGTCCTCAAGTGGACTCTCTGCTTCCTCCTCGGCGCCCTCACCGGTGCCACCGGCTTCCTCACCAACCTCGCCGTCGAGAACATCGCCGGCGTCAAGTTCGTTGTCACCTCCAACATGATGCTCGCCGACAAGTAAACTGCCGGTCGAATCTCGGTTCCTTCTTTTATTTATACATGTGGCGAATTTGATTCATTTTTGGGCTGGAATTGATTTGGGCTGAAGGTATTTGTGGGCGTTCGGAGTGTTCGCGGCATCAAATTTTGTGCTCACGATGTTTGCGGCCGTCATCACCGCGTTTTTCGCGCCGGCGGCTGCGGGGTCAGGCATACCGGAAGTGAAGGCCTATTTGAACGGAGTTGATGCTCCTGAAATTTTCTCCCTACGGACATTGGTGGTCAAGGTGAGGGCTCTTAAATTAGTCCCAATTCGGGTGCTCTTTCTTGTAACTAAATTGTTCTCTTACTCAAAAGTTTAAAAAAGTTTTAAATTATTAACTGAACAATCAATCTATTGCAATCGATAATCTGGCTTGAACTTTTCGTCAAGTTTTTTAATTGCTGTTAATATGTAACTATAACGTGATTGGAAAAATAGTTTTTGAAGTTCATAATAGACCATAAGTTTGAACTTCGGGTGGTGATAACTAACATGGCTAAAGATTGGGTTATGATTTGTAATCTTGCTGGAGTTCAGGTGGTGATCTATAATTAGTCAGAAGTTCAGGCAGTGTTATGTCTTTCTTTTTTTTTTTCCATTGAAACTTGATAGATGCTATTTTGAAAATTTAACAAACACTAATAGAAAATGGTGATTGAAACAAATTGATTGTTTAGTTGGTAAATTTTAACTTTGCAAACTTAAGGTGGCTCATTGCGAAAGGGCTGAAGTTTAGGAGGCTCCAAAGTTTTTTCTCATAGATTTATATTGGCATGTAAAAATAATAAAACTAAATACATGCCAATGTTCAAGACCTTAAACAGAATAAAATATAACTCACAAAATGACATAGAGAAGAAATTTTTTATCAATCCACGGAAGTGAAAAGTCTAGCTGTGATATAAATGTCACCAGCCGAACCTGGGTAATCTGGTTTCTCCTTTTGTCTCAAACACACTTTTCTATAGTGTGAAACAGATAATAATTTTTAACCAGAATGCACGTGAGAAGGTGACAAGATCAGTACCTCCTTTGTATAGAGTCCAGATCGACTTCCAATCAAAGTCTGATTAGGAATCTATTTAAATAGATAGGAAAAATATTAAGATATACCATATCAAGTAGTTATATATCTATATGATTGACCTTTTTTTATAGTAAATCTAGATTTGAATATGATTAATTGAGCCACATTTATGAAAATCCTAACAATCTCCCACTTAGCCGTTATTATCATATTTCATGAACGGATTTGCTATGTTCCAAACTTTATTGCGCATTATTGGAAACATTATGGTCAAATATCTTAAAACTCATTTGATCTTTAACTCAAACTAGAAGACTACAATGATAGAACTATAGCTATCTACCTCTCTATATTGAAAATTTTCTTCCGTAATTATTATATCATTTTCATCTCTTAGTCAAGTGCTCTATATGGCGCAACTTTATGAATAAATTGAAAACTATGTGTCAATTTGTTAACAGACAAAACTTTATGTCTATTAAACGGTCCAACATAGCTGTATTAAAACTGTAACTTTATTGAAAGAAGATTAAAAATATTATATTCTTATACATCAAAATAACTAATCAGACCCATACTACTAAAATTGATCGATATATGACGCAGGTGCTAGCCCTTTGGTCATTGGGTCTATAATTATACACCTGATACTGATGTATTTAATCGTAACATATCCTTCCTCTATCTTTTCTCTCACAACAAGATATTTGATGTCTAAGTGTTTACACCCTGTTATAATCTTGTTGTTATTGGCAAAGAAAATTGCAGTTGAGCTATCATAGAAAATTATTATTGGACGAGTAATGAAGTCCATGATCTTAAGTCTGTGATAAAATTTTTAAGCCAAATAATCTGTGATGTGGTCTCGTAACATTCAATATAGTTTGAAGGGGCAACAACACTTTGTTTGTTGTTCTTTCATGAAATCGCTCCACTAACAAGCAGAAAAATATACATAGTTGTAGACTCTCTGGTATTTGGGCATCCAGCAAAATCGGAGTTCGAGTACTCTATCAGCTCCAAGTGATATGATCTCTAGTATATCAGTATATGATCCAAAGTATCCTTCAAGTATCACATAACCTTCTTAGCAGGCTTCCAATGCTTCATACCTGGATTACTTTGATATCTGCCAAGTAATCCAACTACAAAAGGAATATCCGAACGTGTGTATGTTTGTGCATGCATAAGACTACCAATTGCAGAGGCATAGGATATGTTTTTCATCTGTTCAATTTCTTATTTGTTCTTGGGGCATTGAAAGGCATTAAGCCTATCCCCTACAATTATCCATTTCAAAATTTTTCAAAACTTTCTTTATGTATGCCTTTTGAGATAGACCGAGTAAGCGTTTATGTCTATCCCTTTTAATTTCAATACCAAGAACATATGAGGCCTCATCTAAATCTTTCATTTCAAAATTTTGAAAAAAAATTCTTTAGTGTAATGCAATAACCCAAGATTATTACTGACAAGCAAAATATTATCAATATAAAGGACTAAGAAAATTATTTTACTCCCACTAACCTTCAGATAAATACATTGATTAACAATATTTTCTTTAAAATCAAAGGTAAAGATGGTTTGTTTAAATTTTAAGTAGCATTGTCGTGAGTTATGTTTTAGTCCATATATTGATTTCTTTAGTTTGCATACCAAGTGCCCCTTTCTCTTTTGTGAGAATCCTTCAGGCTAACTCATATACAACTCTTCATAGAAATCCCCATTTAAAAAGACAGTTTTAACATCCATCTGGTATAACTCGAGATCGAAATGATCAACAAGAGCTATAATAACACAGAAATATTTTTTTTCTAGATATTGGAGAAAGTCTCTTTATAGTCAATGCTTTCTTTCTGAGTAAACCCTTTTGCTACAAGATGAGTCTTGTATCTATCTATATTACCTTTGGAGTCTCATTTGGTTTTATAAACCCACTTGCATCCTACGAATTTAACTTTTATAAGTAACTCAGCAAGATCCCATACCTTATTGTAGTTCATGGATTCAATCTCATCTTTCATAACATTGTACCATTCCGTTGCATTATTGCTATTTATGGCTTCGGAAAAATTAAGAGGAGCATCTAAGTTCTGGTTATTCTAAAAAAGATAGACAATATAATCACTAGATATAGCAGTTCTTCTCTGTCTTGAGAATCTTTTTAAATCTATCTGATCATTTACGAGTGCATCTTGATATGAATTATCCATGATAGGTTCAGCTTCACTTTGTGGTTCCAAAATTTCTTTTGTTCTACCAAAATATTCATCACCCCTATCTGATCTGACTACTTTTATCTTAATCTCGAGTTGATTCTCTTCTTTAGCCTTATATACCTGAAAGGCATCCAATGTTTCAGATTTCTCTTTAAGTAAATAAAGATAGCCATATCGAGAGTAGCTATCAGTAAATGTGATAAAATATTTATGACCAGTAATTGAGGGAGGAAGAGGTCCGCACATATTTGTATAAATTAACTCTAATGTTACATCACACCTTTTAGCACTTTTAGAGGAGGTTTTGGTCTGCTTTCCTTTTTTGCAGTCCACACACTTTCCAAGGTCAGAAAAGTCGAGATCATCCAAAATGCTTTCTCTAATTAACTTTTGGATTCTCTATTTCCAGATGTATCCCAACCTCTTATGCCATAACATGGATAACTTTTCATTATTAATGTCACGTTTTGATCCAACATTTTCGTGCATGGTAAGAAGGATTTCACTCTATGAATAATTTAAAGATACTTTATATAGATCATTTTTCAAAACACTATGGTCAACTATCTTAGATTTGTAGGATAATGAAAAAGCTTTATTATCAAAACCGAAACTGTGTCCCAAACGACCTAGTTTCGAAATAGAAATTAAATTCTTAGAAAAATTTGGAATATAAAATATATTATCTAAATTTAAAACGTGACCGCTAGAAAGAACTAATCTGAATGTTCTTACAAATTCAACTTTACTTGGATTTCCTTCAGTAGTGTAGATAATGACTTCATCCTTATTGAGTTTTCTGCGGTTTAGAAATTCCTACATGGAATTTGCGACATGGCATGTGACACCAGAGTCAATCCACCAAGTATTAGATGGAACAATAACTAAATGCAACTCATGCATCAAAACTGAAAACATACCCTTCTTCTAGAGCCATTTTTGATACTTTTGACAGTTTTTCATATGACCCTGTTTCATCCAAAAGAAGTACTTAGGAGTCCAAATGCTTGATTGACCTTGTTAACAAAGACATGACTTCCTTATTATTTTTTTTTGAGTCATTCTTGTCCTTACCATTCTTATCGCGCTTTATTTGTCCCTTTTGAGTAATAAAATTTAGTGTATTTTATTTTTTTTGCATCAGCATGCTTTCCTCTTGCACACACATAGTCAACAATTCATTGATTGAACATTTATTTTTCTGTGTGTTATAAAAGATATGAAATGATCCGTATTTAGATGGCAAGGTGTTCAAAATAAAGTGCACTAAGAATGAATAAGAGATGGTTACTTCAAATGCAGTGAGCTGCACTGCAATATCTATCATTTCCATAATATGCTCGCGAATTGATTCTTTCCGAAGTATTTCATAGAAGATAGTTTATTCATTAGGTCAAAGTTATACTGGAGCTTACAAACTATTGCTCCACAACATTTAAGAAGTCACGGGATGACTTACATTCTGGAATTGAATTCCGAATGTTTTTATTGACATGAGTTTTCATCAGCATTACCTTATATGACATCATAACTCCTCCTTTGGGAGTAGAGTTACGAGCATAAATATGCAATCTCTTTATCAGAGATTAATTTAAACTTTTTGTAGGTCATAACTATCTCAAGTTTTTCATGTGAAGAAATTGTCAACGTTGACCAAGCAAATTTTTCCAAACGAGCTACAAGAAAATTTGTCATGCTATACCACCCATATATACCTTAATGTCTAAATCTCCTTTGGGAACATACTAAGCATTATATTAGGGTGCAATTTTTGTATGCACTTCTTTAAAGCGATTAGTTCACATTTTCTTCTGGTCGAGACTACTTTGGCGCTTTGGCTTACACCCGAATAGTTGAAGCAATAAATTAATCTGACTTAGTGCCACATGATTAATATGAAAATTATTTTAAAAACGCTACTTTAAAGTAAATTAAGCCATTATTTCTCTTAATTAGGGATGCTTTGGCTTGCACCTAATAAGTCGAAATAATAAATTAATTCAACTTTAGCGCTAAACTTTAAATAATCCAACAACAATTATGATTATTTAATTTTTATGTTATTTCTGGTCAAAATAACACACTATGATATATAAGAGTATAGTTGCAATAATTTAAAACATAATATTGCAATCATAATGCAAACTTTACATATATCCTTATTTGACCACAAACACAATAAATAAATTTATGACAAATTAATATTATATGCAAGATAAAATCCATTGTGAACAAATTTTGAATATTCACAATACTTTATTGAGCATAATTATTAATTTTATGACGAATAAATAAAAATTTGGGTATTGAATAATAATGGGTTGACTTAAACTCAACTCCACTTTACAGATGGTGGTTCGTGTAATATTGAATTTATAACTAAGACACCGAAGAGTTTAATAATCAAAATAAACCGAAAATAGTAACAAATCCAACCTTCATCAAAAAATAATTAAGACAACTTTAATAGTAAGCTCAGATTTGAAGCAAGTTCAAATCCAATTAAATCTAATACTATGTTGTCTTAATTCATCAAGTGGAGCGGGATACAATAAAGTATACTATTTATCTTCTTTCTTGACTTTAATTAGGATTTCATTTAAAACAAAAGTTGACCCATTAAAAGCTGCCGCCTCAAATAGATCAAGCATCGCTCACCACGTGCGGCTGGATTTATGTGCGGGTAAACTCGTGCGTGACTAACTCATGGCACCTTCGCGCTAATCAGAATCTGACGATTGTTCTTGCCGAGATCTCACAATCACCTGCGGCATACAATCATACTGACGTTGATGCCAACCTTTCATGCGACCAAAAGTCACCGAGACGCTAGCGCCTAAGATTGTTGCAATCTCATCGCATCCGCTTCAAACAGTTATGATCCACGGCGACTAAGTGAGCCTTCGGATTAGAAGAATAAAAATTCGTACAATACCTTTTTTTTTTGAAGTATTATAAAGGAAGGAGAAGATAAACAGTAAGCTTCGTAAAATAATGTTTACAATTCAATGCACCCAAATTATATCCGTGCACCTGTACAATGCTCTAGGAGAAAATTTTGCATATAATATATAACCTATCGTTTATGTCTCTGATACTAATTGATAGATCTATATTGGCATGTAAAAATAATAAAACTAAATACATACAAATATCCAGGACCATAAATAGAATAAAATATAACTCACAGAGCGCTATAGAGAAGAAATTCTTGATCAATCTGCGGAAGCTGTGATATGAACATCACCAACTGAACTTGGGTAATTTGGTTTTTCCTCTTTCCTCAGGCATCTCCTTTATGGGGTGGAACAGATGGTAATTCTTTACCAGAATGTATATGAGAAGGTGGCAGTACTAGTACCCCTTTTATATAGAGTCCAAATTAACTTTCTATCAATTAGGAATCTATTTAATTTAAATAGATGGGAAAGGGATAAGATATACCGTATCAAACAGTTCTATATCTGTTAGGATTGACCTTTATTTATAGTAAATCCAGATTTGAATATAATTAATTGAGCCACATTTATGGAAATCCTAACATTTTCCCCCTTATATTTGAGCTCCCCTCTTTCCATAACTTGTGTATCCGTAGGAAAACCTCTCTTTGTTTTGATGGATTTGCATCTGCAAACCCTCATTAATATGTGTGTTACTTATTAATATATGTGTTGGTTATTTTGCATGCTTGTCTGTTGGTTATGCCGTTTCTGTATAAATGTTACATTGCTGTCTTGTAATTCTTTGTTCAATTCTGTTAAAAGCCAGAGCAAAATAGGCTCTTTGATATATTTATACATTTCATTCCATTTGGTCCTGCTATGCACAAAAAGCTAGTGGGAAGGTGCTTGAGATATATGAGTACTAATAATTTTAAATCTGATACATATTCCTCATTTAGGAGGGAGTGTTAAAAAAATTTGGAACAATGAAACTGTTTGATTTGGATGTTGGCTTGAATCAACAGGTCGTGGGTTGCATTGCTACCGTTTCGTCATCTCTGCATGTGGGCAAGGCAGGTCCATTGGTGCATACAGGTGCATGCATCGCATCCATACTGGGGCAGGGTGGGTCACGTAAGTATCGGTTAACATATAAGTGGCTGAGGTACTTCAAGAATGACAGAGATCGGAGGGACCTAGTTACTTGTGGCTCTGCTGCTGGAGTTGCTGCTGCTTTTCGTGCCCCCGTAGGTGGTGTCCTATTTGCCCTTGAAGCAGTGTCTTCATGGTACTCAACTATTTTCTGTAACCTTATCGTCTTTCCTGAAGTTTGATAGTTATTTATCCTTCTCCTTAAATGGAACTATCAATATTATTGGTAAACTCTTTGTTTTTGTCAAGAAAGACACCAAAATCTCAAACATATACAAATTCATCCCTTCTAGTCATAGGAAATTTCTGTTTTTTTTGTCCGTTCTTAGTCTGCCAACTTAAAGAGTTACTTGGGTGTTAATTATCCTCTAGTATCCCTTTGTGATCTTGTTAGTTTTTCTTCCTGAAAAATTCCCATTTATAATGATATGAAAATGAAAGGAAAGGCGGCACTTTCTGTTGTCGTCCAATACATAATCTAATACACGCGATCTTATTGATTATTGAGAGTTTCTTGATCAATCTGCAATTTGGCTCACTCTATTAGTACCTTTACTTTGCAGGTGGAGAAGTGCCCTACTGTGGAGAGCATTCTTTACAACAGCTGTAGTTGCTGTTGTGCTAAGGGCTCTGATTGACATTTGTCACAGGGGCAAATGTGGCTTGTTTGGGAAGGGTGGACTTATAATGTTTGATGTGACCTCAGATACAATCGCCTATCATTTACCTGACTTACTTCCAGTGATAATACTTGGAATCGGTGGGGGTATACTGGGCAGTTTTTACAATTTTCTTCTTGAAAAAGTTCTTCGGGCTTACAATCTCATCAATGAGTGTGTACTGCACTCTACTTTACTTTATCGTAGCTTGAAGGTGCTTTTATAGCTCTATCTAAAAACCAAAATGATCTTTTCTTGTTTAATATTCCTTGCTTTATTTGTAGGAAAGGCTATGGGTACAAATTGCTTCTTGCGGCAACAATCTCCATATGCACATCTTGTTGCATCTTTGGTTTGCCATGGCTTGCGTCATGTAGCCCCTGCCCAACAGGAATATCAGAAGCTTGCCCATCGATAGGAAGGTCTGGCAACTTCAAGAAGTTCCAATGCCCTCCAGACCATTACAACGATTTAGCTAGCTTACTCTTTAACACCAATGATGACACAATAAGGAATCTTTTCGGTACCGGGACTGATAATGTTTTCCAGATTTCATCGATCCTACTCTTCTTTTTTACGTCCTATTTTCTGGGTATTTTCAGCTATGGAATTGCTGCACCTTCTGGCCTCTTCATACCCGTAATCTTAACGGGTGCAACTTATGGACGCCTTGTTGGGATGTTTATGGGCTCGCTGTCAACTTTAGACCACAGCCTCTTTGCAGTTCTTGGGTCTGCTTCCCTTTTGGGTGGATCGATGAGAATGACAGTTTCTGTCTGTGTTATTCTTCTAGAATTAACTAACAATCTTCTCTTGCTTCCCCTAGTAATGCTGGTTCTTCTTATATCAAAAACAGTGGCAGATGCCCTGAATGCCAACATTTATGATCTAATTGTCAAATTGAAGGGATTTCCTTACTTGGAGGCCCATGCTGAGCCCTACATGAGGCAACTCACTGTAAGTGATGTTGTTACTGGCCCTTTGCTAATGTTTAATGGCATAGAGAAGGTTGGCAATATAGTCCATGTTCTAAAGACAACTGGTCATCATGGCTTCCCAGTGGTGGATGAGCCTCCTTTTTCAGATTCTCCTCTACTCTATGGTCTAATTCTTAGGGCACATCTCCTTATTTTGTTAAAGAAGAGGGTGTTTCTTCCTAGTCACTCACTTTTCGGGATAGATGCTTCAAAGCAGTTCTCTGCTGATGATTTTGCCAAGCGTGGCTCGGGCAAGCATGATGATATTGAGAATATAAAGCTCACTGCAGAAGAGATGGAAATGTTCATCGACCTGCATCCTTTTACAAACACTTCACCTTACACTGTTGTTGAGACCATGTCTTTGGCAAAGGCTCTCATACTTTTCCGCGAAGTTGGTTTAAGACACCTTTTGGTTGTTCCGAAGTCTTCCTCAGTAAGCAAACTTGCCTTCACGTTTAAAAATTTCTTTTCTAGTTCGAAATGTGTTTATATGCTTAAGGCAGTAGTTACTTTTAATTTTTCTAGTATTAGCGGTTAGCTATGTTTGTTTTGTTGATAACATTCCTGGTCTAAAATTTCTGCAGAGGGCACCTGTTGTTGGAATACTAACGAGGCATGATTTCATGCCTGAGCATATATTGGGCTTACATCCTTCCCTCTTGAAGAGCAGATGGAAGAGATTGCGTTTTGGAAAGACTACATTGAATAAAGTTTTTTGTGACCTGTGTTAAGGCATGAAGAGTCGCATTCAAATTTAACTTGGAGGAATAAAAGAACAGGCTTGAGGTTCTCTTCTCCAAACAGGAAGCAAGTTATTGCATTTCTAATTTTTCCTCTTCAAATGGTGGACATGAAGGAAGCGGGCTTGTCTCTAGAATTTATAGTGTTTCAGTGAAATAGCGCTGGACCTTTCTGAGAGTTTAACAAATCGTTTGCGACAGATAGGAGGGTTCTGCTTTAACAAAGCAGAAGCATGTAAGTTATTTTGCTTCCATTCCTCGTACATTGCTTCGAAAGGTTTTTTTTTTTTTTTTTTCGCCCCGACAATTGTACTATAGAAAATACAGCAGTCATTAGATACTTATTAGAACTTAAAGAATTCATTTTTCCATCATAAAAGTTACTTTTAGTATGATGTACGTAAGCACCATATTTCTGAAAGAACATTGCATGTTCTCTTTTGATAGAATGCTAGAAAAATTAACTAACTATTTGGTGTATTGGGAATTTAGGAATTTGGGCTCACTGAGAATTTGTTATAGTTTGATTAACATCTTGTGATCTGATTATAAAAGTTTTATTTGATGATAAAATGTTTGCAAATGCATCCAAGTAGACTATGGATTAGAAATTTGCATGCATTATGTGCATCAGGATTAGAAATTTGCATGCAATATGTGCATCATGCTTAGAAAAAGGTGGTGCTTTTGATGGTGAATCTGTAATTTCAGACATACAAAAAAGGAGATTTTTTATGTATGCTTTTCGTGATGTAACTAAAACGATTTTGCACTGAGCTTTGTCTAATTAGTTTCTTCGAGAATTTCTGCTACCAGGTTTTGTGAAGGATAGGTGTGTATGACTTTACCTACTCACTTTCTGCTTTCCATTAAGGTCAGGGTAAGTTAAGATTGTTAGTTATATGCCCAAAAGCCAATCTGGTGACACTAGCTTAAGGATATTTATGTATTAATCATTTATAATTCATAATATAAGGGCAGATATTTTATTCACGTTTATTGTCTAGCTGTCAATATGCAATATTGACGTGAATCGTCCATGAGGTCTTTGTTGGAGAAGACAAATTACTAAGAATTGGGAATTTGAGATATATATACTTTACTGTATAAGACTCTTTAAATGCTCACAGCCAAAGAAATATTTAAAGGGCGGTAATGTTCCGGATTGGTCGGCGTATGCTATATTTCTAATTGAGGTGATGAATCTTGAGTCATTAGTGTAGAGACACTAGAGCAAGCATATAGGTGCTTGGTAGAGAACGAGTACACTGGGTGTGACCATTTAGTTGAAAAATCATATGGTTCTATATTCGCCAATGACTAGTTTTTTGCTATAGTTGTGTGAAGTACTCCTCGAACCTGAGGCATCATAATTGCTTTACGTATAGATTGCTATCGTTTGACAGTACCAATTCTTAGACTCTATGTTTGGAATCTGGTACTCGCCTTGGTACTAGATTTTGTGAATCCGCAACCTGCTCCAGTACCGACTGTTGTTGACTTGGTTCTTGCTCCGGTATCGGTTGTTGGGATTCCGCAATAGAAGCGTAAAATCGGGTTTTTACAATTAGCCCGTCTCCTTAACAAAAGAACTGGAATCGACATAACCACTGCAGTGAACCGGACTAGTGCGAGAGAGTACCGGTAGAAAGTGAGTTGGAGGAACTAGCTCTATGATTTGGGCGAAGTTCCAAGCTCATTTGAGTTTTTTTACTGCGGATTTGGCGCGAAAATGAGTTTTGGAGAAAATGCCGTATTGGACTTTAACTCAAAAGAGACTCGAAACAGTCAAAGTGGTTGTGCGCATGTTAAGAATGTATTCCGAGCATGTCGGAATGATTAGAAGAGGATTAGAGCTTCGTGGAGCAAAATTACGCACTTCGAGGCGATCTAAAGTTGAGCAAATAGCTCTCGGGGTCCGGATCTTGGGTCAGGAGTCCGGACCTTGGGTCAGGAGTCCGGACCTTGGTAGTAGGGACCAGACCCAGCAGGGAAAGTTCGGACCTTAGCTGCGCTGGTGTCACGCCCCGGGGGTTTCACTCAGCGGAAACAGTCAACGAACAAAAAGAATTTCTTTTACGTATAAATTTTTTTTTGAGATTTCTTCCTCCCCGGCGCGTGCCCAGACCCGCCGCATACACAGATTCACCCTGCAAACGGGCAGAGTTTCCTCTGTATATGCACGGCGTCGCGGCTAATACAACATCATAACACAGTAGTTCATTCAATCACAACAGTTCCCAAACACATACACAAACAGAACTGAACAATTCTCAAGGCCGATCAACTTGAAAGGATAAATCCACAGTTTTGAAAGCGGTACCCACCCGGCACCCAGATTTTTAAAACAGTTTCGAAAATCATAAATCCACAGGTTTTTTAAAACAGTGCCCACACGACACTCAGGTTTTGAAATCCGTTTTCGAAATTCATAAATCCACAAGGTTTTGAAAACGGTGCCCACACGACACCCAGATTTTTGAAAACGATTTTTCGCAATTCTTTTTTTTTCTTTTTCTTTTTTTTTTTTTTGAAAGCGGCCAACAGAGAGAGGAAATGAAACTCAGTAAATAAATAGTAATATGCCGACATCCACACCGACCCCACAAGGGTATCGAGAACCACACAGTAGTCTACAAATAATAAATGAAATGCGAAAGAAAGGAGAAAATACAGTCTGGGGTCTCAATGGACCCGAAAGCTCCTGTCTCGGCCTCACCGTCGCCTAGCTCTCACCCCTGAAGGAACCTGTCACGGAGTGGGAAGTCAGCGACACGATAATAATGATAAGGAAAGCAGGGTAAAGAAAATACATCCAACCGTAAACTATCCGCAGCAACCACCCTCCCAAAAGGGAAAACCACGCACCCCTGCATAACCTAATCCGGGCACCTGCCCCGGCACCCCAACCGAGCACCTACCTCGGTAAACCACGTCGAGCACCTACCCCGACGGGTCGCACCGCTCACACCTCGGCGCCTCAAAACCCCCCACTTGCGGGGGCCCCCACTACGTCACCTCGTGGGTTTACACGGGTCAGACCACTTTTCCGGAATTCCATGTTAGCACAATTAGACATATAATCGAAAGTAGTTACAACTGTCGGAAACCCGACGCTAAGTCCCAAAATAAAACCCACCTGTCTCGTGCGGTGATCAACACGCGAATCCTCCGCGTCTTGGTGTGTTCCCCGGACCTACATGATCCCGCCGCAAAGAAGTCAGTAACTCGGAACCCCAAATAAGGACCACGGGACGTAAGACCCTCTCGGTCGGTCGCGGAACGCGGCCCGCAGATCCGGCGGCGGCGGCGACGTTCCGTGGCGAGGACAAAGGCACGGACGGCCCACAAGCGCGCGCGGCCCCGCGCGGCGCCCGACCCCGCGCGGGCGCGCTGCCCGCATGCGCGGGCTGCCTTGCACGGTGCCAGACCCTGCGCGGGCGCCCGGCCCGCGCGGCGTGCTGCCCGCATGCGCGGGCGGCCCCGCGCGGCGCCAGACCCGCGCGGGTGAGCTACCCGCAGGCGTGGGCGACCCCGCGCGGCGCCAGGCCCGCGCGGGTGCCCTGCCTGAGGGTGGCTCGCCCTCCCCCTCCGCGCGCGTCGGGTGCCCTACGGCCGGATTCCGGGGATCCCTCCCCTCGCGGTAAGAAAGAAAACCGAAAAAGAAAACAATAAAACCCCGCACCTCGGTTTCGTCGGCAAGGGTTGAAGGAGAAGGATCGTCCCGTTCGCGCTTGCCGGATTCCGCAGGAAAAGCGATCGTCCTTCCTTCTCCACGTCACGATGCCTCGGTTCCTCACGCCGACTGCTAGAGGGGAGAAACTGGGGATTTGGGTTCCTCGCTCGCGCTCAGATGGGGACCTAACGCACAGGGCAAGAGGAGTGGAAAATAATAAAAACCCTAACCCGCCCCAAACCCGAGTTTAATCGGTCGGTTGGAATGAGGAGCGTGAAAAATAAACCTAAATCCCCAAATAAAAGAACTTGATAGTTCGAGTGCGAACCAGGGTCCGGTTTACCTCGAAAAACGTGTTAATCACCCGAACCACTAGCAACCTTCAGAAATTCATTCTGGGAGATCCCGGAGTCGGAAATCAGATCCGATCGCGCCATCGTTCTCCGTTTCGCGAGCTCTATCGCCTAAAAATACCCGCGAGCCCCGATGGTCTGCCCAGAAAGAAAAGTGGATTAAAAACCCACCCGCTGGACCACTAAAAGAGGTGCGAAAATTAAAAATAAACATTTCCGAAATACCTTTAAACAAGTGGTTACTACAGCTGGAAACCCTGAAGAGTGCATTTAGGGATCGGACCATGCGTCGCGGATCGGTCCGTGAGCACGCAGCAGAAAATCCACGTACCGGGACCAAACCTTGATCCAGGGTTCAGACTATTAGAGCATATCATGGAAAAACCCCGCATACGGGGACCGAACCTTAGGGAGGGTTTGGACCCTCCTCGTCTAGAACGAACAGTGAAGGGATGGCATTTTTGTAATATTTGAGAGGTTGGGTCTATAAAAAGGGGGACTTAAATCTCTCCTCCCCAATTTGTTCAACACTCTATTTTTCTCTCTCACACCCTCACTCCCTCTATTCTATCTCTCTCTCTAGAAAATAGAAAACGTAACCTTAGGTGAAGGGGAGCTCTTTGGGGGAGTTTTGATCTCTCCCAAGGCAAGGAATCGGAAGAGGATCACGTGGAGGAGCTCTAGGAGGAAGAAAATCACCTCCTCTCCACGTTTTGAGCAAGAAAACAAAAGATGAGTTTTTAGAGTTTTGGGGATTTGGTGTGTTTTTGGGGTTTTTGAGTTTTAAAAAAGTTTTGGTGATCTATTATGGTTTCTAAACCATTTTTTTAGGGTTTCTTGAATGTTTAAGAGATCAAGCTGTTAGTTGTATGCCCCAGAAGCCTATCAGGCTGATGCATTTTTTCTTTGGGACATATTTTTGTACTTGATCTTTATTATTATTTGGGCATTTTATGCCATTCATGTTTAATGTGTCCATGAATCGTCCTTTGAATTAATGAGATGATAATGTATATTCTTAAGAGTTAAGAATTTGAGATACATATTATTGGTGATTAAGTCATAAATGCTCTCAATCAGAGGATCATCATGGGGACGATGATTGATCCGGTAAGATTGATGTATGTGCCTCTCTCTTTTAGGATGACGAGTCTCAAGTCATCAGTGTGGGGACACTGGAGCGAACGTGCAGGTGGTTGTTAGAGAACAAGGGCACTGAGCGTGACCAATTACGAATAGTTACATGGATGTCTACTCATTCGTCAGTAACTGATTCGATGTTGCAGTGGTACAACTGATCCTTAGACCTGCGACACCACGGCCATTCAATATGAGGCTACTGTAGTTTGACTATGCAATAAACTCTGATCCTAGTCACGGGTCTTAGTAGTATATGTTGGCTGCAGTCGATTCATATTAGGAATGGGTGTTTGTTTACAGGGGATCTATCGCTCTCGGTAGAGAGATAATTAGTCCTATGCTATTTGTAAGGCAAAGCTCAGAAATCCTCGGCCGGGGTAATATGGTTTATGAAAAGGTGTTTCCAAGAGTAACCATATGAGCTTCTGTCCTATCAAATTTGTCATATAACGGGTGATGGGGTTTGACGAGTATTCCATGACCTCCACTCAGTTGGGACTATGCGATAGAAGGATTGTATTGTACGGTAACTGCACCTAGAGGTTCAGTCCAATATTCACTTCTGACTGGATTGCCACTATATGCTGCTAGGCGTCACTGGTGGATTGTGGGAACCAATAAGAATAATTATAGGCGAATAATTTTTATACGAGGGAAGAATCAAAAGTGTTTGATCCATCAAAAAGAGTTTCGATGATGATGCCGATGGGGATCGCTTCATATCTCACAACCAGACAGACTTGAACCTATTAGGTCACACACATAAGGAATCGCGCATGATCGAAATTATGGAGATGATAAAGAAGTTTATAGAATGGATTAATTATAATCACAATACTAAAGTTTACTAATTTATTAGTAAAAGGACTAATTTGTAATTATTGTAAATTAGAGGTATTTAAGTGCAAAAGTTGCATGGTGTATTTGCTAATCATTAGTAAATATTTTGAGGACTTATGTGTAAATGTTACACACGAATCGAATTAGGATTCGGATTTGATTCATATTGAAACTAACTTAAGGATAATGGATAATCCAATCGAATTAGGATTCGATTAGGATTAGGATTAGGATTAGGATTTTCTCATTATAAATATATGTCATATGTGACATATTTTAAGAGAAAAAAAAAGGGAATAAGAAAACCCTAGCCGCCTATCCTCTCCCTCTTCCTCAAGTCCTCCATAATTAATTCATCGTTCTCGATCTTCGGAAAATTGCTAGCACAATTAGAAGATTGATTCATCTTCCTTACATCGACGCAAGAGTTAATTCGTGATCGGATCGCGAATCAAGGCGATCAACTATTTCGATCAAGGGCGTGATTCCGTGTGGACGCGAGTAGAGGCCGGGCGCGTGCGCGGCTATCAAAGACGAACAATTTTTACCAACGATCGTCGGCTTCGCGGTGATCTCGACCCGCGCAAGGTAAAAATTAAATCCTAATTGATAAGATCAATTAGATTACTTATTAACGATCTAAAACAAAACATGAGGTGATTTTTGGTTTAAAGAAAATTTTTAATTGTGTTTCTTTCTTCCGCTGCGCATATCCGACTATTTTCTTACGGTGGTATCAGAGCCACCCTCTTCGTTTGTTTTAGATCTAATCTCTTTTTCGATGTTGATTGGGTTTTTTTGGAACAATCAAAATCAAAACAATGAAGATTGTTTTTGCGTATATTATTTTGATTGTTTTGAAACATTAATTAAAATTAGCGCACGATGCACTATTGGCACGGCACTCGCATGCGGTCAAGGTGCATGCAACGTACGGTCATGACATGCATGCATGCTCTAATTAATTAGCATTGCCATGACGTACGGTCATATTGATGACATACATGCATGCTCTAATTAATTAGCATTGCCATGCATGACGGATTAGTGTATAGCAACACTAATTGATTAGTTCATGGCTTTCATTGCACGTGCTTGTCGCAATGTGTTTTGAACACATTTACATGATATAGTCATGCGCGCCATGTGATTACTTTGTGCAAAATCGCAATTTAAAATTAATTCGAAACCCAATTAATTAGAAATCGAATTAGAGAATTTTATTTTATATTATATGCCTGTGATGTGTATGAGGTGATGATCATGAATAGCAACCTTGTGATGTACATGTATCATGTGATGATGTGAATTGGTGTAATTTAATAAGGACCCAGTATTAGATTTATTTTGGGTGCCTGCGTGCACCAATTATATTATGTAATTTGGAGACCTGCGTGTCTCATTATTATTATGGGTTGTATTGTAATTGTTGCAAAATTAAAGGGTAAAGGGGTAGTTCAGGTTCCATGACGATTTGTTCCATTCAAGAGTTGATGCGGTGCAGATCAAGTTTAGACCAAATATTGATCGAGGGAGCCGACAAGAGTTGATCTACTCCAATCCGATCAAGATGCAGAGCAAGTTTTTTTTCTTCTTGTGTGTTATACCCTCTGACCCGATTCCGGCTTAGTGGCTCAGGCCCGAATCAAATTAAAATCCATGATCATCACCGGTAGTTATTATTTTTATATATATGCGATATATGTGTGCATAAGATGCGATGGTTTGCATGAGATGTAAATTAATAATAAATTAAAACTGATGAGATAACAAATCTCCCTAAATAAAATATTAAGTTAATGGTGTTATGAACCCATTAGTGGCCTTCCATCGTTGTAGGGTGTGGGCGTCTCTTTAGTGTTGATTGATGCACCCGGACACGGGGGTCAGTTGCATTAGGGAGCCGCAACCATTCTATTGGCATGAGATGCTATGTGGTAAGAAAGGGGTTGAATCCAAGAATCTGTTAGGATGAGGATTCAATGACTTTTTTATTTGCATGATGAACGGTGGGTCTAACTTAACCAAAAGATAAGGCCAAGAATCTGTTAGGATGAGGCCTATATTTTTGGGGGCCAAAGATGAAATTGCGATTTGCTTGAGAAGCATTGAACAAGAGTTGTTCACTCATTTCTTTACTCATTGCCAAAAATCTGTTAGGATGAGGTAGTGTGCAAACAGATGGGACCGCAATTCCCACTAGAAACTTTTAGTAAAGTTTTCGTTTTCTCCACTCGGGGAGTGTAGAGATTTAAAGACCCTAATCAAAATGGATTATGATTAAGTACACAACTAATTAGAATTTTAACCATCTGCAGAAAATGGCCGCCTCTAACCCACTTGTCAAAATACTTGATACTAATTGCTTAACTGGACCGAATTTCACCGATTGGCTGAGGAATTTGAGAATTGTTCTCAATTCTGAGAAATTAGCCTATGTGTTGGACACGGAGGCTCCAGCAGTGTCCGAAAATCCAACAGCTCAACAGAAAGATGCTAGAAATAAATGGACTGATGATGATATGAAGGTAAAATGCTATATGCTTGCGTCTATGAGTAATGAGTTGCAACGCCAGCATAAGCACATGGAGAGTGCTGCTGACATCTTGCTCCATCTTAAAGAGTTGTATGATGAGCAAAGTCGAACAGCTCGTTACGAGGTGTCAAGGCGACTGTTCAGGACTAAGATGTCTGATGGTCACTCAGTCAATAATCATTGCTTGGCGATGATTAAGGACATTGAGGAGCTTGAGAAGCTCGGAATGACTATGGACGCAGAACTTCAAATTGATTTGATCTTACAATCCTTACCTGATTCATTTTCTCAGTTTATTTTAAATTTTCAAATGAATAAAATTACTTGCACTCTCGCCGAGCTGTTGAATATGTTGGTCACGGCTGAAGGAATGCTAAAAGTCAATAAGGACAATGTGAAGGATAAAACTTTGGAAGGTATGTCCGAGATTCATATCATTGAAACTACTAGCTTATCGGTTTGTTCTACTTTTACATGGGTCATTGACTCGGGATGCACCTCGCATTTGTGTATTTCAATGCAGGCGCTAAAGAAAAGTAGACGACTTAGGGATGGAGAGCTTACCCTACGCGTTGGAAACGGAGCAAGAGTTGCTGCTGTTGCTGTAGGGACTTATCCTTTATGTCTACCGACAGGAGTAGTTTTAGAACTTAGAGATTGTCTTTATGTTCCTAGTGCGACTAGAAACCTTATTTCTGTTTCATGTTTGGTATTGGACGGTTATAAGTTTATTTTTGAATCAAACATTTGTTCAATTTATTTGAGAAATAATTTGATAGGTTGTGGTTCTTTAATAGACAATCTCTATTACTTACATATGGATGTTAGTATGAATACAGTTGATAATGGCATGAATGAGAATACTATTGGTTTTAAAAGACCTAGAGAGGAGGTAAACAAAACATACTTGTGGCATCTGAGGCTTGGTCACATTGGAGAAGATAGGGTTAACAAGCTGGCTAAGGATGGTATCTTAGGATCCTTTGTCACGCCCCCGGGGGTTTTTAAGTCAAGTAAAGCGGAAAATGCGTGTGTAATTTTTTTTTCTTAATAAATAAGCATCAGCCTCGTCCCCGGTGCGTGTCAGACCGCCACATACACAAATTCACTCTGCCCACGGACAGAGTCTCCTTTGTATATGCACGGCGTCTCATTTACAACATCAACATACAATCTTTAACCACACAGTCACAGTCAACAAGTACGAGAGTGTAAAGACATTTGATCACATTAAGAGGAACCTACAAGTTTGCAAACGGTGTCCACTCGACACCCATTCCTTTAAAAACGTCTACACATTCACAGTAAGGCGGCTACATCGTTTTGGAAAGGATAAATCCACAGGTTTTCAAAGCAGTGCCCACACGACACTTGGTTTTGGAAAACATTTTCGAAACCCCTTTTTGTTCGGTATAAAACATGCCGCATATAAGTCATTAAGGAACAATATAAAGACCACATCACAAAACCGTCTCTCGATCCAACATCCACAACATTCCACAATCAAGCAATTGAGAACTTAAATTTAGATAAAAGGAGATGAGGTAACCAAAGCGAGAATGATGGAATAAACCTCATCCAACTAATGTCCTTTAATCGCTGCCTCACCATCGTCCCGACTATTACACCTAGTCAAACCTGTCACGGAGTGGGTAAAGTCAGTGACAAACAAAGTAGATGTCTTAACAATAACATGGATTAAAGAACAAACCAATTTCACCGGAACCTTTCGCTAAAGCCCTGTCACAAAATAAGCTGGGCACCAACCCCAGAATACCGAGTTAAGCTGGGCACCAACCCCAGAATACCGAATTAAGTTGGGCACCAACCCCATGATGCTTTTAACCCCTTCACGGTGCTAGTGCGAACACTGAAGCTGGCGTGAAGGGGTCCCCACCCTACCCACGTGGGGCACACGGGTCATAAAGACCACTTCTCCGGAAAAGTACACCCATGCGGGGGCCATTCCGCCTGTGTACGTGCAGCATCCAAAGTCCCCGCGACCGCAGCCGCCACAATTATTATGTTAAATTAAACAAAACATTTATGCGAAAGGTTTAACAGTCCATCTACTTTATTAGATAAATTAACGAGTCTTTTACGATGACATGGTGCACTTACTGCACTTGTTGCACTTATAGCAAGGGTACCCACCTGGTTGAAGATATACGTCCGCGCCCGCGACCCTCACAAGCCAAACGGAGCTCCTCGCGGCCTACTAAAATACCCAAGAGCACAAATTAACACCTTACCCTAATCAGGTAAAATCAGTGGTCCCGACCACTGTAACATTAAACCCCCAAAACTGAAACCACTGCACCTAGAGGACCGGGACGTCAATCAAAAACCCAACAAATCAAAGCCGTCAAGTAAAACCGAATGACTCAGATCAAACCGGGTCCCCGACGATAAAACTGATGGTTAACCACGACCGGATCGCGACAACGTCATCGCGAACTCCGTCGGAACCCAAAATCCGTTAGCGGAAATCCTACAAAAATCCAATCCCTCAACTAGTAGCCAACTCGGGACGTCATGGTCCAGCCGAGAAGCCCTGACGACGAAAAGATGAGAAAGAGACCCGACAGCGCGCCCCCGACAATTTTGTCGAGGCGCAGAGCGTCGGCGAAATCGGCTCTCAACAAAATAAAATAGTGACCAAGAAGGTCCCGAGTGGCCATGCCAAGAAAACCACGGAAATTACGATCCCAACGGCGAAAACGGCGCTCAAAACGGTAGAAAAACGGACCCAAACGGAGCTACCGAACTTTGGGCTGTCGGGTGGTGCACAGGAGTATCCGTGGACCAGGCTTACGGCGTCGGCGGCCGCGCGGCATGCGCCGGGTGCACGCAGGAAGCGTGCACCGCGCGGTTTGGGCCGGGCCGGTGCACGCTCAAAGCGTGCACCGGGTTCACGCTCTTCGGCCGCAAGCGCGTGCGCCGGGTGCACGCCTAGGGCGTGCACCGCGCACACTGTGCAGCCCGGCGCACGGTTTCGTGCGCCGGGTCTGCGCCTTTGGGACAGCGGGGCGTGCACCGGTGCACGCCCGGGGTTCGTGGACCGCCGCCGTACGGACAGCACAGTAACCCTAATTTTCCGCGTTTTCTCTCCGTTTTTGCTCCCGTTTCGCGATTTCTTCTCCGTTTTCGCTCCCGTGCGACCCCGGCGAAGACCCCGCGAACATGGTAATGGCGGCGGCGGCCTACCGCTTAACAACGGCGGCGGCGGCCTCCCGTTAACCCACTAAGTTCCAACGAAACACCCCCAAAAATCTCCGAATAAATCTGCGGTAAATCTAACGGTTAAACCGTTGATCTACGAGCAACCAAAATATAAATCGGAACCCCGATCGAATTTCCGACCAAGTCCGATAAAAAGAAACCGATTAAAAATCATCGATTAAACTCAATAAAAACCCTCGATCAAGAACGAGAATAAAACATGGACCAAAACCCGACGAAAATCCGCGAACGATGTTCCGATTAAAATAACCTTACAAGAACACGGAAAACCCCCGATTTATTTTAACAAAAGATTAACGACCACTAACCTCAATCTATCGGAATCAAAGAACCGATCTTGTTTCCTTTCGGCGTTGGAGACCGGATCCGCTCCCCGTAGACGATGGCGTCTCGTTCTCCGATCTCCGGCACGTGAATTGGGGCGATCGGGTTCCTCCGCTTCTTCTTTCTTTTTCTCTTTTCTCCTCCGGTTAGGGTTTTCCTCTTTCTTTTCTAATTAGGGTTTCGTTTGGTTTTCGGTACGTACGAAAGAAGAGGGTTTGAGGAGGCGGTATTTTAAATTAGGGTTTTCTTTCGGTAACGGGGTTTAATTAATCTCATATTATTATTTTCTTTTATTTTTATTCTTTTATTTTCCTTTTATCTCATACGTACGTAGATATTAAATCTACCCCTTTTTTTTGTATTTTCCATCTCCGGATAATTAAATAATTAATTAATTATCCCCTACGGGATAACTACCTTTATCCTAAACGGGTGCAAGATATTTTGCACGGATTTCGATGCACGTCTAGTCATCGAATTACTAAAAATTCCGTTCCGGGGGATTACGACATCGGATTTCAGATCCGATCGCACCGTCAAAATCCTCCTCGGATATTTTTAGCTCTAATTAATTAATTCGTTAATTAATTAATTCCTTACAGATAATCCTTCGGGATAAATCTTTAAAGATAATTCCTTAAAGATAATTGCTTAAGGATAACTCCTTATCGATAATCCCTTTGGAGATAATTCCTTAAGGATAATTCCTTATCGATAATCCCTTTGGAGATAATTCCTTAAAGATAATTCCTTAAGGATAATTCTAAGATTCCTCGAAAAGCGTGCCAGATCTTTTGCACGGATTCCGATGCACCCCACGGTTACCGCGACTTTCAAATTCCCATTCCGGGAGATCCGTAAGTCGGATTTCGGATCCGATTGCACCACCGTTCATCGTTTTTCGAGCTCTATCACCGAAAAATACCCGCACCGCATGTTAGTCAACTCTAAGAGCCCGATAATTTAATTTCTCTAACTTAACTTTATTACAGGAGGGTAAAATAATACTAGAAAAGTCGTGTCATTACACCACTCACACTTTATAAAAAGTTTCGTCCCGAAACTTAAACTCAACCCTCGCTAAACGATTCAGGAAACATTCTCTCATCCCGTCTTAAGCCTCCAAGTCGCCTCGCGCTCTTCGTGGTTGCTCCATTGGACCTTTACATAGGAGATAGTTCGATTTCGCAACTTCTTGTCCTCTCTTGCCAAAATCCGCACCGGCGTCTCCTCGACGCTCAAATCCTCTCGCAACTCGATGGTGGAGGCATCCAAGGCATGAGAGGGGTCAGCGAGGTACTTCCGGAGCATTGAGACATGGAACACGTTGTGGACTCGTTCGAGGTTCGGTGGCAAGGCTAAACGGTACGCCACCGGTCCTACGCGTTCCAGGATTTCGAACGGTCCCACGTACCTCGGGCTTAGCTTTCCCTTTATGCCGAAACGTCGGTTCCCCTTGGAGGGTGAAACCCGGAGCAGCACATGCTCGCCCACCATGAACTCTAAGTCTCGGCGTCTGTTGTCCGCGTAGCTCTTCTGTCTGCTTTGGGCGGTCAGTAGTCTTTGTTTAATCAGTCGCACCTTTGCTTCGGTCTCCTCCACCAAATCTGGGCCCAGAAACTTACGCTCACCCAAGTCGTCCCAGCATATTGGAGACCGACAGCGGCGCCCATACAGGGCCTCGTATGGCGCCATCTGAATGCTGGCCTGATAACTGTTATTGTAAGCAAATTCCACCAGGGGCAAACACCGTGCCCACCCTTCGCCCAAGTCCAGAACGCATGCCCGAAGCATGTCCTCCACGATTTGTATCACCCGCTCTGATTGTCCATCGGTCTGCGGGTGAAAAGCCGTACTAAAGTGTAATTTGGTACCCATTGCTCGTTGCAGGCTTCGCCAGAAGTTTGACACAAAACGTGTCTCTGTCCGACGTGATGGATGTCGGTACTCCGTGCAACCTTACTATCTCATCGATGTACGTTTGTGCCAGTCGTTCCCGGGTCCATGTCGTGTGTATGGGCAGAAAGTGGGCCGATTTCGTCAAACGGTCCACAATCACCCAAATTGCATCGTGTCCCTGTGACGATCTCGGGAATCCGGTCACGAAATCCATGGTAATCATATCCCATTTCCACTCGGGCACTGGTAACGGTTGCAATTTCCCTGCCGGCCGTTGGTGTTCGGCCTTCACCCGTTGGCACACCAGGCAGTGTGCCACAAATCGAGTCACGTCTCCCTTCATTTTGGGCCACCAGAAGGTCTGTTCGACGTCCTTGTACATCTTCGTTCCCCCGGGATGCGCCGCATACGGGGCGGTATGCGCCTCCCGTAGGATTTCCTCTTTGAGTTCTGGCAGATCCGGTACGCAGATTCGTCCCCGAAATCGTATCGTACCGTCGGAGTTCACCGTGAAATCGCCCTCCTTGTCGGCGGTTATTCTACTTCGCACCAGCTGGAGTTGATCGTCGGTTGATTGTCCTTCAAGAATCCTGTCCAGCAGAGTGGGTCTGACCACCAGTGTCAGAAGTTGTGCGACTGTACCTGCCGGTACTACTTCTAGTCTTAATCGCGAAAATTCCGCAATCAGACTATCCTGCTGTGTAATGGCGCTTACGTCCGCTTCCTCGGCCTGTCCCTTGCGACTCAGGGCATCGGCCACCACGTTGGCCTTTCCCGGATGATAGTGGATCGTTAGATCGTAATCCTTTAGTAGCTCAAGCCACCGCCTTTGTCGCAGATTTAGCTCCTTTTGGGTGAAAAGGTACTTGAGACTCTTATGATCTGAGTACACATTGCAGTGTGCCCCATACAAGTAGTGTCTCCAAAGCTTGAGGACGAACACCACCGCTGCGAGTTCCAAATCATGTACGGGGTAATTCCGCTCGTACTCCTTGAGCTGCCTTGACGCATAGGCTATTACCTTTCCCCGTTGCATGAGCACCCCACCCAATCCATTTCGCGACGCATCGCAATATACTTCATAATCCTCCCCTGGTTCTGGCAGGGCGAGGATCGGGGCTTGCGTCAATCTATCCTTGAGCTCCTCGAAGCTTCTTTGACGTTTGTCCGTCCAGCTAAACTTTTCCCCCTTTCTAGTCAAACGGGTCAAGGGGGTGGCTATCTTGGAGAAACCCTCCACGAAGCGCCGGTAATACCCGGCTAATCCCAGGAAGCTTCGAATCTCCGTCACCGTCGTCGGTTGGGGCCAGTCCGTCACCGAATCTATCTTCTTCGGATCCACTGCGACTCCAGCCGCCGAGATTACGTGCCCCAAGAAACCGACCTCACGGAGCCAAAACTCACACTTTTTGAGTTTGGCGTAGAGTTTCTGTTCCCGTAGGGTCTGGAGGACTGTGCGCAGATGTTCTTCATGTTCCTCGTCTGTACGGGAGTAGATGAGGATATCGTCGATGAAGACCACCACGAATAAGTCCAGGAAGGGTTTGAATACCCTGTTCATCATGTCCATAAACACCGCCGGGGCATTTGTGAGCCCGAACGGCATTACTGTAAATTCGTAATGGCCATAGCGAGTTCGGAAAGCCGTTTTGGGGATGTCCTCCCCCTTAACCCGGACCTGATGATAGCCCGACTGCAGGTCAATCTTTGAAAACACCGTCGCCCCCTGTAATTGGTCGAAGAGATCGTCGATCCTTGGCAGGGGGTACTTGTTCTTGACGGTGACCTTATTTATCTCCCGGTAGTCGATGCACAACCGGAGACTACCGTCCTTCTTTCTCACAAACAGGACGGGCGCGCCCCGTGGTGACGCGCTAGGTCTGATAAAACCCTTATCCAAAAGGTCCTCTAACTGTGCCTTGAGTTCCTTCAACTCCGCGAAGGCCATCCTGTACGGTGCTTTGGTGATGGGTTTGGTGCCGGGAAGCAGCTCAATCGGGAAGTCAACTTCCCGTTCCGGCGGCATTCCGGGGAGCTCCGCCGGAAATACATCCGGAAATTCCCTTACCACTGGAATTTCGAAAGGCGAGGGAACGGGTCGGGTGGCTAAATCTACCGAGGCTAGATAGGCCACGCACCCGCCCTCTATCAGCTTCCTAGCCCGCGACGCGGAGATGACAGCCTAAAAGGAAGTGCTTTTACATGCCAAGTACACGTTTTCCGGGAATCCCGGCTTCTGTAGTCGTACCTGACGTTTCTCACAAACGATTAGCACCTGTCACTCGGTAAGCCCATCCCTTCCGAGTATCCCCTCGAATTCTCTTACCACTAAGTCTCAGATGTCGAATCGTTGGCGCTAACCATTAACCCCAAAAGCCTGAGCTTTTAGAGGTGCGCATCCGATTCACTTAAAGCGGCATACACCGCACCACAGATCTCGACCAGACCCAACCCACCTGGATGTTGGGTCTATTGTGGGGCCTCTTGCCGTTAGGTCTATTGCGGACCGCAGCCCACTCAACCTATTGGGCTCACCCAACCCAACTCACTAGTCCCCCGGGCTTATTGTCTCAAGGCAGGAAGTTGGACCTATTTGACCCATAATAAAGGGCCAACACCAAAGACAACTAAGTCTTCGCATCCTTATTGGGCAGGAAGGTACAGAGTATTTGCTCCTAAGGGTTCTCCTGGGGTCAAGACCAACATTACTCTTCGTAAGGGGTCTTTCCTGCTACTACTTCCCTCGGGTAGTGCGTCCTTTGTCGTGTCGTCGCATAAGACCCCTCATCCGTGTCGCGACTCCGAAGAATCATTCCCGGGTTCGGGGCAGTAAAAACGGAACTGTCCCAGTTTGTCATGTTAGAAGCAAAGGTCGTGCTTCCGGAATGAATAATTTCCCCCGAGGTGCTCCTCTGTAGATGATGCATGGCCGGTCTCCGCTAGAAAATCCCCCTCCTGAGAAGGGCTGGGGTCGTTTCTTGTCCATGTCGTACTCTGAGTCCTCTGTCTGATGTGTTTCCAGGTTCCTTGCGGTGTCTTCGGATATTGGGGTGGTCGGCCCCCGTCGGGAAAGTCGTTCCCGGGTTATGGCTGGGGTCGTTTCGGCCCCCGGCAGACTCATGATACTTCTGCCGGGTGCGTGGAACGGCCAGTTCCCACCCCACCATAGTGGTCCTATCGATCACTTCTCGGTAAGCGGATAGACCCACCGTCGGTATTACCCGATTAGCGTCGCTATGTGGACCACGCTTGGGAAGACGAGCCTGGTGGGGTTCGTCTTTCCTAACAAAAAGGGGAGAGCGCTATGCCATGTCGCGTAATCCGTTGTTGGAGTAGCCGATTCTCCACTGTTGCCGGAACCGTCGTATCCTCTTCTGCACCATCGATTGAAGAGCGGCTTCGGGCCATTAACCGTGCAATCAAAGAAACCAAGTTAGTCCTAAGGTTATCACCCTAGCACCTAGACTTACGAACACACCTACATTACGTTCCCTTTTTCCCTCGTACTCTCACGTACTACCGCACCTATACCTTGGTTATCTCATGTCCAATTTGCTTGTGGCATCATGCATTGTGGATGTGGTTACTGACTGCTGTGGTTAAAGTTGTTTTTCTCTGATACCATTTAATCTGTCACGCCCCCGGGGGTTTTTAAGTCAAGTAAAGCGGAAAATGCGTGTGTAATTTTTTTTTCTTAATAAATAAGCATCAGCCTCGTCCCCGGTGCGTGTCAGACCGCCACATACACAAATTCACTCTGCCCACGGACAGAGTCTCCTTTGTATATGCACGGCGTCTCATTTACAACATCAACATACAATCTTTAACCACACAGTCACAGTCAACAAGTACGAGAGTGTAAAGACATTTGATCACATTAAGAGGAACCTACAAGTTTGCAAACGGTGTCCACTCGACACCCATTCCTTTAAAAACGTCTACACATTCACAGTAAGGCGGCTACATCGTTTTGGAAAGGATAAATCCACAGGTTTTCAAAGCAGTGCCCACACGACACTTGGTTTTGGAAAACATTTTCGAAACCCCTTTTTGTTCGGTATAAAACATGCCGCATATAAGTCATTAAGGAACAATATAAAGACCACATCACAAAACCGTCTCTCGATCCAACATCCACAACATTCCACAATCAAGCAATTGAGAACTTAAATTTAGATAAAAGGAGATGAGGTAACCAAAGCGAGAATGATGGAATAAACCTCATCCAACTAATGTCCTTTAATCGCTGCCTCACCATCGTCCCGACTATTACACCTAGTCAAACCTGTCACGGAGTGGGTAAAGTCAGTGACAAACAAAGTAGATGTCTTAACAATAACATGGATTAAAGAACAAACCAATTTCACCGGAACCTTTCGCTAAAGCCCTGTCACAAAATAAGCTGGGCACCAACCCCAGAATACCGAGTTAAGCTGGGCACCAACCCCAGAATACCGAATTAAGTTGGGCACCAACCCCATGATGCTTTTAACCCCTTCACGGTGCTAGTGCGAACACTGAAGCTGGCGTGAAGAGGTCCCCACCCTACCCACGTGGGGCACACGGGTCATAAAGACCACTTCTCCGGAAAAGTACACCCATGCGGGGGCCATTCCGCCTGTGTACGTGCAGCATCCAAAGTCCCCGCGACCGCAGCCGCCACAATTATTATGTTAAATTAAACAAAACATTTATGCGAAAGGTTTAACAGTCCATCTACTTTATTAGATAAATTAACGAGTCTTTTACGATGACATGGTGCACTTACTGCACTTGTTGCACTTATAGCAAGGGTACCCACCTGGTTGAAGATATACGTCCGCGCCCGCGACCCTCACAAGCCAAACGGAGCTCCTCGCGGCCTACTAAAATACCCAAGAGCACAAATTAACACCTTACCCTAATCAGGTAAAATCAGTGGTCCCGACCACTGTAACATTAAACCCCCAAAACTGAAACCACTGCACCTAGAGGACCGGGACGTCAATCAAAAACCCAACAAATCAAAGCCGTCAAGTAAAACCGAATGACTCAGATCAAACCGGGTCCCCGACGATAAAACTGATGGTTAACCACAACCGGATCGCGACAACATCATCGCGAACTCCGTCGGAACCCAAAATCCGTTAGCGGAAATCCTACAAAAACCCAATCCCTCAACTAGTAGCCAACTCGGGACGTCATGGTCCAGCCGAGAAGCCCTGACGACGAAAAGATGAGAAAGATACCCGACAGCGCGCCCCCGACAATTTTGTCGAGGCGCAGAGCGTCGGCGAAATCGGCTCTCAACAAAATAAAATAGTGACCAAGAAGGTCCCGAGTGGCCATGCCAAGAAAACCACGGAAATTACGATCCCAACGGCGAAAACGGCGCTCAAAACGGTAGAAAAAGGACCCAAACGGAGCTACCGAACTTTGGGCTGTCGGGTGGTGCACAGGAGTATCCGTGGACCAGGCTTACGGCGTCGGCGGCCGCGCGGCATGCGCCGGGTGCACGCAGGAAGCGTGCACCGCGCGGTTTGGGCCGGGCCGGTGCACGCTCAAAGCGTGCACCGGGTTCACGCTCTTCGGCCGCAAGCGCGTGCGCCGGGTGCACGCCTAGGGCGTGCACCGCGCACACTGTGCAGCCCGGCGCACGGTTTCGTGCGCCGGGTCTGCGCCTTTGGGACAGCGGGGCGTGCACCGGGTGCACGCCCGGGGTTCGTGGACCGCCGCCGTACGGACAGCACAGTAACCCTAATTTTCCGCGTTTTCTCTCCGTTTTTGCTCCCGTTTCGCGATTTCTTCTCCGTTTTCGCTCCCGTGCGACCCCGGCGAAGACCCCGCGAACATGGTAATGGCGGCGGCGGCCTACCGCTTAACAACGGCGGCGGCGGCCTCCCGTTAACCCACTAAGTTCTAACGAAACACCCCCAAAAATCTCCGAATAAATCCGCGGTAAATCTAACGGTTAAACCGTTGATCTACGAGCAACCAAAACATAAATCGGAACCCCGATCGAATTTCCGACCAAGTCCGATAAAAAGAAACCGATTAAAAATCATCGATTAAACTCGATAAAAACCCTCGATCAAGAACGAGAATAAAACATTGACCAAAACCCGACGAAAATCCGCGAACGATGTTCCGATTAAAATAACCTTACAAGAACACGGAAAACCCCCGATTTATTTTAACAAAAGATTAACGACCACTAACCTCAATCTATCGGAATCAAAGAACCGATCTTGTTTCCTTTCGGCGTTGGAGACCGGATCCGCTCCCCGTAGACGATGGCGTCTCGTTCTCCGATCTCCGGCACGTGAATTGGGGCGATCGGGTTCCTCCGCTTCCTCTTTCTTTTTCTCTTTTCTCCTCCGGTTAGGGTTTTCCTCTTTCTTTTCTAATTAGGGTTTCGTTTGGTTTTCGGTACGTACGAAAGAGGAGGGTTTGAGGAGGCGGTATTTTAAATTAGGGTTTTCCTTTCGGTAACGGGGTTTAATTAATCTCATATTATTATTTTCTTTTATTTTATTCTTTTATTTTCCTTTTATCTCATACGTACGTAGATATTAAATCTACCCCTTTTTTTTGTATTTTCCATCTCCGGATAATTAAATAATTAATTAATTATCCCCTACGGGATAACTACCTTTATCCTAAACGGGTGCAAGATATTTTGCACGGATTTCGATGCACGTCTAGTCATCGAATTACTAAAAATTCCGTTCCGGGGGATTACGACATCGGATTTCAGATCCGATCGCACCGTCAAAATCCTCCTCGGATATTTTTAGCTCTAATTAATTAATTCGTTAATTAATTAATTCCTTACAGATAATCCTTCGGAATAAATCTTTAAAGATAAATCCTTAAAGATAATTGCTTAAGGATAACTCCTTATCGATAATCCCTTTGGAGATAATTCCTTAAAGATAATTCCTTAAGGATAATTCCTTATCGATAATCCCTTTGGAGATAATTCCTTAAAGATAATTCCTTAAGGATAATTCTAAGATTCCTCGAAAAGCGTGCCAGATCTTTTGCACGGATTCCGATGCACCCCACGGTTACCGCGACTTTCAAATTCCCATTCCGGGAGATCCGTAAGTCGGATTTCGGATCCGATTGCACCGCCGTTCATCGTTTTTCGAGCTCTATCACCGAAAAATACCCGCACCGCATGTTAGTCAACTCTAAGAGCCCGATAATTTAATTTTCTCTAACTTACACTTTATTAGCAGAAGGGTAAAATAGTACTAGAAAAATCGTGTCATTACATCCTTACTCCCTGAACCATACCCAGCTTGTGAATCATGTCTTCGAGGAAAAATGACTAAGTCTCCCTTTGTTGGACAAGGACAGAGAGCTACCGAAGTACTCGCCCTGATACATACTGATGTATGTGGCCCATTCGATGTGTCTGCTTGGGGCGGCTATCTCTACTTTATTATCTTTACTGATGATTATTCACGGTATGGGTACGTGTATTTAATTAAACACAAGTTTGAAGTCTTTGAAAAGTTTAAAGAGTTTAGACAAGAAGTAGAAAAGTAAATGAAAAAACCGATTAAGGCTCTTCGATCCGATCGAGGAAGGGAATATCTTAGCACGGATTTCTTAACCTACCTCAAGAATAATGGTATTGTCTCTCAATGGACTCCTCCTGGAACACCAGAATTGAATGGGGTGTCTGAACGGAGGAATCGAACTTTATTAGATATGGTTCGATCTATGATGAGTTTTATAGATTTACCTACGTCATTTTGGGGTTATGCACTTCTTACGGCTATTTATATTTTGAACAGAGTACCTTCCAAATCTGTTCCCACCACACCATATGAGATGTGGCATGGTAGGAAGCCAAGTTTTACTCACATTAAGACTTGGGGGTGTCCAGCTTATATTAAGAAATTAAAGATGGACAAATTGGAAAGCAGATCAATCGAGGGAAGATTCATTGGTTATCCCAAGGAATCACTTGGATACTATTTTTATCTCCCAGAAAGTCATAATGTGATTGTGAGCCGTCATGCCTTCTTTTTTGAAAATGAATTTATTTTAGCAGGAGGCAGTGGGAAAAAAATAGAACTAGAGGAGAAAGTCTTTTTAGGATCGAGCATTCCAAGAGCCCTTCCTGATAACTCTGTGATACCAGAGATTACACTGCCACCTCGCAAGTCTAGTAGAATTTCTCATCCTCCTGATAGATACATGGGATTATTTATAGAGGACATGGAGGAAATGTTCCTAGTGGGAGACAAGGATCATAGAGATGATCCTAAGACTTATAGCGAGGCGATGTCAGACATCGACTCCGATAAATGGTTGGAAGCTATGAAGTCTGAAATAGACTCAATGTACTCCAATCAAGTTTGGACTTTGGTTGATCCACCAGAGGGTATTGTACCCGTTGGATGCAAATGGATATTCAAGAGAAAGATTGGTTCTGATGGAAAGGTAGAGACCTATAAAGCTAGGTTGGTAGCAAAAGGTTATAGTCAACGCGAAGGCATTGACTATCAGGATACCTTTTCACCTGTAGCCATGCTTAAATCTATCAGAACTCTGCTTGCTATTGCTGCACATTATGACTACGAGATCTGGCAAATGGATGTAAAAACTGCTTTTCTGAATGGATATCTTGAAGAAGAAATCTATATGGAGCAGCCTTTGGGTTTCAGTACCAAAGATAGAAGTCATAAAGTGTGCAAGCTTCAACGATCCATTTATGGGTTTAAGCAAGCTTCTCGGAGTTGGAACACTCGTTTCAATGATGCAGTCGAATCGTTCGATTTCATCAGAAATGAGGAAGAGCCGTGTGTGTATAAAAAGGTTAGTGGGAGTGCTGTTACCTTCCTCGTATTGTACGTGGATGACATACTCCTAATAGGGAATGACATTCCTATGTTAACATCGGTGAAGTTATGGTTATCCAAAGAGTTTTCTATGAAAGACCTTGGAGAAGCATCTTATATCCTAGGGATAAAGGTCTATCGGGATAGACCTAAGAAGTTGCTTGGTTTATCGCAAGCTATGTACATAGATGAAGTGTTGAAAAGGTTCAGCATGGAGAATTCCAAAAGGGGTATGGTACCTCTAAGACATGGAATTCACCTCTCTAAGACTATGTCTCCTAAGACACCTGAAGAGAGAAGTCGCATGTGCAGGATCCCTTATGCTTCCGTGATAGGGAGTTTAATGTATGCGATGCTATGTACTCGACCTGATATAGCACAGGCTGTGAGCGTCACTAGTCGATATCAGTCGAACCCAGGCGAAGAGCATTGGGTAGCGGTAAAGAATATCCTTAAGTACTTGAGAAGAACAAAGGATATGTTCTTGGTTCTTGGAGGTGGAGAACTCAAAGTTAATGGCTATACAGATTCAGACTTTATGTCTGATATAGACGATAGAAAGTCTACGTCTGGGTATCTATTTATTTGCAATGGTGGGTCAATAGTTTGGAAGAGTTCTAAACAAGAGACGATTGCTGATTCTACTATGGAGGCGGAGTACATCGCTGCATCTGAAGCTGCCAAGGAAGCTGTTTGGATCAAGAAATTTATCACTGAGCTTGGCGTGGTTCCCTCTAGTAGGGATTCCCTGCCACTATATTGTGATAATAATGGCGCCGTAGCATTAGCTAAGGAGCCGAGATCTCATCAGAAATCCAAACATATCGAGCGGCGGTATCACAAGATCAGAGAGTACATCAAAGATAAACATATTGAAGTGCAGAAGGTTGCCTCCGCAGATAACGTGGCGGACCCGCTAACTAAAGCTTTGACTCAGCAAAAACTAGAGACTCATCTTGAGAAGATGGGCATTAGATACATGACTGATTGGCTTTAGTGCAAGTGGGAGATTGTTAGTTGTATGCCCCAGAGGCCTATCAGGCTGACGCATTTTTTCTTTAGGACATATTTTTGTACTTGATCTTTATTATTATTTGGGCATTTTATGCCATTCATGTTAAATGTGTCCATGAATCGTCCTTTGAATTAATGAGATGATAATGTATATTCTTAAGAGTTAAGAATTTTAGATACATATTATTGGTGATTAAGTCATAAATGCTCTCAATCGGAGAATCATCATGGGGACGATGATTGATCCGGTAAGATTGATGT
Organism: Tillandsia fasciculata; assembly: GCA_029168755.2. Lineage (NCBI taxonomy): Eukaryota > Viridiplantae > Streptophyta > Magnoliopsida > Poales > Bromeliaceae > Tillandsia > Tillandsia fasciculata. The sequence continues at coordinate 7,918,684 of CM054933.1, forward strand.
ATGTGCCGCTCTCTTTTAGGATGACGAGTCTCAAGTCATCAGTGTGGGGACACTGGAGCGAACGTGCAGGTGGTTGTTAGAGAACAAGGGCACTGAGCGTGACCAATTACGAATAGTTACATGGTTGTCTACTCATTCGTCAGTAACTGATTCGATGTTGCAGTGGTACAACTGATCCTTAGACCTGCGACACCACGGCCATTCAATATGAGGCTACTGTAGTTTGACTATGCAATAAACTCTGATCCTAGTCACGGGTCTTAGTAGTATATGTTGGCTGCAGTCGATTCATATTAGGAATGAGTGTTTGTTTACAGGGGATCTATCGCTCTCGGTAGAGAGATAATTAGTCCTATGCTATTTGTAAGGCAAAGCTCAGAAATCCTCGGCCGGGGTAATATGGTTCATGGAAAGGTGTTTCCAAGAGTAACCATATGAGCTTCTGTCCTATCAAATTTGTCATATAACGGGTGATGGGGTTTGACGAGTATTCCATGACCTCCACTCAGTTGGGACTATGCGATAGAAGGATTGTATTGTACGGTAACTGCACCTAGAGGTTCAGTCCAATATTCACTTCTGACTGGATTGCCACTATATGCTGCTAGGCGTCACTGGTGGATTGTGGGAACCAATAAGAATAATTATAGGCGAATAATTATTATACGAGGGAAGAATCAAAAGTGTTTGATCCATCAAAAAGAGTTTCGATGATGATGCCGATGGGGATCGCATCATATCTCACTACCAGACAGAATTGAACCTATTAGGTCACACACATAAGAAATCACGCATGATCGATATTATGGAGATGATAAAGAAGTTTATAGAATGGATTAATTATAATCACAATACTAAAGTTTACTAATTTATTAGTAAAAGGACTAATTTGTAATTATTGTAAATTAGAGGTATTTAAGTGCAAAAGTTGCATGGTGTATTTGCTAATCGTTAGTAAATATTTTGAGGACTTATGTGTAAATGTTACACACGAATCGAATTAGGATTCGGATTCGATTCATATTGAAACTAACTTAAGGATAATGGATAATCCAATCGAATTAGGATTCGATTAGGATTAGGATTAGGATTAGGGTTTTCTCATTATAAATATATGTCATATGTGACATATTTTAAGAAAAAAAAAAAAGGAATAAGAAAACCCTAGCCGCCTATCCTCTCCCTCTTCCTCAAGTCCTCCATAATTAATTCATCGTTCTCGATCTTCGGAAGATTGCTAGCACAATTAGAAGATTGATTCATCCTCCTTACATCGACGCAAGAGTTAATTCGTGATCGGATCGCGAATCAAGGCGATCGACTATTTCGATTAAGGGCGTGATTCCGTGTGGACGCGAGTAGAGGCCGGGCGCGTGCGCGGCTATCAAAGACGAACAATTTTTACCAACGATCGTCGGCTTCGCGGTGATCTCGACCCGCGCAAGGTAAAAATTAAATCCTAATTGATAAGATCAATTAGATTACTTATTAACGATCTAAAACAAAACATGAGGTGATCTTTGGTTTAAAGAAAATTTTTAATTGTGTTTCTTTCTTCCGCTGCGCATATCCGACTATTTTCTTACACAAGCACCCCTCTCTTGCAAGAGACCGATTTGAGGTGGGAGATTTCACCGAAAAAGGTGAACTAATCTCTTGTTTTTATACGTTTCTTAGATTAAGAAACATTTTTTGTAAGAGTTAGGGTATTGATACATGTTGTATATTGGCAAACCTAGGGTTTAGCCCTAAGTAGTGTAAAAAGGGTAAAGACTAAGGTTTAGCCTTACAATTGCATGGCTAAGATAAACCTAGAGGTAGGTTACTCTTGTGTGGCAATGGACTTAGAAAGAATCTAGGTCAAAATGGGTGGCATTGAATCTAAGGAGAGAATTGTAGAGTCTCAACATAGTGTTAATGAACTCTAGGTTAGAGTGGCATTGTATGAACTAGATGGTGTCCTTGCGACATATTGAATCCTAGAGTAATGAACTTAGGGTCAAAAGTGTAAAGTGAGTAAACAAGAGAATTCTAATGTAAATTAGTGCTCTTGGGGTATCCTAACTATCCTAGAGTTAATAACTTAGAATAAAAGAGAAAGTAAAGATAATAAGATCTTATGAAAGTGTCAAGTGCCAATGAGAGGGTTACAAGCATATTTCGACTTTCGGGAGAGGGTTACGAGCATATTTCGACTCCCTTTTACGAATAATTGTCAAGATGCCTTAAACTCATTCATGACCAAGTTGGAGAGGGTTCCGCGCATAAGTCGACTCTCCATGGAAATGGTTCTAAAGGAGCTCAAGCAACGCCGAGTAGAAAGGGTTCCGCGCATAAGTCGACTCTCTACGAAGCACTCTTATGAAACCTAAATCATAACATAATTAGAGTGATCGGTTGTGGTCGGATTAGTTGTAACCCTTGTGTAGCGGCTTAGTAGTTGGATGGTATAGTAGCCGAGTGTGGCATGACATATAGTGTAGTGGTATTTGTGTATGGACTATTAGTGTGGAAGTTTTATACTTGCATACTGGTGTAGAATTTACCGTTTTCCATTATTATTGTGCTACTAATGCTTCCATTGGACCAAATGGTGTAGAACATGTTTCTCGGTAGATGAACCCACTGAGAACTATTTGTAGTTCTCATACCCTATAGTTTTCATTTTTTGCAGATGCAGATGTCGCCGGTGAGGCACGTGATAGGAGCAAGGGCCTGGTAGAATAGAGGATTTAAAAGGTCTAGAGTGGTACCTTTGTATAGAGTGAATATTGTATTTTGAGTGAGGAAAATAACAAATTGTAATTAACAGTATATTTGAATATTCATTTTAGTACTTTACAGTATAGCTTTACACAGTTGTATTTATGTTTAAAATTGAATGTTAGTTTAATTTTACTCTAATATTCATGTATTCTCAATGTCACATTGTATGATTGAGATGGTTACTGTTTTTTTAGCTATAGAGAGGTTATACCCGATTGGCGGGTGCGTGTCCAAACCGATCAAATTTGTGGTATCGGGGCGTGACAGATAAGAGTGGTATTAGAGCCTAGGAGTTGTTCTAGGCGGTTAGCAAACCTTAGGGAGACGAAGTTCGCGACGAGAAACGATCAAGCAGAAGGTCACCTGACGGAAAAAAACGACAACTCCATCAAGCCACAAAAACCCCTTGGCAGCAGCAACGCGTGGGTGACCGGACGGCGGAGCGCGGCGCGACTGCTGGCGGTAGGAAGGTTCGGCCAGGCAGCAGCGCGGTGCAGGGTTGGCAGCGGCGCGGCTGTCCCACAAGGCGGCGCGCTCGCAGGTGCATGCAGCGCCAAGTGGCGGCGCGCCTGGCAGGGCACGCGGTAGCGCCCTTAGCGGCGCGCGGGCGGTCACCAGGCGGCGCGCGCGGTCAGCAAGCGGCGCGCGCGGGCCTAGCGGTTCCCGCCCTTGACAGCGCGCAGCCTAGCGGCACTCCTCCTGGCAGTGCGCGGCCTGGCGGCGCGCGCGCGGGCGGCGCCTAGCAAGGCGCGGCCCATCAGCGCCTTGCAGCGCGGGCAGGCGGTGGCCTGGCAGGACGCGGCTCGGGCAGCCCCTGGGTAGTGTGGACGCGGCGACACGGCTAGGCATCTGGCGGCGCGGCTAGGGTATCCGACAGCGCGGCTAGGGCATTTGACGACGCGACCGAATCCTCCGTCGTCGACCACCAAGAAACTCCGCTAACCACTTCTCCACTCCGACGGTAACCACGACGAAACAAAGGAAACACACGAAAAACGAAACGAACAAAACGAAGGAAACGAATACCGACCTTTGCTCTGACGGGGAAGACGGTGCGACTCCGATCTCCGACGATAATGATTGTAGTAGCCCCGATCCCCGTGTAGCTTTTCCCATGACCCACGATGTGGAACACCTATTATTGGTGTGTCGGACCGCAACGCGTCAAATAGACGCGTTGGACGGACTCTGTGAGGCTTCTGGATTGAGCCTGCCTTCCGGCTGTTCTTGTCGAAATTTAGAAAGGGTTATAGGCTAATCCGAGGTCATATTTGGATTTAGCGCGGAAAAACGTCGAAAATCGGCTATTTACTTGCCTTTTTCGGAGTCCAGATGCCCAAAACGGACCCCCGAAAGTTTTCGCGCATTTTGGGTGCTGTGGACCGGCCGAAGCGCCACGTGGAGGCGCCGTGGCGGCCCCCGGTTGGTTGGCGCAGGGCACGCGGTCCACGCGCAGTGCGGGGGCAGAGCGGGGCAGGTGGGACAGTTGGGGGCAGGAGGGGCGGAGCGGCGGGCTGTGCGGAGGGGGCGCCACGTGGCGCCGCGCGTGTGGCTGGCGCCACCCGCCCCCCTCTTTCGGTCGGACCACGCGGCGCGGGGCGGTTGGCCGCACCTCGCTGCCGCGTGTTTCGGGACACGTGGCGCGCCCGGAACAATCCGGGCGTCGACTAAGGTGTCCCCTGTTCGGCGCCCGATTGTTTCGGGCGCCCGAAATTATACCCCAAAGGGGTATTTTCCCCCTTTTTCCTTGGCTATTTATAGGACTTCCACCTTGGTTTGGGCTTTTCCCGAGCTCTTCTGGGAATGAGCCCTTAAGCAAAGTTGATTCTCTTCTTGTCCCTCATCTCTCGAAGGAGTTTCAGAATTTTTGGAGATCTCGACATCGGCGATTTCTGCGATTCGGCGCACTGCAACGTTCCTTCTTCGGAGGCATTTTTCGTCGCATTTCGGTCAACGAGATCCCCAGAGCTACCCCGAAGGAATTTTTAGACGATTTTTGTGGCATCGTTTTCACGAGAGGTAGGCCTTCAATTTCCGTGTTGATCACCTTGCTTTATTCTGAGTTCTTGGCACGGTTTACGAGGCATCTTTGAACTCCTTTCCTGCTGGTGGTTTTTTTGGACAATGGAGGCTTGTCGGATTTTTGTCTTAGCACTCGAGCATCGGATTTCGACATGTAAGGACTCGATTGACATCTACGCTTCGCGACGATCGTCGTCGTATTTTTATTGGAATTTTTGGAATTTATCTCACAGGTGATAATTAAGGTTCTTTGGGACTGAATTTTCAGTAGATTGTGCATTTGGAAATTTTGTGTTGATTGCAATATTTGGACCTTATCTTTGTACCCAGGAGGTGTTTTTGAGTGCTTTTGGACCCGTTGGAATTGTGGGAATTGGAGGATTATTCTCGTGTAGTTTCAGCTTTTTGGCCTTTGGATCAATTTGCACTTCCAGGCGGGTTGTTTCGTCTTCAAAACCGGTGGATTGATCATTAATTCTATATTGTAGTGAACATGCATGATTGTGAGATGTATTAGGAAGCATGCTAGAAGGAGAGGATTGATATTCTTTGTGTTGCTATGATGATCATATTGATTTATTGCTTCCTAAATATGTTCAATCAAATGCTATCTTTGGAACTTGACCTAGCACCCCGTCATTTGCTGCATGTTTAACCTGACTAGTAGAAAACTCCAACTTGGCCTAGGTTTATTTATGCTTTAGACATCCATACGTTATACTCTATTCCTAGACTTAGGGTTTTTCCTCGCCCGGGTAGTGGGCCGAGTGGTCGGGATTTATTGTTAGTGTGGGATGCATGTTACACTCGTGCTTGGGAGCAGAGTGGAGTCTGGTAGATGTAGATGGTCTTTTATCTGTGATGGGAGTCGTTTGGGTGAACGGTGGTCCCGAGATGTCTTGTTTCTTTGTTTATGTGTCGCCACTATGTTGGTGGCAGTAGTATACCAGTCATAGCAGGACCTTGAACCCAGAACCTTTTTGGACACACATGATTTTAGTCAACCAATGTTTTTTTTCCAAACATCGAAGGGTGGCCGGAGTCTGTTCTTGTTTGATTGGACGAAGGCATTAGCCCTTGGGGTTTGGGTATAAAAACTTGTTTTCTAATTGTTTTTTCTAAAAGAACTAAAAATCATTAAAAATGAGTTTTCCTCAAATCAAGATGGTTTTTCAAAAAAGAACTACTTTTAGTCCTCACCCCGCGTGGATTTGGGGGAAAAATGGTTTTCAGTAATAAATGTCACATTTTTTCCTTTAAACTTTTTCACTCGAGAGGATTCGAGTGGTCTGGGTTCTAAGGGCTGCCTTTTTCTTTGGGTCGAGAATAACGAAAGGCTATGCCTAGAGCATGTTCTTGTTTGATTTGGGTTGTAGGTTCTAGTCTTTCGGGATTCCCGGATCTTTCACTGTTGTTGGCTGTGGAGAATACCTAGCTAGTGAGTTTACATGTGGAGTTGATGTTCTTTTTGGGGAGCCGTTGGGTTGACAGCGGTCCCGACTGTTCGAGTGGTTCCTGTTAGTGAGTTAGAGAGGTGATTTGGGTACTGTCGATCTTGTTGATCGTGGATTGGACTATAGCCTGCATGAGCCATATTGAGCTCGACAGAGATGCGCAGATACTTTTTTCGGTGGGGTCGCGCCCCTCGAGTGCCACTCCGGAGTTGGGCCTGTTACTTTGCTATCGCGACTTGTCGACGCAGTCCCTCTGGCTGGGGCCAGTTTTGGCAGTCACGGACGCCCTACGTAAGTCCGGTCCTCATTGAATGTAACGGCCGTAGGTGGGCGCAGATTTGGCTGGACCCTATGTGGCAGTCAGTATAGATTGGGTGATTATATTTGTGAAATAGTAGATGCATCATGTTTCTATCTGTTCCACTTGAGCATTTAAATAGAGGCATAGTAGCTGTAGAGTTATTTTTCAGCTCTTTTCCTTTCAGTATTGCAATTGTTACTTTATACCTCTAGTAGACTTAGTGGGCAGACCGCCGGGCTTGTTGGCGGTAACCACTGAGAACTACTGTGGGATGTAGTTATCACACCCACCGTGGTGACTTTTCCTAAGGGACCTCTACTCCTGTTCCTGCTGCTTCAATTGCTGATCTGCTGATCGAGGTAAGGGAGTCACGAGCTAGATCCCTACCAGTCTTCTTCCGGTGAGAGTAGATATACCCTTTTAGTGATGTAGTAGTACTGTCAGTGATTGTGGGATGTATCATGTACTTTTGAGAGTTTTAGTTTTTGGAGAGACTTTTGTATTGTGAGGACCTGGCATGTACTATTTGAGGATTTGTATTATTTTTATTATTTCAGCAGTTTACTTTTCAGCTCTGATATTTGTATAGCTTTAGTATCATTCTTTTGCAGGTTAGATGCTTCGTCTATACGGGGCTTCCCGTATGGGCAGCGGATCTGTTGGCGGGCCCGGGTCGCAGTTTCGACCCCGGGGCGTGACAGATTAGAGTGGTATCAGAGCCTAGGTTGTAGGTCATTTTGGACTTAGAAACCCTAGGCTTATGGTTGGACCGTAGGATGACTACGTGAGAGTCGTGTCTTTTAGCGAGAGTCGTGATTGAGTTTCTTACATCTCCCAAGGGATGGGATGAGTGATTGACATGTTTCTCTTGGTGGCGACTTTGTTGGCTGCTGACAACATAGTACTATAGGAAGGGGGACATGCCTTTGACTTTTGCTAGATTGGGTCGAGTGTTGTTTTGGTTCTGTCTTGATGTTTGAATGTTGGTGCAGGTGTGCACGATGCCTCCCCGACGCAGGATACGGACACGTTCTCAGCCTTTCTCCTCCGATAAGCCGGAGCAGGAGGAGTTAGCACAGGGCCGGCAGAGTGAGGCACAGGAGCTTCGGGCTCAGATGGCCCAGTTGTCGGAGGCTGTCCGACGTCAGGAGGAGACTTCCCGACGCCAGGAGGAGGTCATGGACCGGATGATTCGCGTGTTTGAGCAGAGGGCGCATCCTGTCACAGCACCCCTTGAGAGTTTCCCTGCACCTTCTTCCCCAGCCGTGGCACCCCCTGTTGTACCAGCGGCACCGGCAGTCCCTATTGCGCCGGTTACCAGTAGACATCCGTCCGGGACAGCAGGACAGTTGACCCGTACGGAGCAGCGGGAGATGGTAGATTGTTTGATGAGATTCCGCCAGTTTGACCCGTCTCGTTTCTCTGGACAGAGTTTGGAGCCGTGGGAGGCAGAGTCGTGGATCGGCGATGGAGCGACATTTTGAGAGTTTGTTTATTGAGGAGCGGATTCAGGTTCTGCTGGCGACGAACTTCTTGGAGCACAACGCCGAGGCCTGGTGGCGGCGTGTTCGACCTGTTGGTCCGCCTGGGACTCAGCTTCTTACCTGGGCGGAGTTCCGCAGTTTACTTCTTGGAGCCTTCTTTTCGGAGAGTGTTAGGCAGAGGTTGGAGGAGGAGTTGAAGAATCTCCTACAGGGAGATCGTCCCGTGCAGGCGTACATCGCAGATTTCAACCGGCTATTGGCCAGTGTACCGCACACGGCCAGGGACGAGGCGCATCGGATCTACATGTTCGAGCGAGGGTTGCGCCGAGACATTTATCAGTTCGTCTGTTCGCGCCGACTGCAGAAGTTGGATGACTCGATGGAGCATGCACTTTATATAGAGCACGGGGAGGCAGTGATGGACGAGGTGGCTCCAGCTCCCGCAGTGATTCCAGGGGCGAAGCGCCCAGCACAGGTTGACGAGGGACAGACGAGTCGGCAGGGATCTTCGAGACCTCCACGATTTCACCCTGAGGATCATGGGTTTTAGAGGCGCCAGAGATCTGGTGGACCCCCGCGGCAGCCGCAGTATCAGCAGGGACAGCAGTCTCAGCAGCAGTACCCCCGGCAGCAACAGCATCGGCATCAGCGATAGGAACGGTGCGTTATCTGTGGTGGGCCCCATCCACCGTCGTAGTGTGACCAGAGGCAGGGACGGTGCTTCCTATGTGGAGAGTTGGGACATTTCCGAGCAGCTTGCCCCCGAGCCATTCTGTCAGTACGACCTATCGCGACAGCACCCCCCTTGCTTATTCAGGAAGCGGAAGCCCCTCAGGTACACCATCAGACAGAGTGGGTCACGACGTCGGGACAGATGGGACGACGACCTTCAGCACCTAGTGGATGGGTTTATGTGGCCCAGGTGGAGGGCACCCCAGCAGCGGATCGTGTCGTCGCAGGTACGATTTTATTTTTATAGTCAGCTGAGCTTGAGCATTTCTGTACTGCCGCTTTTTCCTGCATATGTTAGTAGAGCATTTGCATCTCTGCATGGATAAGAGATAGGTTTATCACTGCGTGCTTTAGCGGTTAGATTTCTGTCGGTATCCTGCGAGTAGAGGAGGATTGTGGAGCTTGAGCTATACAGTTGAGACTTGGGATTATACCGGCAGGTGCGACAATTGGTGACAGCTCCTAGACTCTGATTGAGCACACGGGATGGACCGGTTGGTGCGGTATCATGCAACGACTGATTGTGGAATGAGAACAGTGACCTTCCGCAAATTAGACGAAAGGTTTTTTTCCACGGGTTGCCGAAGTATCCTTCCTGCAGCGTTGGCTTCAGCGGCTTTGGACAGACGCCACCTCGGGAGCAGATATGATGATTAGGACTATAGGTTGTGTCCTTAGAGGTATTGGTTAGATCGTAGCTTTCGTTTTGTCACCACAGCAGGAATGGCTTCAACACTTCTCTCCCTTTCTCGCCTTTATGCTAAAACTTACGAACGGGACGAAAACTTCGAAAGAATACTCTAGAAATGGATATAGTGCCCGAACCTGTTCTTGTTTGATTGGGGCGAAGGCACCGGCCATTCGAAATTTTTGGACTTTTCGCTATTTTCAGCTGTTTTCTAAATTGAGAGTTGGAGTTGATGACGTTCCTGATGGTGGACCTTTACTTCCTTGTTTCGTTGTGTTGGCGTACTTCGGGTAGATTTAGTCGGGTTAGTCTTGTTGTTGTGGTGTGTTTTAGTTTCGGGGACGAAACTTTCTTTAAGTGGGGGAGGATGTAGTAGCCCCGTTCCCCGTGTAGCTTTCCCCATGACCCACGATGTGGAATACCTGTTATTGGTGTGTCGTACCCGCAACGCGTCAAATGGACGCGTTGGACGGACTCTGAGAGGCTTCTGGATTGAGCCTGCATTCCGGCTGTTCTTGTCGGAATTTAGAAAGGATTATAGGCTAATCCGAGGTCATATTTGGATTTAGCGCAGAAAAACGTCGAAAATCGGCTATTTACTTGCATTTTTCGGAGTTCGGATGCCCAAAAAGGACCCCCGAAAGTTTTCGCACATTTTGGGTGCATGGGGGTGCTGTGGACCGGCCGAAGCGCCACGTGAAGGCGGCGGATTGGCCGGCGTAGCACGCGCGGTCCATAGGATTGGCGCGGCGGTGCATGTACAGGGGGGCGGCGCCACATGGCGGCCCCCAGTTGGTTGGCGTAGGGCGTGCGGTCCACGCGCATGTGCGGGGGCAGAGCGGGGCAGGTGGGGCAGTTGGGGGCAGGCGGAGCGGAGCGGTGGGCTGCGCGGAGGGGGCGCCACGTGGCGCCCCGCGTGTGGCTGGCGCCACCCCCACCCCCCGCCCCCCGCTTTCGGTCGGGCCATGCGGCGCGGGGCGGTTGGCCGCGCCCCGCTGTCGCGTGTTCCGGGACACGTGGCGCGCCCGGAACAATCCGGGCGCCTACTAAGGTGTCCCCTGTTCGGCGCCCGATTGTTCCGGGCGCCCGAAATTGTACCCCAAAGGGGTATTTTCCCCCATTTTTCTTTGGTTATTTATAGGCCTTTCACCTTGGTTTGGGTTTTTCTCGAGCTCTCCTGGGAATGAGCCCTTAAGCAAAGTTGATTTTCTTCTTGTACCCCATCTCTCGAAGGAGTTTCGAAATTTTTGGAGATCTCGACATCGGCGATTTTTGCGATTCGGGGCACTGCAACGTTCCTTCTTCAGAGGCCTTTTTCATCGCATTTCGGTCCACGACGTCCCCAGAGCTACCCCGAAGGAATTTTTGGACGATTTTTGCGGCATCGGTTTCACGAGAGGTAGGCCTTCAATTTCCGTGTTGATCACCTTGCTTCATTCTGAGTTCTTAGCACGGTTTACGAGGCATCTTTGAACTCCTTTCCTGCTGGTGGTTTTTCTGGACAGCAGAGGCTTGTCGGATTTTTATCTCAGCACTCGGGCATCGGATTTTGAAGTGTAAGGACTCGATCGACATCTACGCTTGGCGAGGATCGCCATCGTATTTTTATTGGAATTTTTAGAATTTATCTCGCATGTGATAAGTAAGTTTCTTTGGGACTGAATTTTCAGCAGATTTTACACTTGAAAATTTTGTGTTGATTGCAATGTTTGGACCTTATCTTTGTACCCAGGAGGTGTTTTTGAGTGCTTTTGGACTCGTTAGAATTGTGGGAATTGGAGGATTATTCCTGTGTAGTTTCAGCTTTTTGGCCTTTGGATCAATTTGCACTTCCAGGTGGGTTGCTTCGTCTTCAAAACCGGTGGATTGATCATTAATTCTATATTGTAGTGAACATGCATGATTGTGAGATGTATTAGGAAGCATGCTAGAATGAGAGAATTGATATTCTTTGTGTTGCTATGATGATCATATTGATTTATTGCTTCATAAATATGTTCAATCAAATGCTATCTTTGGAACTTGACCTAGCACCCCATCATTTGCTGCATGTTTAACCTGACTAGTAGAAAACTCCAACTTGGGCTAGGTTTATTTATGCTTTAGACATCCACATGTTATACTCTATTCCTGGACTTAGGGTTTCTCCTCGCCCGGGTAGTGGGCCGAGTGGTCGGGATTTATTGTTAGTGTGGGATGCATGTTACACTCGTGCTTGGGAGCATAGTGAAGTCTGGTAGATGTAGATGGTCTTTTATCTATGGCGGGAGCCGTTTGGGTGAGCGGTGGTCCCGGGATGTCTTGTTTCTTTGTTTATGTGTCGCCAGTGTGTTGGTGGTAGTAGTATACTAGTCATAGCAGGACCTTTATCCCAGAACCTTTTTGGACACATGATTTTAGTCAACCAATATTTTTCTTCCAAACATCGAAGGATCGCTGGAGTCTGTTCTTGTTTAATTGGACGAAGGCATTAGCCCTTCGGGGTTTGGGTATAAAAACTTATTTTCTAACCTTTTTTCCTAAAAGAACTAAAAATCATTAAAAATGGGTTTTCCTCAAATCAAGATGGTTTTTCAAAAGTGAACTACTTTTAGTCCTCACCCCGCGTGTGTTTGAGTGAAAAATGGTTTTCAGTAATAAATGTCACATTTTTTCCTTTAAACTTTCCCACTCGAGAGGATTCGAGTGGTCTGGGTTCTAAGGACTGCCTTTTTCTTTCGGTCGAGAACAACGAAAGGCTATGCCTAGAGTCTGTTTTTGTTTGATTTGGATTGTAGGTTCTAGTCTTTCGGGGATCTCGGACCCTTCACTGTTGTTGGCTGTGGAGAATACCCAGCTAGTGAGTTTACATGTGGAGTTGTTTTTTTTTTGGGGAGCCGTTGGGTTGACAGCGGTCCCGACTGTTCGAGTGGTTCCTGTTAGTGTGTTAGAGATGTGATTTGGGTACTGTCGATCTTGTTGATCGTGGATTGGACTATAGCCTGCATGAGCCATATTGAGCTCGACAGAGATGCGCAGATACTTTCTTCGGTGGGGTCGCGCCTCTCGAGTGCCACTCCGGAGTTGGGCCTGTTACTTTGCTATCGCGACTTGTCGACGCAGTCCCTCTGGTTAGGCCAGTTTTGGCAGTTACGGACGCCCTACGTAAGTCCGGTCCTCCTTGAATGTCACGGTCGTAGATGGGTGCAGGTTTGACTGGACCCTATGTGGCAGTGGCAGCCAGTATAGATTGGGTGATTATATTTGAGAGTTAGTAGATGCATTATGTTTCCATCTGTTCCACTTCTTGAGCATTTAGATGAGGTATAGTAGCTGTAGAGTTATTTTCTAGCTCTTTTCCTTTCAGTATTGCAATTGTTACTTTATGCCTCTAGTAGACTTATTTGTGGGCAGACTGCCGGGCTTGTTGGCGGTACCCACTGAGAACTACTGTGGGATGTAGTTCTCACACCCGCCGTGGTGACTTTTCCGCAGGGACCTCTACTCCTGTTCCTGCTGCTTCAGTTGCTGATCCTGCTGATCGAGGTAAGGGAGTCGCGAGCTAGATCCCTACCAGTCTTCTTTCGGTGAGAGTAGATGTATCCTTTTAGTGATGTAGTAGTACTGTCAGTGATTGTGGGATGTATCATGTACTTTTTACTTTTGAGAGTTTTAGTTTTTGGAGAGACTTTTGTATTGTGAGGACCTGGCATGTACTATTTGAGGATTTGTATTATTTTTATTATTTCAGCAGTTTACTTTTCAGCTCTGATATCTGTATAGCTTTAGTATCCTTCTTTTCCAGGTTAGACGCTTCGTCTATACGGGGCTTCCCGTATGGGCAGCAGATCTGTTGGCGGGCCCGGGTCGCAGTTTTGACCCCGGGGTGTGACAGATTAGAGGAATGTGACACCCCCGAAATGTGTATTAGTCCTATATATAAATGATATAATAGGACTAAATCTCTTAACCCAGCTACAGCATTTTGGGTGGTAGCAAGGCCCAAGAGGTTGAAAAAGTTAAGCGTGCTGGAGTAAGAGTAGTTCTAGGATGGGTGACCCCCTGGGAAGTTGGGGCGTCACAGTTGGTATCAGAGCTACTCACCAGTCGGAAATGTGAGATGAGTCTCGGCTGTGCCAGGGTTATATAGTGGGTAGAGCGAGACTCCCCGGGACCGTTGTGGGTGGAGTACAGCTCCCCACAAGGTCGGTTAAAGGCTAGCGAGACGAGTTTCACATCGCCTGGTACTTGTGAGTGTCTTTGAGCCTGACGAGAACGTCAAGGCTTAAAAGGGGGGAAGAATGTGACACCCCCGAAATGTGTATTAGTCCTATATATAAATGATATTATAGGACTAAATCTCTTAACCCGGCTATAGTATTTTGGGTGGTAGTAAGGCTTAAGAGGTTGAGATAGTTAAGCGTGCTAGAGTTAAAGTAGTTCTAGGATGGGTGACCTCCCTGGGAAGTTGGGGCGTCACAATGATGTTTTCGGTTTTGGTCTCCGGTGATAGCGACATTTTCGATCTCGGACTCCGGCACGCACAATGAGGAAGAAGAAGAAATTCAATCTTTTAAAAATCCTTTTTGGTGAAAATTAATCGAAATTAGGTTTTTCTCTTATTTTCTTGTATACGTATGAAATTCCCAAACCCTTGATATTTATAAAGATTTTCACCGGTCATTCCTCAATAAGCATATCAAACTTTCAAAACGTCCTATAACTGCTAGTACGGATTTCGATGCTCCGATAAGCCTTAGCGGGTATAGAAAATTCTAAAACTCAGCTTTTCGGACTCGCTAACTTAAAAATGTCATTCCTGGAGATCCGTAAGTCGGATTTTCAATCCGATCACACCGCCGTTCTCCGTTTAACGAGCTCTACTATGATACGGTACAAACAACACAAGACTAACAAGAATAACCTAAAAACTAATTTTATTTCAAAAATTAAAGCTAAAAGTTTGTGCTATTACAAACTCTGCCAAAAGTTCGACACGAACCATGTGTCCCTGTCGGAAGTGATCGACGCTGGAACCCCATGCAACCTCACAATCTCATCGATATACAACTGCGCCAGTCGATCCCGTGACCACGTTGTGTGTATAGGCAGAAAATGAGCCGACTTCGTTAGCCGATCCACCATGACCCAAACCGCATCATGACCATGCTGCGATCGTGGAAGACCGGTAACAAAGTCCATAGTGATCTGCTCCCACTTCCACTCAGGTACCAGAAGTGGGTGCAACTTTTTTGCTAGCCGTTTGTGCTCAACTTTAACCTACTGACAAACCAGACAATGCGCCACGAATCGTGTCACGTCTTCCTTTAGCTTGGGCCACCAGAAGGTCTGTTTTAGGTCCTTGTACATCTTCATCCCTCCAGGATAGACTGTATATGGGGAGCAATGTGCCTCTGTCAAAATCTCCTTCTTTAGATCCGATCGATTAGGTAGACATAGACGACCTCGAAACTGAAGTGTGTCGTCTGCCCCGACAGAAAAGTCCCTCCTGGTTAGAAGTGATCCTGCTCCTCAAACGCTGTAACTGTGCGTCCGTCCTCTGACCTTCTAATATCCTCTCAAGCAAAGTCGGCTTGACCACTAGGGCCAACAGTCGTGCCACCGTGCCCTTAGGCACAACCTTCAACCTCATCTGTTGGAACGCCGCGATTAACCCATCCTGTTGGGTAACCGCCCTGACTGCTAGCCCCTCAGTCTGGTCTTTCCTACTTAGAGCGTCAGCCACTACGTTTATCACGCCCCGGCGTCGAAACTGCGACCCGGGCTTGCCAACAGATCTGCCACATATACAAAACCCTGCATAGGCGAAGCATCCTACCTGAAAAAGAACAGCCACTACCAACTATACAAATATCAGAGCCCAAAATAACTGTCAGTAATAAAATCTGAAACCACTGTGCCACTGAAAAAAAAAACTAAACTATCCACCTCCCAAGATGATAATACAATACTCAGCTCTACAGAAACAAAATATAAGTAGAGATCTCCCTATACATCAACTATGAGTTCAAAAGGGGAGGTAAACTAAAGACATAAACACATAAGTGTACAGTAATACCCATAGTCCGGGTTGGTACATCTATCTCACCAATAAGACAACACTGGTAGGGATCTATCATGCGACTCCCTCACCAAGATCCGTCGAGCCAACTGAAGCAGGGATGAAAAGGAAAGCCTCTGCAAAACTGTCACCAACAGAGGGTGTGAGAACTACACCGTCACATAGTTCTCAATGGGTACCGTCTTCAACCCTATGGTCTGCCCACTAAGTCTACTAGAGACATAAGATAACATGAATAATGTAAATAAGAATAAAACAGCTGGAAAGGAAACTGCAGCTATAATGCCTCTATCTACAATGCTCAATGGGCGGGTGAAACAGATGATATGCAACCACTCTAACTCGAGGTGCTCAAAACAACCGAACTGTAATGTCTGCCGATGATGCTAGTCAAGTCTGCTCAAACCTACAACCACCTCTCATTGCTGGGCAGGGTTTACGTAGGGTGTCCCAATGGACTAATATAACCATCGTGCAAAGCTGCCTCAATAGGCCCAACCATCGCATCCGGAGCGGCAACTCAGGGAAAGCGACCCCACTGAGGAAAAACAGCGCGGAACCAAGTATCACATTTGTAGCACATGCAGACTATAATCGAAACCACGATCGAACAGATAGGAGAACTCGCAACCCAAAACAGCTAACTACCCCAGCTAGAATCCCAAACAGCTCAAAATCTAACCCAACCGACCAATAACACAGGACCGGAACACCCATCGGACCAACATCTAACCCAACTGACCAATAACACAGGGACCGGAACACCCATCGGCCCAACATCTAACCCAACTGACCAATAACACGGATCGGGAATTTCGGGGAACTAACGCCTGCAACCCCAATCAAACAAGAATAGGTTATACGGACAGTCGCCCGTAGCTCCCGCCCCAAAAAGGAGGCAGTCCTTGAAACCCAGATCACTCGAACCCTTGTTAGGGCGAGGAGATTTATATATAAAAAGATGACATTTGTTTCTAAAAACCATTTCACTCGACCCCTCTCTGGGGGAGAACAAAAAGTAATTTCCTTTTTAGAAAACCATCTTGATTGGAGGAAAAACTCAATTTTAATACCTTTTTAGTTTATAAGAAATTCGGTCAAAATAGCTTTATTTTTTCAAGTTCCGAAGGACTATTCCCTTAGCCTTAATCATACAAGAACAGGCTCCGGCGCCCCTCGAAGCTTGGAAGGAAATATCAGTTTACCAAAAATCATGTGTATCCAAAAGTATTTCTGGGTTCAAGGTCCTGCTATCACAAGATCACGACTGTCACAACTCAACGACAATGAACCCAACAGAAGAAAACCCAACAACCCGAAATCACCGTCATCCCAAACGACTCCCGACACTAGTACCAAACTAACCTCAACGACCAGACTCCACTCGACCCCTGGTACGAGTGCAACATGCATCCTACACTGTCCCGACCACTCGGCCCACTGTCCGGGCGAGGAGAAAACTCCAAGTACAGGAGAATAAATATGCAATGTGTAGGAAGACTATAACATAAGAGAACTAGCCCAAGAAGAGTTTTCTACAAGTCTGGTTAGACATGTAAATATATGACGGGGTGCTAGTCAAGGTTTCATAATTGAAAATACAATATAACCTATACCCAGAATGCTAACTCTAGCATGCTTACATCTTAACAACAATGAATCCCCAACCATAACATTCATATACCCCGATCAGTAATTAAGTCCCCAACTATGCCATGCATGTATCCTGAACTATAAATAAGTTTTCAACTATGCCATGCGTATACTCTGAATTATGAATAAATTTCCAACTATGCCATGCATGTAACCCAAACAACATATAACAATTATCTATCATGTATGTCCGCTATAGATCGAATTAGAAAACAGTCCGTCGATTTGGAGAAAAATCCAACCCACCTGGATGCACGTGTCAGTCCAGAATCCCAAAGAGCTGAAATTTACCGTGCATGATCCTCACGTTGCCACGATTCCAACACACCAAAAACCGTTAGAAAACTCCTCCCGGACGCTGAGATATAAGTCGATCATCGTGGTAAGGTCAAATCACTCAAAACAGTAATCTTAACGCACATCTGTCCACAAAATAGGAAATTACCTCCTGTAAAATGCCCTCCAAAAATTCCAATAAAAATACGGCTGTGATCCTCGCGAAGTGTAGATAGAAATCGAGTCCTTAAACTTCCAATTCCGACAACTGTAGCCCAAGAAAATGTAAGATTACTTCTCCGCTATCCAGAAAAGTGTCGAAGAAAAAGGGGGTCTAAAGATACTGCAGGAGCTCCCATAAAAACTCAAAACGGAGAAGAGCGATGAATATGAAAATCAAAGGCCTACCTGTCGCAGAAATGCTGTCGCAAAAATCGGCGAAAAACTCCAAAAGATTAGATCAGGGGAGCAAACAGACGACGAGCCAATGGAAAAGACCGATGCCGAAGAAACGTCGCGACTCTCGAGATTTGGTAGGGAAAAATATTAAATGATCTCCAAAATTTCTCCAAAACACCAAAAAGTGTAGAAGACTCAAAAAAGAATTCACTGTCGAAAACGGCTCCAAAATCGGATCTCCAGAAGGCCCTCAAAATGCATCCACAAGGTTATATTTATAGGTTGAATTCCATGAAGACTTGGATTTCGGGTCAATGGGCCGGATTCGGGCGCCCGAATTCGCACAGTGGCGCCCGAATCCACGTGGCTTGATCTCAGCCATCCACGCAGAGCGCCCGAATCCATGGGATCGCGCCACGTGTCCACACTCTTGCTCCATTCGCCCGGTGCATGCTTGGCGGCTGCGCCCGCCAATGAAAACATGCCACGTGTCCCACGTGGTCTATGCCCCCGGTACGCGCCGTGTCTTCCGGATCTTGTCGGCCAATCACGAGCTGCCACATGGCGCCGCCCCGCCGTCAAAGCCCGACCAATCGGGTGCTGCCACGTGGCGGTGCACCTTTTCTCTTGTCCCAGTGCACGTGCCAGGCCGTGGACCAGCCTACCCGGGCGCCGCGCTTGCCCGCGCCTGCTCACGCCCGTGCCGCCGCGCTCCGCCGTCTGCCCGTCGCCGCGGGCGCTGCCCGCCGACCGGAATAGTAAATGTATGCCTCGAAATCTGTTTTCGGGCGTCCGAGCTTCAAAAAATACAAGTAAATAGTCAATTTTCATCGTTTTCGCGCGCTGAATCCAAATCCGACGGCTGTTTTGCCAAATTCCACTTCTAAAATTTGTCGAATGCATCCAGACATGTATTCTTAATCCAAATTTCGCGCTGGGTCTAATTTTGAGGTCCGATTTGCACACAACCAACTCTATTACCCAAAGCAAACCTCCAAAGGTTGTCGAACACACTGTAAAAGCTCAGCGGGGATCCGAGTCATCACAATGTTTACCTTTCTCGGATGATACTGGATTGACAAATCGTAGTCCTTCAGAAGCTCCAACCAACGCATCTGCCGTAGGTTCAATTCCTTCACAGTGAACAAGTACTTTAGGCTCTGGTGGTCCGTGAACACCTCACAATGCACCCCATAAAGATAATGTCCCCAAAGTTTTAGGGCAAAAACAACCGCCGCTAGCTCGAGATTATGGATAGGGTAGTTTCGCTCGTAATCCTTGAGCTGCCTTGACGCATAAGCACTAACTTTATCCTGCTGCATCAAGACACATCCAAGGTCAATTCGCGACGCATCGCAATACACCACATAATCCTCTCCCGGCCTTGGTAGTGCTAAAATAGGCGTTCGAGTCAATCTACCATTGAGTTCTTCAAAACTCTCCTGACACTGAGGCGTCCAAACATACTTCTCTCCCTTCCGGGTCAACTTATTAAGTGGAGTGGCAATTTTAGAGAATCCCTCCACAAACCGCCTGTAATACCCGGTCAAACCCAGAAAATTACGAACCTCAGTAACAGTAGTCGGTCGTGGCTAGTCAACCACCGACTCCACCTTTTTAGAATCCACTACAATTCCCGGTGCTGAAATTACGTGCCCTAAGAAGGATACCTCGTGAAGCCAAAACTCACACTTTTTGAGTTTGGCAAAAAAGTCCATGATCCCTGAAAGTCTGTAGCACAACTTGCAAATGACGCTCATGGTCCTTATCGCTACGCGAGTAGATCAGAATATCGTCAATAAAGATCACCACGAACTGATCCAAATAAGGTCTGAATACCCTGTTCATCATGTCCATGAACACGGCTAGGACATTCGTAAGTTCAAATGGCATAACCGTGAACTCGTAATGACCATATCGAGTTTAGAACGCCATTTTAGGGACATCCACACCCTTGATCCTGAGTTGATTATAGCCAGACTGCAAGTCGATTTTTGAAAACACCATTGCACCTTGTAGTTGATCGAACAAGTCATCAATCCGAGGTAAAGGGTACTTATTCTTTACCGTGACCTTATTTAGTTCCCGGTAGTCAATACACTATCTCAAACTGCCATCCTTCTTTCGCACAAACTGTATGTGTGCACCCCAAGGTGACACACTCGGCCAAATAAAACCCTTGGCCAGCAAATCCTCGAGTTGTGCCTTGAGTTCCCTCAATTTTGCAAATGCCATCCGGTAAGGTGCTTTCGTAATAGGGGAAGTGCCGGGAATAAGCTCAATCGGAAACTCAATCTCCCTCTCGGGAGGCATTCCCGGCAACTTCACAGGAAAAACATCAGAAAAATTCCTTACTACCGGAATATCTGCAAGCGAGGGGGAAGGCCGCGTGATTACATCCACTGAGGACAAGTAAGCCACACATCCACCAACAATCATTCTTCTCGCACGAGATGCGGAAACAAACATGGAGAAGAAAGTGCTTTTACACGCAAGGTAAACAAACTCCGGATATCTAAGTTCCTATAGATACATCTGACGCTTCTCACAATCAATTACCGCATAGTGCCTGGTAAGTCAATCTATGTCAAGCACCACATCAAACTCCCTGATAGGAATAACCACCAGATCCCCCGGGCAGACCCATCTACCCAACATCGCTAGGCAGAAAGGGATAAAAGAATCAGCATCAATGGATGACCTCGGGGTCAGGATCGTCAGTGCTCCAGGAAGGGGACTCTCCTCAAAACCGTGGGTACGAGCAAAAGTACGCGATATGTACGAATGGGATGCTCCAGTATCAAATAATGTCCTAGCACGAATGTCAAAAAGTAAAGTAATATATGCGACCACGTCCTCCGGTGGATCCGCTCCCTGCTGTGGTGCCCTCTCCTCACGTCGTGGTGTCGAAGGGCATCCAGTCGATATAGAAGGAGACCTCCCACGGCCCTGGCACTGCGGTGATGGTGTAGAGGTTGCCGACGTTGTCGTTACCGTGTTCATAGGGCAATTAGATCTGAAATGCCCCTGCTTGACATACCAGAAATAATAGTCGTGCCTATGGGTACAAGTTGTCACCATGTGCGCCCCGCCACAGATAATGCAAGGCCGGTCCCCCGGCTTCTGTCCACTCGACTGTGTGTTCCTTCCCTTTTTGCTGTGACGGAGGATGCTTGGGTGGTCGGCCGCCACCGGTCTGTTCATCTTCAGGGTAAGTGTGTGACCGCTTCTTATCCTTGTTGCGGTCGAAGCCTTCTTGCCGGGCACAGGTAACCACCGCCCCATGCTCCACCAAAGTGGCCTTGTCGACCACCTTGTCACGAGTCGATCGTGTTGGTTCGACTGTGACATCCTTGGGGGCCACTTTTGGAGGACATTTGGTAGGCATTTGGGTTGACAGAGTTACCGGATTGCGAAGTTGGGACAATCCGTCAGGGTTGAGCCGCGGGCGAACCAACGGAGGCAATTCCCTAGCAATGGCCCATGCCATGACTAGGAAAATGGTGCCGCATGCGGGGTTTCAAAACGTACCCCTCGGTGAGCACCTTTGTACCCCCGGGGTGCCAAAGGG
This sequence comes from Tillandsia fasciculata, assembly GCA_029168755.2. Classification (NCBI taxonomy): domain Eukaryota; kingdom Viridiplantae; phylum Streptophyta; class Magnoliopsida; order Poales; family Bromeliaceae; genus Tillandsia; species Tillandsia fasciculata. The sequence continues at coordinate 7,940,091 of CM054933.1, forward strand.
GTGGATGCCTCGTGGGTTATATAGAGGAGGGGTTGGACACTTGCGAAGTGGCCCCGACTCCCCCGTTGGCCTATAGGACATAGGTCATCCCTTGGCGAGCGGAGTCGCCAAGCCTAGGTTCGTGTGAGCGGTATTTGAGGGTCGATGAGCACACAGGCTTAGGGTAATGCCAAAGACACGAGGTCGACGGCATTACGGAGACACGAAGTCGACGGCATTACGGAGCGGGGTAAGCCAAGAGGCTTTGCCTCTAGGTTCGCTTGCACTACATTATGCCGTTTCGGATCTCTGTAGTGGAGCGAACGAGCGGATGTGGGACAGTCTTGCGAAGGTTGGTCCGCCTCAATGGACAAGGCTTGCAAAGGCATGTATGTGCTGAGCGGGGATTTGTGAGGCGCGAGGCCTACGAAGCTTGCGAGGCGAAGGAACGGTCGGTCCGCCGTAATGGACAAGGCTCGCAAAGGCAGCGGTGCCGAGCGGGGATTCGTGCGGCGCGAGGCCCACGAAGTAAGAAGAGACAATCGATGCTGGTTTTTGTGAAGTGAGCCATGGAGAGGGCCGAGGGTGTTGACGGCCGAGCATGGTCGTGCAATGGAGGTGCCAGGGGGTTGGCGACGCGGGAGGAATGTCGCTTGGTTGGCAAACCCTTGTGAAGGGAACACACGCGGGAACAAGTAGTGTGGGGTATTCGGGAAGCGGACCTTGGACCGAATCGAGAGCAATGACGGATCTAGGTGGCCGGCGGAACGGGACATGCCCGACTCGATTATGGATCCCGTCGTGGAAATTAAGGGGCGCGAGGTGCCTCGACAAGGCAATGGGCTGGCGAACGGGCGAGATGCGTGGGACGGGCCGCTCGGTTAAGCAGACGAGCGGAACGCGCAAAGGCAGCTCGCTCGGGCCCATTCAGATGGACTAAGTTGTGAGAACTTGTATTGTCCTGGATGCTTGCTTCGGAGGCAAAGGGGCATTCGGTTGAGTAGCACTCTCGAGGAGAGTTTGTCCGACTAGGCGGAATATACTCGGCTTGAAGGCCAACCTCGTTGGCGGGGTTGTTTGTTCGGAACTCGCGGAGTCCGACGAGGGGTTCGACGTAAGGCGCGGTGCCGGGCAGTCAGGCTCATGGAGGAGCATGCTTGGTTAATGCTTGAGTTGTGATCCCGCTGTTTAAGTTCGAGGGCGTGTCCGTGGCAAGGGACTCGGGAAGGCTGGCTCAGGTGTGCGACACTTGAGCGCCGCACGGGGCAATTTTAAGGCGAAAAAGCTAGCCCCGTGATAAGTGGTATCAGAGTAAGTTGAGCTCATGGGTTGAAGATTTTGCCGGAAGGTGCGACCTTGGCGGCGAAGTTGGTGTGAGGGGAGTCACTCCAACGAAGGTACTAGACGTCGGCGAGGCACTGTGGCGGTATTACGCTTGTGGGAGATGCGGAGTCAGAGTGTGGCGGGCTCTAGTACAATACTTGTGAAAATGGCTAAGTCCTGTGTCGTGTGGCAGACGACGAGGCAATGATTGGGAGAATCATTATGTGGTCCGTGGTCGCGGTTACCATGGAGGTGGATTAGGCGGGTGCCTAAGGAACCTGAGCTCGTGAAGTGGCGTTCGCGGCTTAGGAAAGGAGAGGAACACATTGAGCGGCAATGTGCTTCCGGGTTTGTGGTCTTGCAGCGAATGAATCTCTAGAAGGGAAGGATTGGGATGCAGCACACGCGGCAAAAGGGTTACTTCGTTGTGACTGAGTTTAAGTATTTCAGTACAAGAAGATCGATGGGGAGGTCGATTACTCTTTGAGTGTGTACCCATGAATTGGATAGAGTTATCTCGGTGCAAGAAAGAGATCATAATTGGACCTTTACTCTTCGAGTAAGGAGAATAGTCTGTATCTGTGCAGGGCGGTGACAGCGTTGATTGTTCAGAGCAGCATCCATGTGTACAATGGACGGATGACGTGGATCCCGCTGATAGGTGTAGTCAAGGTTGTGATAGAACCGAAACTCGCACAGCGAAGTGGGCATTGCGAATGCCTGGATTTGGTCTGAGTGCGCTTGGCGGTGCTTGCGACTCAGGGTGGGGGAGCACATTTGAGCAGAATGTGTCCCGATGTTTGGTGACTCGATAAAGGGATCTTATCTAAGGAACGTGGCGGATAAAACACACATGACAGAAGAGTTAACTTCATGGAGCACAAGTTGGCAACCAAGACTGATCGGGTCCGTGGCAGTAACAGCTAAGCTTTGGGCTAGGTTGTGAAGTGGGCCAAGGGTTGCTGGATGGTTTGGTGTTTCTCACTTGGGGCGAGAAGGCCGATGGGGAGATCAGTTGCTCTCGATGGTGTGGCCACAGGTTGGACGAATGGGATTCCCTATTCGAGCGGATCAAACGATGAGATTGGACTTTGTTCAGAGGAACAAGGTAAGGAGCTATGTTCGGAAAAAGCAGTGGCAGTGCTAAGGTCTCGAGATAGCGGGCACGCACCCGTGCGGGACGGATCGTGTGGGCTCTGCTGGCAGATAGCAAAGGTTGTGTGAGGGCCGAAGCTTTTAGAGCAGAGAGACTTGGACTCGAGTGTAGACGAAGAGACAAGTCAAGATACTCGGGTGGACCTTGGTCCAGGATCGCCTAGTGACATGTTGCTGGGAGGGGAAAGACCCAGTTGTCAACTCAAAGGGTCGAGGTATCGCAATTTGTGAGGGGGTGGACGTTGGATGGCGACATCACCGTTATCAGCAGTTGCGAGAAAGACTAGCAGATGGGTTAAGCTTGGGTTCCGTTCAGCGGCTATCGCGAAGGTGATTGCTGGAGGTATGGAGGACGGCAAGTTTGAGCAATGGGAAAGAGGTGTCGTTAGTCTCGAACTTGGCCGAGGACTTTGGTGGGGAACCGAAGTCGGGTTTAGCGAAAGCCTAGAGGGAGTGGGCTTGAGCGACCGAGAGTACAGAAGCCAAAGGTGCTAAGCAGCAACGAGTAGCGAAAGTGCGGAGCAGTCAGGAGGCATAAAAAGAGTTCATGGTGAAGCAAGTAGATGTGCTAAGTAGCCGAGGACAAGCTTGTCTCGACGAAAGATTCGAAAACTCGTAAAGACCATGGTGATGGCTTGACGTTATGTGATTGCGGGGGCATTTGTGAGGCAAAAGTTGTGTGCGGGAAGGGCACGAGACGGGCATAAGTACTCATGGATATTGGAAGGGGTTGGATGTTGATCTGGCCCGACCGCAGTTTGTGTCTAGGGAGTTCCAGGGTGGGGAACCCTAGATTAAGATTGTGACATTTCGAGGTGGAGAAGCGAAGCCGAGCTGCGAGCTGATTCGCGTTGGACGCTCCAAGACGTTGGGACGTTTGGAGTTTGACCTCGGAGGCAGCGAGGGAGGGCCACTTTACTGATTTTCAAAGGAACTCGTGCACGCTTGGGATGGGTGTATTCGCGGAGTATACCGAGTGCACTAGTTGGTCCAGTAGCGTTCTGGGAAGAGATCGCTAGCTGAAAAGGGATTTCCCTGCGAGGGACGCACAAGGTTGGCTACTAGCTGCAGAAAACTTGGGTTAAGTAGGGGCGAAAGGGACAGAAGGGCCGAGTAGCGCCTCGAGAAGGACCGAGTTGCAGAGGAGTGCCAGTGCCATCTGGGTTGTCGTGAGCAGACGACAAGGTTAACATTCTAGTTCCGTGGAGGAGTTTTGTGGTGCGGGGGAGGCATCCGGAGCTCTGGAGCTTCAACTCAAGAGGACAGAATGGTTTTTACGGAGTATTTGGTCGGGAAGGACCAAGGAGCTTCAGCGACGCGTTGGGTAGCGGACATGCTCAAAAGTGGGTCAGTGTGGCATGCGATGCCAAGGCCGAGGGCGGCTCTGATCTGGAGTAGTGGTTGGCAGCTATCAACCAAGCTGGAGGAACGGATGGACATCGACGAGGGCGTCGATAACTTGGATGGGGGAGTCTGTCACGAGTCGATCGTGTTGGTTCGACCGTGACATCCTTGGGGGCCACTTTTGGAGGACATTTGGTAGGCATTTGGGTTGACAGAGTTACGGGATTGCGAAGTTGGGATAATCCGTCAGGGTTGAGCCGCGGGCGAACCAACGGAGGCAATTCCCTAGCAATGGCCCATGCCATGACTAGGAAAATGGTGCCGCATGCGGGGTTTCAAAACGTACCCCTCGGTGAGCACCTTTGTACCCCCGGGGTGCCAAAGGGGTGGATGCCTCGTGGGTTATATAGAGGAGGGGTTGGACACTTGCGAAGTGGCCCCGACTCCCCCGTTGGCCTATAGGACATAGGTCATCCCTTGGCGAGCGGAGTCGCCAAGCCTAGGTTCGTGTGAGCGGTATTTGAGGGTCGATGAGCACATGGGCTTAGGGTAATGCCAAAGACACGAGGTCGACGGCATTACGGAGCGGGGTAAGCCAAGAGGCTTTGCCTCTAGGTTCGCTTGCACTACCTTATGCTGTTTCGGATCTCTGTAGTGGAGCGAACGAGCGGATGAGGGACAGTCTTGCGAAGGTTGGTCCGCCTCAATGGACAAGGCTTGCAAAGGCATGTATGTGCTGAGCGGGGATTCGTGAGGCGCGAGGCCTACGAAACTTGCGAGGTGAAGGAACGGTCGGTCCGCCGTAATGGACAAGGCTCGCAAAGGCAGCGGTGCCGAGCGGGGATTCGTGCGGCGCGAGGCCCACGAAGTAAGAGGAGACAATCGATGCTGGTTTTCGTGAAGTGAGCCATGGAAAGGGCCGAGGGTGTTGGAGGCCAGGCATGGCCGTCCAATGGAGGTGCCGAATGGCTAGCGAAGCGGAGCGAGGCCAATTCGATTATGGGCGACATCCATCAAGCAAACCTTGGATGCTGGGTCGAGTGTGTTGGCGGCCGAGCATGATCGTGCAATGGAGGTGCCAGGGGGTTGGCGACGCGGGAGGAATGTAGCTTGGTTGGCAAACCCTTGCGAAGGGAACACACGCGGGAACAAGTAGTGTGGGGTATTCGGGAAGCGGACCTTGGACCGAATCGGGAGCGATGACGGATCTAGGTGGCCGGCAGAACGGGACATGCCCGACTCGATTATGGATCCCGTCATGGAAATTAAGGGGCGCGAGGCGCCTCGACAAGGCAATGGGCTGGCGAATGGGCGAGATGCGTCGGACGAGTCGCTCGGTTAAACAGACGAGCGGAACGCGCAAGGGCAGCTCGCTCGGGCCCATTCAGATGGACTAAGTTGTGAGAACTTGTATTGTCCTGGATGCTTGCTTCGGAGGCAAAGGGGCATTCGGTTGAGTAGCACTCTCGAGGAGAGTTTGTCCGGCTAGGCGGAATATACTCGGCTTGAAGGCCAACCTCATTGGCGGGGTTGTTTGTTCGGAGCTCGCGGAGTCCGACGAGGGGTTCAACGTAAGGCGCGGCGCCGGGCAGTCAGGCTCGTGGAGGAGCATGCTTGGTTAATGCTTGAGTTGTGATCCCGCTGTTTAAGTTCGAGGGCGTGTCCGTGGCAAGGGACTCGGGAAGGCTGGCTCAGGTGTGCGACACTTGAGCGCCGCACGGGGCAATTTTAAGGCGAAAAAGCTGGCCCCGTGACAACTTGCTGAAAAGTTTTCAAATCAGCTGACTGAACCAGCCGGAATATGTCACTCCTCAAACCATCCACAAAATGTTGGGCCTTATGAGATTCGTCCCTTATGACGAAGGGGACGCAATTAGCCAATCTCACAAACTCCCGCTGATACTCCATCACAGCGCGGTTTTCTTGCTTGATGTTCTTCAGATCATCCTCCAGCTGTAGGTTGACGCTGTCGGAAAAGAAATCCCCGAACAGCATCTCCCGGAAAGTAGTCCATGGAGGGAAAGCAGTGCCAGTGGAAGGGGTAGGTCGCACTGTCTTTCACCATATACGGGCGGTTACCTCAAAAATGAGTATTGCCTAGGGAACCTGCTTGTCCTCCTCCATCAATAGATCCTCAAAGAGCTTTTCCATCGTGTCCGCCCTCTTTTCTACGACCCATAGGTTGGTCATCTTTTCTTAAAAAATCGGCGGGTTATACTTTCGGAACTCCGCCAAATTAGCCCTAACCTTTGCCCTCTCTGTGCGCAAGGTAGGATCCCCTCCAGCGACGACAGTGGACAAGGTAGGGAAGGGTGCTGTCACGGTCTACCTCACAGGGTCCCCGGCAGTAGCCCCCGACGTAGGTCCCGGGGACACTGGCGAAGGAGCATCTGAGGGTACCATCGCCTGAGCCTGCGACACCCCTATTGTAGTAGTCTAAGTGGGAGTAGCTGCATCAATACCACCTGTTGCCGGTGGATCTGCCACAGGTGCATCCGGCTCCGGAGATGGAGTCTGGGTAATAATGACCAGCGTATCCATCTGTTGCGCTATCTGCTGTACTAGACCAGTGAGCGCCGACAGTTGCCCTGCCATATCCTTCACCTGCTGCCAAAGTAACTGATTTTCGGCAGCCAAAGAAGTTTCCATAGCTGTCGACCTCACTCCATCCCCCCCTCCGCCCCAGCCATCGGTCGACGACCTAGTACGGGCCATAATCTGTGGACACAAATTATAGAGTTAAACCAGAACATACACAACACAACAACCGAACTATACCAGAATTTAAATCCCAATCTACCCCACGCTCTCACGTATCTAAAGTTTTGGTTATTTCATCGGTCAACCGCATGTAATATTGTATATCGTGGATGTTGGATACAAATTTTAAAACTATTTACCGTGGTTGACGTCGTTTCGCTCTAATACCATCTTAATCTGTCACGCCCTGGGAGCTATTTAAAAGTGGAAACTGCCTGATTTTTAGGAAACTTTTTTTTCTCCCGTTCTGGTACATGCACAGACCCGCCACATATGTAAGATCTCTCTGTACAAACGAACATAGTCTCCCTTATATATGCACGGCGTCACAATTATAGAATACATCAACCATATACATTTTTCATACTCAGAGTAACAATGTTTAAAATAACATTAACAGGGAAAACCACGCCCACTCGGCATATGTAATTTGAAAGGATAAATCCACAAGGTTTAAAAACAGTGCTCACACGACACTCAGCTTTCAAAAATTATTTTCGCAAATCCTTTTTATTATTAAAAAAAGCCCATGTCCACCAGATGCATCCAAAAGAAACAGAAACCAAACATAGTTTCAAAAAGTATGTAACTAACTAACCAACAAAAACACAAGTTCGTCCAATTATCCACATCATCCACAATATCTCAACCCACATGTAAAAAATATGATTACGATGAAATATCCAAAATGGAAAAGTAAAAGAGTATCACCAGACTTGTAGAAACACTATCACTTCCTAGGTATGGTCTCACCTTCGTCCTGCTCCCTACCCTTGACTGAACCTATCACACAGTGGGAGTCAGTGACATAAACCAGGATAACAGAATAACATAATTATAATGTCGACTGTTATATAAAGTGCAATAAATAAAAGAGAACACCAAACCGTAAATCGGATCACCCATATCTCCATACCGCTACCATTTGGACCCCGAATTAAGGAATCCAAATGTACCCGCCATCTTGGTCCAGCGACCTAAGGCATAAAAATAATCCCGCTCATGAAATCGGTGCAATACAAGCCCTATCGCAATGGCCGCGATATCGCAATGTCCGCAAGGGTCCGCTCACGTAAATCGCCGCATAGAGGTCACGGGTCAAACAGACCACCTCTCCGAAAAAGTACACCGATGTGGTGGCCAAACCGCCAGTGTGCGTAAAATCGCCATGAGCATAGCGATCACATAACCATGTACAAAGCTCTCCCGCGACAATCAGTCACCCAAGTGTAGCAAATAACAATAAACGATGAAAAGAGTTAATCAAACAAATCTTTGTTCTATTTGGTGTATCATTCCGTCACACTATCCGTGGTTAGGTCTATATCCTATTATCAAAACAAATATCGCCAACCAAAAATAGAGAAAACGAGAAGGGTTGAATCAAAAACCCATTCAAAGTGGTTCTCCTCTTCGGATCGGGGTACCCATCTCTAACGGAACGACCAACAACGCTCGTGGCTTTCCTACGCCTCGAGAAAAACACCCGGACCAGTGTACCGTGTGCAACAGACGACACCCTACAGCGCCCAGCAGCGGAGCGCACGGCAGCAGCGGTCTCAGCGGCACGCGGGCAGCCGCCTGGCAGCGCGCGGGCGGCAGCGCGCCTGGTAGCACGCGTGCGGCAGTGGCTCGGGCATCCCGGCGGCGGCGTGGCTAGGGCATCAAGTGGCGACAGCCGAATCCCGTCAACGACTGCCGTATGACTCTGCTCAACATCTCTGCCACCCACCTCCCCGCTTCGACGGTAAACCCAACGAAACGAACAAAACCCAACAACGAAAGCTAACAAGACGAAGGGAACGAAAACCGACCTTGCTCCGATGGGGAAGACGGTGCGACTCCGATCTCCGGCGACGATGGTGTTTCCGGTTTCGGTCTCCGGCGATGGCGACGTTTTTGATTTCAGTCTCCGGCACGCACAACGAGGAGGAAGAAGAAATACAATCTTTTAAAAAATCTTTTTGGAGAATAAAACAGAAATTAGGGTTTTCTCTTTTATTTTTTTTGCACGTATGAAATTTCCAAAAACCATGATATTTATAAAGATTTTCATCGATCATTCCTCAATAAGCGTGCTAAACTTCTGAAATGGCCCATAACCACTAGCACAGATTCCGATGCACCGATAAGCCTTAGCGGGTGTTGAAAATTTCAAAACTTATTTTTTCGAACCCGCTAACTTAAAAAACGTCCTTTCGGAAGATCCGTAAGTCGGATTTTCAATCCGATCGCACTGCCGTTCTCCGTTCAACAAGCTCTACATAGTTATGATACTAACAACACAAGACCAACCAAGAATAAACCAAAAAACTAACTTTATTTCAAAAAATCAAAACTAAAATGTTTGTGCTATTACATGCCTTGTGCCGCGTGCGCCCCTGTAGCCGCGCCTCACGCACCCTTGCAGCCTGCGCCGCACACCCTCGCTGCCTGCGCCGCTTGGGCAGCCTGGCCGCCGCTCGTGTAGTCTGCGCCGCACCGTTTGGGCAGTCTGCGCTGCCGCTCGTGCAGCCTACGCCGCACCGCTGCTCTCCTGACCTTGCACCCGTGCTGTTTCGCTTGACGGTGCAGTTTTGCTTGACGGTGCAGTTTTGCTTGACGGAGTTGATCGTGCTTGACGGAGTTGTCGTCCTTGACAGAGTTGTTTTCCGTGACGGAGTTGATCGTGCTTGACGGAGTTGTCTTGCTTGACGGGTTTGGTTTGCTTGATGGAGTTGGTCTCGTTTGACGGAATTGGTTTCGGGGGTGGACGTTCGTGGGTCTGCCTAGCCGTCTTTCGTCACGGTCGTCGACGTAGTGATGGTAGTACGATGATCCGTTTTTCGTCAGGTCGTCGTCAGGGACTGGCGGACCGCATTGGAGGACGATTTTTCGCAACCGGAGGGGTTTTGACCCGAGGGTTCGTCGGTTCGGTGTTCCGGGACAGCGGTACATCGTTTTTCGTTCCGGTCTTTTTTGTCATCACCGGGGCATCGTCTGTTGACTACGATACACCTGTAAAACCCCTTTTCCGCATAGTTTTGTGTTTTTACATGATTTCTCTTATTGGGTAGTATTTGCTGTCCGGGCACCTGTTTTGGTGTGTTTTGGGACAGCGAGTGACTTATTAGATTTGTTTGGAGTTTTTCTGGGTAATTCCTGTGGACTCCGGGAGTCGGTTTGGGGAACCGATCTTTTCAATAATGTTGGGATCTAGGGATGAGTGAGCTCGGATTGTTGAGTCTGGTTTTGACTCGTTAGATCTTTTGCAGGTTCAGTTTTTTATCGGGAGCATCATTAGAGTAGATGGTTCGCTGATTCAGGTGGATACACCCTTAGAACCCCTTCATCACATAAATTGATATATTTTCATGGTTTATTATATCAGAAAATATTACAGGTGTTATTATGTGTATTTTGATCTCCGGATAAATGAATGTAGCGGTAAAAGACTTTTTGGACGGTTTGTCCTTATCAGAACAACGGCATGATCGTTGTTATATTTATGATCGGTAAAATGATCGATGCGATTATTCAAAATCCGGGAGGTGGTTCTGGTAAATTGGATCAAAGAAAATTTTGGCAGTGGTCGGGACCACTAAATTGCCAGTTAATGAAAAACTAGATGTGTTATTTGTGGACCTTGGGTAGGTCCGGGTGATTTACAGGAATTTGTAGAGGAGTCACGTACTCAGGATGACCTTCTGGTAGAGGTGGGTACCCCGATTTAAAGTCAGGAACTCTGGCAAATCGGTAATATCTGATCTTGCTTATTTTTATTATTATTATTATTTTCTCATGACTAGTGTGTGTTAGTCGGATGATCGTCGGTCACGGTTATTGTGACGAAGTAGTATATTATGATACATTTTTTTACCGAAGAGTGTGCACTGAACACAAATATTATGTAGCTTATCCGACCGTTGGGCGGCATAAGCAGGAAAAGTGCACTTTTCAGTAATTAAATAATATATGCCATATAGTGATAGAGCAAAGGACATTTTTGGATAGATTTTCGTTAGTATCATATTTAACCGGTGGGTCGGTTTCTTCTATTCATCACATTGGCGACTGTTCGTCGCAGGACGAGGTTTCGGTTTTGATATACATCACTTAGGCGACTGATTGTCGCAGAAGAGTTTCATACGTGGTTATGTGATCATCATGCTCTTGGCGCTTTTCACGCACACCAGCGGTTTGGCCACCGCATGGGTGTACTTTTTCGGAGAGGTGGTCTGATTGACCCATGATCCCTATGCGGCGACTTGCATGGTGGGAGCCCTCCTGCGGACATCGCAGTATCGCGGCTTATGCGATTGGGGTTGTTTGCATTGGTTTTTTGAGCGGGATTATGCTAGTGCCTGAGGTCTGTGGACTGACATGGCGGTATGGTGGAGTACAGTGCCTGAGGTCAGTGGACCGACATGGCGGCATGCTGGATGACAGTGATGTGGTATTACTTATGGGACATTTTTGGTAGTAGTACGATTTTCGGTATTTGAGATGCGGTTTGGTGCTCTTTTACTACTACAGTACTTTGCTTGCGCTATGTTTTAGTTGTCATTTTTTATCTTATCATATCTTTGTTACTGACTCCCACTATGTGACAGGTTTGGTTAGGGGTGGGGATCAAGATGGTGGTGAGAACGCTGCCTAGTGAGATGTAGGTTTATCCTCAATCAGGTTACTATTTTTCTTTCTTTTCTTGTTAGTTATTTCCTTTTTGGTCGGATATTATACATGTAGACAGGTTATTGTGGATGGTGTGGATGTTGAGACGGTCATATATTTCTATTAAGTAAACATACTTTGAGGAACTATATTTTCAGTATGTGGATTTATGGATGTGTCATGTGGATGCGGGGCTTTTAAAATATGAAAAGGATTTGCGAAAATATTTTTTGAAAACGGAGTGTCGTGTGGGCACTGTTTTTAAACCCTTTGAATTTATCCTTTCAAACTTATGATGCGCCGGGTGGGCTCAGTTTTCAAATGAATGATTTATTTAAATATTCGCACTGTGTATGTGAATGAAATGTGGTTGATGTATTTGTGATTGCGACGCCGTGCATATATAGGGGAGGCTCTGTCCGTGTGTACCGAGAGATTCTGTATATATAGCGGGTCTGTGCACGTGCCAGAACGGGAGATCTTTTTTTTAAAAAAAAAATCCAGCTATTTCCGCTTTAAAATGGCTCCCGGGGTGTGACAAGCTTATACCCCACCTTCGATCATTTCTTTCTTACAAGCTACTCGTCTCCTAAGGAGTGGTTGTGCTGGATTTGTGGCCTTGGTGAATGATCTGAATTCAAACACTTCGAGATTAGAAGACATCTCGGTAGTGAATGAATTTCTAGATGTTTTTTTCGAGGACATTTTTGTTCTACCTCTGGAGAGGGAGATCGAATTTTTTATCGATTTAGCTTCGGGAACCAATCCTATTTCTAAGAAGCCTTACCGGATGTCACCAGTTGAGCTCAAGGAATTGTAAGTGCAACTTTAGAAACTTCTAGATAAAGGATTCATTAGACTCAGTGTCTCTCCTTACGGCGCTCCAGTGCTTTTTGTCAAGAAAAAGGATGATAATATAATGCTATGTATCGATTACCGCGAGCTTAATAGAATGACTGAAAAATCAATAGCCCTTGCCGAGAATCGATGACTTATTCGATCAGCTTTGTGGTGCAGAGGTCTTCTCCAAGATTGATCTATGATCAGGATACCATCAGCTGAAGATCAAAGTAAAAGATATACCGAAGACTGCCTTTCACACTCGTTATGGGCATTATGAGTTTCTGGTAATGCCTTTTGGATTAAGTAATGCTCCAACCACTTTCATTGATTTTGATGAATAGAGTTTTCAAACCTTTTTTGGATAAGTTCGTAATAGTCTTCATAGACGGCATTATGGTGTGTTCTGACAGTCCAGCCGAGCATGTGAAACATCTTAGGATAGTTCTGGACTCTTCGACAAAGGAAGCTTTTTGCTAAATTTAATAAGTGTGAATTTTGGTTGCAAAGCGTTTTCTTTCTCGGACATATTGTGTCTAAGGAAAGTATTTTGGCGGATTCTAAGAAGGTAGAGGTAGTAGAGAACTGGCCGAGACCAAGCAGCGTCACTGAGATTTCGAGTTTCGTGAATTTGGCAGGATACTATAGAAGATTTGTAGAGAGTTTTCTTTGCCTTGCTGCACTTTTGGCTCACTTGACCCGAAAAGGAGTTGAGTTTCAGTGGTCGAATAAATGTGAACAAAGCTTTACGGAGTTGAAGAAGCGTCTAGTATAAGCACCTATCTTTACCTTGCCTGTTAGCGGCAAGTGATTCACTATTTATAGTGATGCCTCGAAGAAAGGGTTGAGATGCGTCCTAATGCAGAATGACAAGGTGATTGCTTACGCTTTGCGACAACGGAAGCCTTTCGAAGAGAACTACCCGTCTCACGACCTAGAGTCGGCGGCTGTAATTTTTTCATAGAAAATTTGGAGCAATATCTCTACGGTGAACCTTGTGAAATTTTTACTGATTATAAAAGTTTTAAGTACATCTTCACACAAAAGGAGTTGAATATGAGACAGAGGAGATGGCTAGAGTTATTGAAAGACTATGATGTGACCATCAAGTGTGATGACCCGGATCTCCACAGAGCTTTTGTAGTGTGTCTGGCAACTTCTGGAGGTCTTTGCTTTGTGTTAGAGGTGTTTGCGCGCGAATCGGACCGTAGGATTAGACTCAGCGCGAAATTTGGAATAAGAATACTTTTCTGGATGCTTCCGGCAAATTTTAAAAGTGGAATTGGGCAGAACGGACATCGGATTTGGACTCAGCGCGCGAAAACGATGGAAATGGACTATTTACTTGAATTTTTCGGAGCCCGGATTCCTAAACACGGATTTCGAGGCTTGGGGCACTGTTTCGGTAGCCGGGGCAGTTCCGGTAGCCGGGGCAGTGCCGGTGGCAACGGGCAAGCGGCGGAGCGCGGCGGCGCAGCCGCGCGCACCGGCTCGGGCAGAGGCGAGGACCGCGCGGTCGATGGGGCGAGGCGTTCACCGGGATTGGACGCGTGGCGGCTCCCGGTTGGCCGACGCAGCAGGCGCGGTCCACGGGGTCGCGCGGCCGGGTGCATGGACCGGGGCGGTGCCATGTGGCGGTCGCTGGTTGGCCGGTCCATGTGCGCTCGGTCCACGCGAGGAGCGCAGCAGGCGCGGTGCGCGGTGCAGCGTGGGTGGTGTGCCACGTGGCGTCTTCCTATTGGTGCAGTTGGACACGTGGTAGCTTTTGGTTGGACGGTGCACTAGGCGCGGTCCACGGAGCGGGTGCGGTAGGTGCCTCAGGCCGGCAGCGTGGCGTGGGCGCCGGCAGCGCGGCGTGCGCGCACGTGGGTGCGCTGACCGAGGCATTGACGCTGGTGGAGCAGCGCGGGGCTCGGCCACGTGTCTCGAGCGGGTTGGCCGCTTTAGCTGTTTGCTGTGCGGGTGCCACATGGCACATCCTGGTGGATCCGGGCGCTGGACAGCTCAGATCGGGGCACTGTTTGCGCCCGAATCTATTTCGGGGGCCCGAATGTGGGGACCCAGGTGGTATTTTTTAATTTGTTTTGTTTTGGCTATATATAGCCCCTTTTGGCCGTTCTTTTGAGCTTTTTCCCGAGTTCCCCTACTGTGGCACCCTTAAGAGAAGTTCTTCCTCTCCTTCTCCTCCACCCTTTGATGGATTCCCAGATTTTTTGGAGATCGCGGCATCGGCATTTTCTACGACGCGGTGCACTGCGACGCTTCTTCGATTTTGGCTTCTACCGTCGCATTTCAGTGCGCGAGACTCCCTGAGCTATCCCGATAGACTTTTGAGCTGATTTTTGCGGCAGCGCGTTCACGAGAGATACGCATTCGATTTCCGTGTTGATCCCTTCGCCTCATTTTGGGTTTTTGGCACGGTTCCCGAGGTATCTTTTGACGCTTTATACTGCTGTGAGGTTTTGGCCAGCGGTGGAGTATTGTTGGGATTTCTCGGTTTACGGGCATCGGAACGAGACGTATGAGGACTCGATCGACATCTGCGCTTCGAGAGGAACGCACCCGTATTTTTATCGGAATTTTCGGAGGACTCTTCGAAGGTGATAATTAAGTTTCTTTGGGACTGATTTTCTGCAGGCTTGTGTTTGTGAAGGTTTTGGCTTTTGGCTATGTTCTAATTGTTTCTTGGCCTACAGTTGTCGGAATAAGGTGTATAAGTCGATTTGTATCTACTTGTCGCGAGGATCACAACGGTGATTTTTCTCGATTTTTCGGAGAACCGCACGTAGGTGAAAATCCCCTTTTTCTGCGCTGGTTGGTAAAAACAGCGAGGGCTATTTTTGGTGTTGATTGATTGTTGACTGTGATGTTGGTTTGAGCAGAGGCTTGTACGACTGTGTGCCGACGGTGCGGTTCCGGCGGATTTTGTTAGCAAGTGGCTACGCACTTCACCAACTTCGGCTTTTGCATGCGGAAAGCGATTCAGGCGGGTTGCTTTGTCTCCAGAACCGGTGGACGGTTTTCTAATTCTATCTGATAGAATAATCGCATGCTAGTGTACCCATGTATGTGATGGAGTGGTAAGCTTAGTCTCAGTATTTATTTGAGAATCGAATGAATAATATCCATTTTATGTTTATGAGAATTGCGATAGGGGATGTCATGATGATGATTAGTAGAAGCTTACCTTGGGAATGTTACCCCTTTTTGATTGATAGCATGCTAGATGGATATATTTATTTCATGCTAGAGGAGACAGGAAGCATGCTTATGAGAGATGAGGATTTTCTATGTATGCTTTGTTTAATTACATGCTATTGTTGGAACTTGACCTAACACCCTGTCATATGTTGTATATTTAACCAGACTAGTAGAGAACCTTCACTTGGGCTAGGTTCTTTTATGCCTTAGACATCCCACACTTTGCATCTTTTTCTGGACATAGATTTTCCTCGCCGGGTAGTGGGCCGAGTGTTCAGGTTTCTGTGGGACATTGTTGCACTTGTGCCTGGGGGCTGAGTGGAGTCTGGTAGCTGAGTTTAGACCTGTGCTAGTGTTGTTGGGAGCCGTTTGGGTTGACGGTGGTCCCGAGTCGTTGAGTGTCGTCCGACCAGTTTTGTTAGCCCTGAGTTGTGGGTCGATCTCGGCTATGGAGTATCTCCAGCCTGTGTGTTTAGCGTGGCGAGTTGGGTGTTTCGTTTGTGTCTCGAGATTCGTGAGAGCTAGTTAGCTGAGTCATCGAGAGTACTCCGACCGACGTGCGAGATGTTAGAGGATCTTGAGTCCTTCCGTTCTGAGAGTGAGCGTGGATTTTGATTATAGCCTGCATGAGCCACTTTGAACTCGACAGAGATGCGCGGATACTTTTTTCCTCGGTGGGGTCGCGCCCCTCGAGTGCCCTGTCCGGAGTGGGCCTCTTACTTTCGTATTGCAACTTGTCAACGCAGTCCCTCTGGCTGGGCTAGTTTTGGCAGTCACGGACGCTCTACGTAAGTTCCGTCCTCTTGTGGATTTGTGGCAGTAGGTGGGCGCATGCTTGATTGGACCCTATGAGGCAGTCAGTTCGATTGGGTCGATTGAGCACCTTGGGTGCGAGTAGTTGCATATACTTTCATCTGTACCACCCATTGAGCATTTAGTTAGAGGCATGGTAGCTGTAGAGTATCTCCAGCTTTTCTGGTTCAATTTTTACTGCATTGTTATCTTGTGCCTCTAGTAGACTTAGTGGGCAGACCGTCGGGCTTGGTGGCGATACCCACTGAGAACTACGTGTTGATATAGTTCTCACACCCGTTGGAAGTTCTCCCCCTCCTTTTTCTTTTCTCTCCTTTGTTTTGCAGAGTCATCTGTGGGAGATGCTGATTTTGCTGTTTCTGTTCGAGACGAGGGAGTCGCGAGCTAGATCCGTACCTGACTTTGGAGAGTAGCTGTACCCCCACATTGGAGACTTGTAGTACAGTTAGTAGATTAGTTTTATTTCTGCTTTTGAGAGACTATTATAATGAGGATATGACTTGTACTGTGAGCCTGTACACTGACGTATTATTTCAGGTTACCCTCCCTGTTGAGTTCTGGGTTTTGTATCTGAGGATATTGTATGTTGATCTTTTGGGAGATGGATATTGTATCTTTATTTCCAGTTGTACAGTGTTTGATAGAGTTTTACAGCTTTTTATTTTACAGCTCTCATATCTGTTTAGCTGTAGTATATTTTTCTTTGCAGGTTAGACGCTTCGCCTATGCGTGGTTCTGTATAGGCGGCGGATCTGTTGGCGAGCCCGGGTCGCAGTTTCGACCCCGGAGCGTGACATCAAGCACCATCCAGGCAAAGCTAATGTTGTAGTCGATGTTTGCAGCAGAAAATCAACAGGGAACATTATGACACTGATAACTTCTCAACGATATATTTTAGAGGACCTCAGACGGCTCGACATAAAAATTCGCATCCATGGGTCTGAAGCTCAACTGACAAATCTACAATTTTACCCTATATTGATTAATAAGATCAAGTCCGCTCAGACAAGTGACCTACATCTTCAGAAGACTCAACAGTTAGTGGAATCGGGAGCACAATTGGAGTTTAGGGTCCACGAAGATGGCTCTTTGAGGTTCAGGGACTGGTTATGTGTTCCTAGGAATTTCGATCTCAAAAATGAAATCTTGAAGGAAGCTATTCAAAATATTTAGTGCATCCTGAAAGAACCAAAATGTATAGAGATTTGAAGGACGTCTTCTAGTGGAGTAGCATGAAAAGCAAAATTGTAGAATTTGTGGCTAAGTGTTTGACTTGCCAGCGTGTAAAAGTCAACAAGTAGAGACCATCTGTCTTACTTCAACCCCTTCCGATTTCTGAGTGGAAATGGAAAAGAATAACAATGGATTTTGCTACCATTCTTTTAAGACTTAAGAAAAACAATGATGCAGTTTGGGTGATAGTCGACAGAATGACTAAGTCGGCGCACTTTCTAGCTATAAAAACGGGTATGACTTTGGAGAAACTAGCGGAGCTTTATATTGCACAAATAGTACATTTGCATGGTGTTCCAGTTTCAATCGTGTCTAATCGTGACTCAAAATTTATGGCTCACTTCTAGAGAGGATTGCATAAAGTTTTGGGAACTACACTGGACTTCAGTACCGCCTTCCATCCGCAGACAGAGAGGATAGTCCAAATTTTAGAAGACATGTTACGAGCTTGTGTTATTGACACAAGAGGCTCTTGGCATCATTACCTACCATTGGTTGAGTTCGCCTACAATAATAGCTTCTAAGCTAGCATACAAATGGCTCCTTTTGAAGCTTTATATGGAAAGAAATGTAGGTCTCCTCTATGTCGGGATGATGTTGGTGAAAGAAAACTATTTTGTTCAGAGATCGTCTAGCGAACTATTAAAAAGATTCATCTGATTAAGGAGAACCTCAGAGTCGACGGAAGAGCTACGCTGACAATTGTAGACGACAACTTGAGTTTGAAGTTGGAGATCATGCTTTTCTAAAAGTGTTGCATTCAAAGGTATTTTGCGCTTTGGAGTCCGTGGGAAGCTTAACTCTCATTATGTGGGGCCTTTTGATATACTTGAAAGAATTGGCGATGTAGCATATAGACTTGCTTTGCCGCTGTACTTAGCTCGAGTACACAATGTCTTCCACGTATCTATGTTGAGGAAGTACGTCCATGATCCGAGCCATGTGGTGGAGCAGGAACTTTTGCAGCTTAGAAAGGATCTATCTTATGATGAGCAGCCAGTGTGTATCGTAGATCGAAAAGAGCAAATTTTGAGAAGATAGACCATTCCTTATGTTAAAGTTCAGTGGAGCAACCATTCCGAGGGGAAGCTACTTGGGAGCTCGAGGAGTAGATAAGAGCAAAACACCCTCAACTCTTGTGAGAGCTAAGGTATGTCCAATTTAGAGAACCAAACTTCTTTTTAGAGCTGGAGGATGTAACACCTCATACTATTATTTTATTTGTTTGAGTCTTTTTCTTTAAAATTGGACCTATTTGTAAATATTAAAAGTTGAGAGATTTGGCGGCATTTTATACTAGCTAAATCTCTAAGTCTCTTTCCAACAATTCGTATCTCTTTCTCCCTTCCACGAACTATTTTCTCTCTTAGGTCGCACCTCTCCCTCTTGCACGTGCAAGTGTGCGACTTTCGTTGGATCATCCTCCATCGTTGTCGCCGTCGTCTGTGGCCGTGCCGCCACCCCTCTCAAGTGCAATTGACATCTTTGGTTCATCGTCGACGGGATCTCATCATCAACGTCATCATTTTCATCCTTGAAGAGGTCTTTTTTTTCCCTTCATTTTCGTCTCTTTACCAAATCTTGAGAACATCCATTTTTTTTTATTCTTGGTTACGTGAATTTTTGGAATGTTCATCTCTTGATTATTAGAATTTAAATCTTTCAAATCTAATTTATATCAATTTAAAATCATTGTTGATTGTATTGTTATTTTTCTCTTTATTCTCTATGAGATTCAGTTGTGTAATTTCTCTACATTCGGCATGCTTTTCAAATAACCTATCAACTGTTCGACAAAATGCCTAAAAGAAGGCATATGTCATTTTGCTCATAATTTTGATCTCATCTAATTTTTTATTGTAAACCTATGTTTTAATATTTGAAAATTTTTCTTTTCGAGCACCATAACCTTTATTTAATATTTAAATTCTATTCATATTATCTTACTCTTTTGAATGGTTTAATTCTTAGAGTTCTACCTTTTCTTGATTGATAGTTAAGTTTTCATTTAGTTATCATTCTAAACTTTTTTCTTGCTCGATTTAAACCTATTTGTTGGTATTTGTAATCAATATTGTTAACTTTTGTGAACCTATTTGAATTGGTTGTTTTGTACATCACTTCTTTCTATTCATACTTGGTATGAATAGTTAGTTTTGTATTTGATGGGTTTATTTTCTTTTCGAAGACTCAATCGGAAACTAGTAAGTTTGTGATTGTTAATTTCTTATTTTGTACTTGTGATGTTTGTTGTTTGTTATTTTAGATTCCATTCACTAGATTAATATGTTGTGTTTTATGTTTATTTTGTATTTATTCTTTTAGTAGTTTATAGAGATTCGTAATTTTAAATTTGGGTTTCGGTGATTGATTCTCTATGCATTTTCAACCAGATTGCTTCTCACCTTAGAAGTTACGTTTAAGGTAAGTGACCGGACCCCCTTTAGTTTCTTTTACAATATAGTATAGAAAAATATTTTGATTATAGAAAATTTCTATTTTATAGATTTTATAATTAAGGGCTAAGCATGTTATTACATGTGAAAATTTAGTTTTAACTTTGATTGGCGTTTCCCGTTAGTATAATATTTTCGAAATTTGACAATTTGTTCTGTAAATTAGTGATTGGATAAGTGTTTTAAATTATAAATCTATTGATATTCTGCTATACTAATGTTGGTTATGTCGATATGTGCTCTGTTATAGAAGCTAGTTTCGACTCTGTATTGCGCCTTCGGGTGCCTGCACCTATCAGCGTCTCTGTTTTGTATTTACGTTTTTTGAGGGCCTCCGTTCTGTATATGCAGTTTTGGGTGTCTCTATTTTGTTTTACGCCTACGAGTATTTCTGGATTTCGCCAACCAGTCACTATATAGTTAGTTACCGAAGACTTATTTATTTTGATTTCGTTTGATTTACAAAAGAAGATTACTTTATTATTTGATAATCTCTACTTTCTGAAATTTTGCAAATGATAGACTAGTCACTTAAAATTAATTTATTTCAGAACTTTTGTTATTTATGTCGTTGTATGTTTAATCTGACAAATATGATATATGGTTGCTTATCTAGGTATCGGAATTGTTTTGCCGGGTAGGCCCGGGTTCGAGTGAACACAAGACACAGTCGCCGTTTAAGTCGTTCCCTTTTATCTTTTTATATATAGTGTATTTAGATGTGATTAATTAGACTTCATAACTAGTATCTAATTTATTTGCTTCTGCTTCGTTGTTTTTCTTCGTACATCGCATTTTTGTTATTTGTGGTATATGTTGAACCAAACATTCTTTAGTAGTTCGTTGTAGACTTTAGTTTTTCAATTGTGAGAATTAGTTTGATTCTGATCTTAATTTTGTTGTTACCTCAAATTTATGATTTTTTGGATTCAATAGTTTTTCCTGTGATTATCGTTGTCTCTTCTCTATCTGGTTATGTAGTTTTACGTATTTGCTTATCTAGCAGGTACGCGGTATCTATTACGTTTCAGGTTCGGGGCGTGATAAATCGTTAAGTTATATCGAATTAAATCTGGATTAAAATTTTACCAGAGCTAAAAAAATTAAAATATCTATTTTGCCTCTAATTTGAGGGTAAATAAGAAAAGTTGGTAACGGTAAAAAGGTATACTTGAAAAGACAAAAATTAAAGTAGTTTTTTGTTCCTAATGTAAGGACAAATAAGAAAAATTGGTGACAGTAGAATAATATATTTGAAATGGTAAAATTATAATTTTACAGAGATAATGATGGTTGATAATAATTCACAAACAAAATTTAACTTTAGAAATATATTTGAAAGAATTTGGATTGTGAAAAGTATATTTTTAACATTATACTTCTAAGAGGGTTAAATGAAAAAGTGGAAAACTTTTTGAGAGTATATAAGCAACATGCCAAGAGACCTTATTTGGTGGAAAAAAAAAGAAGCCCATTTAGCACATTAGCAGTTACCTAGTCTTTCATCTTGTTAGCTTAGTATCTTTCCGTTCATTTTGGATAAGAGCAGCGACGAAGCTATGTGGAGACCCACAGTGGTCATGAATTTTCTAAAATTTTTAAAATTATATACCAGTCAACTATTAAGTTATTAAAAAAAAAAAATAATGTAAATTTTAGGGACCAAAATGATTTTTTTTTTAAAAAAATAATATTATTTTCTCGCCACGAAATATATACAAATTTAATTGACTCAAACGTATCGTAATACTTGATTTGAAAATTATGAACAATCTTAATACTTAATTTTTGATATATCGTAATACTTGATTTGCAAATTATACTAAATTTTAATACTTAATTTTTTAAAATAATTTTTTTTATAGATATCTAAAATATTATCATTTTAATAGTAAAGATAACTATACTCTATTCTTTTTCTAAAAAAATATATATTAAAACTCAAAAGCTAATGAACAAAAAAATTACTTATATATAATTTTTTATTAATAATTTTTAAAATTTAATATATTTTGTATAATATATTTTTGATTTTTTAAAAATTAAAATTCTGAGTTCGTACCTTGATAAGAGCAATACTAGTATATCTCAAAAAAAAAAAAAAAAAAAAAAAAAGTGTGAAGAGTTTAATCCCTTATTTTATCAATTCTTTTTTTGGATAAACTTCAATTTACACCTGTCGTTCAAACCATTGTACTTAATCATCCCATAATTTAATTTTTATTTCACTATAAGAACCCGACAATAAACGAGCCATACTCCTGTAATTTTCTTTTTTTTTTTTTTTTTTTTTTTTTTATTACCGTTCATTCATACCTGTTCAACGGTTCATATTTAATTATTTTTAAGATGTGATTTGCAAAAGCAGATCACTTTGAGGAAGGTACCAGTTAACACGTATCCCAAAACAAAATTATTGTGGTCTTTTTATTTAGGAATAATTAAATAATTTTATCTTTATTTTGAAAAATTTTATTTTTATAAATATTAAAAATTTTAAAAATTTCAATTTAGTGAGAGTTTTATTTTTGAAAAATTATAAATTTTAAATATTCTAATTTAGTTATGATCTTAAATAGTAATATTTTAATAGTCTTTATTTAATATATTTTAAATAATTTTAATTTTAGGAAACTATATTAAAATTTAGATTATTTTAATGGCAATATTAAATTTTTTAAAATTTTTACAATTAAAATGTTCATTATCTCTAACAATTAAAATATTATTATATTTTAAAAGATTTATTATCGCTAATAGTTTAAAATTGTTCTTAACTTATTCAGTTTAAAATTTTGAACTAAACTCTTTGATAAACTTGATTGTTGTCGGTCCAACTAATCGATTCAATTTAATTACATACTAAAAAGGTAAGAAACTAAAATTTCAAAAATCCACTAAATACTAAAAAAATTTAAAGAAAAAAAATCAAAACCAACTTAATAAATTAAATTAATTTGAAAGACCAAATAGATAAAACATACAAATAGTATAAATTTGTTTCATATTTCGATTTATCTAATTTCTCTACAGTTCTAATTTTATTTACTTTATTAAAAATCTAGATTTATTATAAGCTTAAATTTTAAATTGTATAATAAAAAATTATTTAGTTTAAATTGCATTTGTACTGTTTAAACTTATAGGAGGTTTTTATATAATATTTAGGTTGTGAAACTACAAATTTATTATCAATTTATTTTTAAATTATAATATATGATGTTATTATTTTAAAAGATCAAATTTTACTATTTAAATTTGATTTAACTTAGTCCGTACAATTCTATTCTAAAAATAAATTTGAATTATACCATATATCTCTATTAAATCAAAATTTTAAGCACATTGAAGTTTTTTAAAATTATAATACAAAATTAATGTTTAAATTAAAAAAACTTTAAAATTCTTTAAACAAATTAAACTCTTTAAATTAATGCCTAAATTATAATTATAAATTTTTTTAATTTAAACTCTTTAAATTAATGTCTAAATTGTAATTCTAAAATATTTTAAATTAATACCTAAATTGTAATTCTAAAATACTTTAAATTAATGCCTAAATTGTAATTATAAAACATTTTAAATTAATGCCTAAATTATAATTCCAAAACTCTTTAAATTAATACCTAAATTATAATTCTAAAACTCTTTAAATTAATGCCTAAATTGTAATTCTAAAACTCTTTAAATTAATACCTAAATTATAATTCTAAAACTCTTTAAAATAATGCCTAAATTGTAATTCTAAAACTCTTTAAATTAATACCTAAATTGTAATTCTAAATTTTTTTAAATTAAACTCTTTAAATTAATGCCTACATTATAATTCTAAATTTTTTTACATTAAACTCTTTAAATTAATGCCTAAATTATAATTCTAAACTCTTTAAATTAATGCCTAAATTATAATTCTAAATTTTTTTAATTTAAATTTTTTAAATTAATGCCTACACTGGAATTCAAAAATTCTTTAAATTAAACATTTTAAATTAATGCCTAAATTGTAATTCTAAAACTCTTTAAATTAATATCTAAGTTGAAATTCTAAATATTTTTAAATTAAACTCTTTAAATTAATGACTAAATCGTAATTCTAAAAGTCTTTAAATTAATGCCTAAATTATAATTCTAATTTTTTTTAATTTAAACTCTTTAAATTAATGTCTAAATTGTAATTCCAAAACTCTTTAAAATAATGCCTAAATTATAATTCTAAATTTTTTTAAATTAAACTCTTTAAATTAATGACTAAATTGTAATTATAAAACTCTTTAAATTAATGCCTAAATTGTAATTCTAAAATTTTTTAATTTAAACTCTTTAAATTAATACATAAATTATAATTCTAAAACTTTTTAAATTAATGTCTAAATTGTAATTCTAAAATTATTTTAATTAAACTCTTTAAATTAATGCCTAAATTGTAATTCTAAAACTCTTTAAATTAATGCTTTTAAAATAATGCCTAAATTGTAATATTAAAACTCTTTAATTTGAACTCTTTAAATTAATGCCTAAATTGTAATTCCAAAACTCTTTAAAATAATGCTTAAATTGTAATTCTAAAATTCTTTAAATTAAACTCTTTAAATTAATTCGTAAATTGTAATTCTAAATTTTTTAAATTTAACCTCTTTAAATTAAATTATACTTTTAAAACTTTTTAAATTAATGTCTAAATTATAATTCAAAATCTGTTTAAATTAAACTCTTTAAATTAATACCTAAATTATAATTCTATTTTTTTAAAATTAAACTCTTTAAATTAATGACTAAATTGTAATTCTAAAATTCTTTAAATTAATGATTAAATTGTAATTCTAAATTTTTTTAATTTAAACTTTTTAAATTAATACATAAATTATAATTCTAAAACTTTTTAAATTAATGCCTATATTGTAATACTAAATTTTTTTAATCTAAACTATTTAAATTAATGCATAAATTATAATTCTAAAACTTTTTAAATTAATACCTAAATTGTAATTCTAAAACTTTTTAAATTAAACTCTTTAAATTAATGACTAAATTGTAATTCTAAAACTCTTTAAAATAATGCCTAAATTGTAATTCTAAAATTTTTAAAATTAAACTTTTTAAATTAATGACTAAATTGTAATTCTAAAATTTTTTAAATTAATGCCTAAATTGTAATTCTAATTTTTTTTAATTTAAACTCTTTAAATTATACCTAAATTGTAATTCTAAAACTCTTTAAATTAAACTCTTTTAATTAATACCTAAATTGTAATTCTAAAAATCTTTAAATTAATGTCTAAATTGTAATTCTAAAATTTTTAAATTAAACTCTTTAAATTAATGTCTAAATTGTAATTTTAAAATTTTTTAATTTAAACTCTTTAAATTAATGCCTAAATTGTAGTTCTAAAATTTTTTAAATTAATAGCTAGGAAGGTATTTTAATTAATATTTTTTTGTGATATTTAATTACGAAAATATTTTTTTTATAAAGTTACCTGTTAACCTGTTAATAAATGAAATTATTTTGTTATTTTTTTGTCCATCAACGATTAGGAATATTTTTATTATTTATGAAAAAAAATACCAGAATATTTCTCACAATAAACATGATAGCAAAGTGTTATTTTTTATAAACCACAAAATGGTAAATATAAATTATAGGATAATAAAATGCTATTTACATTATCCTATCATTTGAAAAAGATATCACTTTGCTATTCCATTTTATGTCAGGTCTGAACGATAAAACAAAAATAAACTTACAAAATAGCTAAGTATAATATTTTGAATTATAGTGGCAAAAGTGAATTACACTAAAACACATGGGCCAATTTGAAGTTTGCTCTCTTCTCATTTCTTTCAAAGAGATTAAAGTTCCACTAAAGAGGGCAATGGTGTACATACACCAATCATATGCACATTGTAGATGGGTCAATAACAAAAATTTCTTCAATGCTTTTAGCTGCAAGAAACACTCTATCATGATATCATCAACTAACAGGATTTTACATTAATGAAGGTTCCATTCTTCATAAAAATGTACAAAAACTTTGCAGACAATCTAGACTATGGCCTATTATGGAAATGCATTCCCCACATGAAATTTTAATGCTTAAGAGCTCCCTTGAGAAATACTTCAAAGCTCCACTTCTCTAGTGGAGGTTCCCGAGAAGCAGAGATTCTACTGCAGAAGATTTCTATTGAATACTTCTCCGACGGAGGTTCCCAACTCTACATTTTAGCGTCAGAGCAGCAAAGGTCCAAAGTGCTTTCAAGTTTTTTGAGGGCATTAAAGCATCAATGCGATCGCTTATGGACACGTAGTCACAACAAAGCCTAAGAGTGCTGAGCTTCTTCCAAGATCAAATGACCAATGCTTCTATTGTCAGATTAGTTTTTTCTTTTATTTAAAGTCAGCAAATTGCATCTTCTCTTCTACGGCTCTTCCCATACTCCTTCCTTATCTCCCAAAGCTGTTCACTGACTTCTTTCATCGCCGGTCTATCATGACGGGTCGGAGCTGCGCATTGGAATGCCAAACCAAAAATCTTCTTCAGTACCTCCTCATCTACCACTTCTTGTAACCTAGGGTCCAAGATTTCTCTTATTCTCCCTTGGTTATATTTATTGAAGGCCTGCAGCAAAAACAGGAGCAAAAAAGATTTTAAATATTAAAACCCACAACAAAACCTTTCATACAAGTAAAATCTTAGATCTTCAATTTCATCAATGATGCTTTACCCATCGGACGGTAACCCTTTCATCAAGACTTTCCCTCGTGTTCGTGCCTACAGGTCGACGTGCAGTGAGAATCTCAAGTAGTAGTATACCGAAAGAGAACACATCGCTCTTAGGTGTGAGATGGTATGTCCTCATGTATTCAGGGTCGAGATACCCGAATGTTCCTTTAACACTGGCCTTAACATGCGACTGGTCTATCTCAGTTGGGCCAGTTCGGGCGAACCCAAAATCAGCCACTTTGGCTCTCAAGCTCTTTGTTAGTAGAATGTTTGATGACTTCACATCGCGGTGAATTATGGGTTTTTCTGGATGCACAAAAAAGAAAATGGATGTAGTAAGAGAACATCAAAAGCACAGACTTTGGATCTCCCTACATAGATTAAGAAAAACAAGGGGCACACTGTCTATGACCACTTTCATATAGGTGAAAGAAAAGTCCACGGTGAGCAATGTAGTACCAACATGGAGAAAAGAGTTCGTAAAGACACTTAAATTATGAGAATATGAACTTTTAAGATAAGTCATTCTGTTAAAGTTTTCCACATCAGAATAATGATTTGTACAATTGCATGGTTTTATAATATTGAATCGGGACCGAAGGAAGTTTCATGTTTCTAATCAGTGCATGTTACACTCGTAGAATCATATGATATAGATGTCCTTACTTTCTAGATGAAGAAAGTAAATAGTGTCTGCTTAGATGAATTTTAGCTAGTAGATAGAATACATAAACTATAAAAATATAAAACTTTGAAAAGCCCCCATGTGATGTGGCCTAGAATATTTGCAATTTACTACCCTATGGTTCAAAGTGTAGTACTCTGCTACCTGTGGTTTTGTTTTCATTTTCCATACAAACCTGCTGTGCAATAAAATGAAGTATTTTACTATCTTGTGATTTGCACTTTATTGCCCTGCAATTCGTTAAATATAGCACTTTGTAACCCGTAGTTCATAAAATTTAGTGTTTTGCTACCCTATTTAATGGAAGGTCCTTATGGAACATAAAAAACAAAAACCACAGGATAGCAAAGTGCTATACTTTGAACCAAAAGGTAGTAAATTTGCCTGTACCACAGGGGGAGGGGGCGCTTTTTAAAGTTTTCCCTAAAAATTAAGTACTGATTCTAAAAGGGTAGTACTAACAAAGTCATAAATAAAGAGTCTTGAACTGAGATCAGTGCAAAAGAAAAGGTTGAAAGGATAGAAAATCTCAACGAGCAAAAACAATATGCAGTTTAAAGGGAAAGGGAACAGAAAGGAGCAGATCCAGAAAATAACTATACAATAGCTGCCAAATATATTCTACAGGATAGCATTCTTGTCATACTAAAAGATATGTCGAAAAATAACTACATCAGGATTTTGTCAAACATCCGCTAGTGTACAACTAACATCTAAGCTGAAAACTTTAATGAATCATAGGTTTTTTTTGACAAATTTACCACGAATTTATGCAAAATATATCGAGAAAACTCACCTGCATATAGATGGAGATAAGTCAATCCATGAGCAACATCAATGGCTATTTCCAGCCGTTGACTGAAGTCCAGAATATTCCCACGCTGACCTGCCAGGTAAGTGGGCATATTCTATAATTCTCCATAAGTTACCTTAATACAATAAATTAGTGATTTACAAAGTTACCATCCAAATGTTCCCTAAGATTGCCATTTGGGACATATTCAGCAACAATAAGGCGTTCATTTCCTTCATCGACGTAACCCAATAACCTGACTAAATTCCTATGCTCGATTGTGGTAAGCAGTGCAACCTCATTGCTAAATTCAGCTCGTAAAGAAGCACAATATTCCTGACAAAAATTTAAAGGTACAAACATTAAAATAGCCAAAAGCATTCTAACAAAAAAAAAGCAAGACTCTTTAGCAAACAGGCATTAGTGTTTGAAAAGACATGAGACGCAATGAGGCGCAAAGACCTTCTGGAGTCTAAGCGCGAGACGCACCGCGAGGCTCATGCCTCAAGAAGGTGAGGCACACATATAATAAAAATAAAACATCCACGACAAGTATAGCTTAATTTAATTTTCTACATAAAAAAAAGTCAATTAAAAGTAGATAACAACAAATTAAGAATAAAATTGTAAGATTAGAAAAATTAAATTCACAAAGAGTTTGAAAAGAAAATCTAAGAGAAGAATGGAACAAAGAACGCAAAGAAGGAATTACATATGTGCAACTAAACAAAAAGAGTAAAAAAATAGGCTAAAAAATGAAAAAAAAAACCTCACCAAAACATCAAATCCCATAAAAAATAACTAAAAAAAGGGTTCAAAATAGAAGATCTGGAGTATAGAGGTCACATGCTACTGTGTGCTGCCGCTGCTGCCATTCCTTGCTACCACTGCTGCTTGTAGCCACTGCTACCTGCTGCTTGTCACTGCTGCTGGTTAATGTTGGAGAGAGATGGGAGGTGGGAGAACACGAGAGGGAGAGAATGGGGTCTTTTTAGGGTTTTTTTTTGGGGTTCTTTTTAGGGCTTCTTTAATTCCCTTAATGGGCTAATATATAAAGATAAAATGTGAGACCCTGAGAACCTAATAACCTAAACCCAAATTGCTATTAAACTTGAATATAATGAGGTGCACCTCATAGCTTGGGCGCACGCCTCAGCATGCATACCTAGGTTTGCTGAGGCGCTGAGGCCTGGGCCTCACACCTAGGTTCAAACACTACACACAGCTCACTAATAAAAATAAATGAAAGAGCTTGTAAATTTAGGTTGTGTAGCAACTGACTTAATCCAAAAATTTTATAATAAAGTAGCCTTTTGAGGACTAATTCACAACATGATATGTATAGAAAAACATTAAAATGATGGGAACCAAGCTTTACTAATTCAAATTTTTATGTTGTCTCACCTGCTCCTCTTAAACCTACTTTACACTCTGTTAAGTATGAAGTATTTGTTGATCAGCATTTGCTTAAACTATAATTATGTTTAGTTTTGATCATTTAGGCACTTTTTTAAAACTGTAATTCTTTATAGTTTTGATCATTTAGGCTCTCCTTATTTTGTTTTACAATCAATTTCTACAAACCAAACTAACTTTTCTCATCTCGATTCTTCATTATCCCCTTTAAAGATTCAATAGTAGCATCTGTTATAAGCATTTCCACAAAGTTACTATGCTGGCTTCACCTGTTATCTCACTGAACTCCTATAATATGTTCAGACATGATATCATTTTCATTGCAATTTTGTTTTCTCGTTTACAAATCAATCTACGTAACAACTTGTTATTTTGTAACTAGTATTCAGGAAAAAGGTTGATGAACTTTTAAATAAAGGTTGGACGATGTGGTTCAGTGAAGTATCTGCAAATAAATCATAGCATATCTATCATGGTAGAAAGGGTGAGCTAAGAAGAAAAAGAATCTTCTTATGTTACTAAGGTTGGTATTTAACAGCAAAAGCATTTCTTTGATAAAAAATTATGTTAAGCTATAAATAGAATTAGGCGAGTCTCAGAAAATGTTGGAAGAGGAATTAAATATTACCTGCCTTCCTCTCTTAATAGCAACAACCTGACCATCTGGGAACTCACCCTTGTAGACAATACCGAAAGCACCTTCACCCACTTTTAGAGCAGGAGAAAAATTCTGAGTGATTTTAGTAATCTGCTCAAGAGTTAGATGCAATGGGCCCATAGCCCTTGATCGGGGAGACGGGGAATATATAGGACTTGGTGGTACTCGAAATGAAATTCTAGGCGTTCTCTCTGAATCCGATCTCATTTCCGAAGAACCCACTGCAACAGCAGAATCAACACTACACTGTCAAGGATGTTCCATATACAACAGAAATTGTGGTCAAATACACAAATATAATGCTTAAACGAAAGTAGTTTACTGCTGAGTTCATGAGAAGATTCCACTGTAAGCTAATTTGAGAAGAGTGAAGAAATATTGAAACTAATAGTCACTTCTTTAAAATTCCAAAACTCCTACCCGCAAACAATTTTAGGTCCGTGTTCTTCTAATTGTCTCCAAATGTTTTTTTCCCTCCGCAGGGATCAGTAACTCATTACAAAAGAATATGTAAGGCAAAACTAAAAGTTTCCGTTTCCAAGTAAGAAATACCAGAGGAAATACCTAAAGAGGAGCACACTCTGATCGTTCATCTTAAATTTACTCAAGTTGTTGAATGTAATTATCTCTTTACTCTGTTAACAAGCCTACCTTCAATAGAAAGATGCAACCAAACCTCTAGAACGTAGAAAAAACATGTATGCGAAGTTTTGATACATGTGCAAATTGTACATTAATTATGTGAAGAGCAACTTTTTATAACTTCTTTCAAAAAAAAAAAAAAACATAGATAGGGAAAAAGAAAGTTTTGATAAATATGTAGGCAAGAAAAATACACAAATAGGGAAAAAGAAAGTTTCGATAAATATGTAGGCACTAATGCCAAGACATTTCGCTTGTTTATTCCACAACTAGGATATGTTACATACGAAGAATTGGAGACTTAAAGTGTTAATAAGTATTTGGATGCCACGTAAGCTAGCGAAAACATAAGTTGATTGTTGCATGGCTATTTACTGATATTTGCTTCTAAATATTCGGTTAAGCAATACTTCTTTTGGGTTAAATATTGCTTGTAGAAGCTAAATCTTATCTTCGACACCCGCAATATTGATCTTAAAAGCATCAAAATCAACATCTTCTTCTTCTTCTTCTTCTTCTTCTTCTTCTTGGAGAGAGAAGCATCAAAATCAACTTCAATGTCCCTTAGAAATATGGACAAATAAACATATAGTAATAACACTGACCAACTTCATTTGATTAGAGCCATACTTCTTGAATGTTTTAAGGATTTCCCAAGTCTCAAACGAGTTTATGATACCATCTTCGAAACAGAAATTTTGAGCAGCCATTTCCATTACATTCAGTACCACTTTTGTTAAGCATTACCTGTCGTCTAGGATTTAGCGAGATTGTGCATGATATGTTAAGATCATGTAGTTTAGAAGGGCCAAAGCAAAGAGAGATTCAAAGGTTTAAAACTTAAAAGCTCAACTAGCCCATTTGAAAAGAGGGAGTAGTTATGCCTTCAGCATATAAGGAGAAGAGATGATCCCTCGTTTATAACTAAATGAGAGGTATTGATCCGAGTTCTCAACAACCCATACTATCTCTAGATTATATCCACTTACGTCGTCCCAAAAATTACAACACAGGCAGTTGCATAGATCTTTTTATCAATCAATCAACAGATATTGACATATTTCAAGGATTTATGTGGTTTATATACTCAACTGAGGCGGGATGATTTGAGGGCTGAGCTATAACTACAATACATCACTCCTATTATAAATATGCACCAGTAATAATTGGCAATATTCAAATTTACTGTAGAGCAACAAGTGATCCTAATTAAAGCAAGGATTCTGAGTAAAGAAAGTTAATGAATTACATATTATAAGGTACTTCATGTCACATTTAGGGAAACCTCATGTTAGTTAACTAAGAACCTTGCTTCCTTATAAAATATTTATTTAAGTATAGTGAAGCAACTGATACTGTGTGAGAAACAAGGAAAATAAGAAATCAAATGCAGACAATATTTGATTTCACGAATATCCAGAATCAGGACTGGATGCATTGAGCAAAACAATTTAATAAATTGACAACAGAAAGATTGTCATGTGCAATAGAAAAGGCTTATAATGGTATTACATGGTTAAGAAGGAAAAAAAAAAAATCACATAAAAGAGTTTTCAGTAACCTACGTCCCTAAAAAATTATAAATAATGCCTAACCAGAATTAAATATCCCAGTCATGATGTGATATTTACAATCTAGTAATGAACTTACTTGAATTCATATCGTTCGCTAGAACAGGATCCTCGCTTGCATCTTTCCTTTTGGAATGAAAACAAGGACATAATAAACTGAAGCATAGGAAAAACATTCCTGATATCGCTAACATAACATGATCCAACTCTGAACTAGGATTATGACGTCGCTCTTGCTCCTCTGTTTGCTCCTCTGTTTGATCCTCTTAAGCAGGTTCTCTGCAAAAAGGGACACAAAGAAAGCCATGATAATCATCTTTACAATCAAGGGAAAAAGACAACAAGTGCAGTAGCAGCAGAAGTGATGCCGAACAAATTCATGAAGAGTACTCATTATAAACCAACTTATGAGCTTGGAATCAATCAGCGAATCAGGATGTACCAAAAGATTCAAAACGAAAGAAAAAGCTACCCAGAGTGCTAGATCGGCCAATAAGAAAGAGACAACTCTAATATGTTGGAAAGAGACAAAGAAGAATAATGCTATCTTATTGACAATTTTGAATGACACTTGTACCTGTTTGGATAAACTGCGTCACAAATTTTAATCTGCTTACTTTTCAGTTTTCCCACTATGGGCCGCATTTTGATGTTGCTAAAATTGAGATCAACACTATCGTCCTTAAAAGCCAAGATATAAAGAAAGCTAAACACAAAACTAATCTGATTAGGTTTTAAAAAAATTATTATCAAAACATCGTGGAGTCAAGCAGACCAAACTAAATCTCTCAATTCAGGCTGTTTTTGTAGAAAAGATAATACCAATAGAGAGCTAAATAAGTAACAGTGTGAAATGAATATGCATTTCACAATGAAAAAAGAGGCTGGCTTCTCACTTTATTAAGCCATCTTCAGTTGGCAGGATAATCCATATCCCATGCTAATTATGCCACAGACTTGTAGTCACCTTCAAATGACTAAGATCTCAGGTACTGTTCTCATTTACTTAACAGAAAAAACTCTCTTCTATTAATGTTTCTCAGCTGTTAACTAGATCGAGAAAAAAACAATTTTTACCCTTGAAGAGTACGGAATCCAAAGATTTCAGATCGTTCTTTTGATGGACGATTTTTGCATATTGTTAGTAAAAACAAGAAGATAGATGTGTATGATCGAAGAATTATCTTTCAGAAGACGAAAAACTTTAATCTAACCGGTGGCATTGCGTTTCTCTTCTTTTGCTCAATTAGTTTTAGGTGCCTTGCATTATTCTTTTATCTTTCCCAAATGCTTTGACGAACAGCCAATAGACCAAATAGCTCTAATCTGCAATGCAAGATTGAGTATGTAGAAAGTCTCGAAATTATGGGCCAAGTTTCATTTTGTACCATCAACTTCATGTAACCTCAGTTGATTGCTCAAATCTCATTAAGTGATTTACTTAATTTTGGAGTTCAGCTTACATCAATAAGAATATATACAGGGACAATATGTCATCAAAGTCATTCAAAACAAGTATCCAACAGTGCACAATTATCCCCACAACGATGAGAAGGCGCGAAGCTAATGTTGTCATGTCAAGGGTTTTAACTAAATTGGTCGGGTCGGATATGCGCAAACATTAGGTGGATAACTTCGCACCCATATGCGACCAACAAAATGATCATTAGAATTCCACGGCAAAGGCATGCTACACTTCCGTCGACTCTCGCGAAGTTAAAAGTTTTTCCTAATTTAACAATTTAACATAAGTATCAAATAATCCTGTAATTTTCTCTACTTTAACCTAGAATCTTATCAATATCCGAAATATGCCCATGGTGATGAAGCTAAGAGATGAAATAAGGAGACGAGTAGGATGTAAGACAATAGCTTCTCAAAAGTTCACAAGTAACTCTGAATCTTGCAAATCAATTTATATAATTTCATTTTAATTACGATGCAAAGATACTCCGAGCGAAGAGAGCAACTGAACCCAAATTGAATTCAGATTTTCAAAGCTCTTTGGACTTCATAGCACAAACAAACAGATTCATTCATAATGAAAGCACAAAAGGAGCATAAAATTCCAAAGATATCAATTCACCTATAAACTATACTAACCAGAAAAGTTCTTATGCTCCGCAGGGGTGTGGATCGGAAACACCACGAGGCGCAAAACTTGTTGTCAATAATTAAAACTCATCAACAAAATCACAAACAAAACACCAGCTCCTCAAACAAAAACCCTAGCTCTTCGCACATCAAACCAACATCTTCGCCCTTCTTACGATCAAGCACACGATCATCCAGAGCTAACGGATTTGACTGCTGGTTGGTAGGGGAGATGGAGATGGCTGCTCCGGAAGAACGCGGTTTGGTTAGGACAAGGGCCGGAAGACGTAGGAAATAGAAGATGTGGTGGGCGGACAAGTATTGTGACATTGCCACGTAGTGGATTTGGATGCAGGCTGCAACTTTTTTGGTCTGTACTTGATGAGAAGACTGCCGTAGTAGGTTGATCATCCGACCTTGGAAATAGGCCGTCAACTTTTAGCATCCGAGTAGCGTATCATGTAGCAGGTAAGAAAGATAATCAAATCTATTCTATTCTTTATCTTATCTTATTATATGTATAAAATAGAATAGAGCTTATATATTTTTTAAAATATAAATTTAAATATATTTATAATTTTTTTATCATTAAATTTGTATTGAGATTCGTGTTATTATACTTTATTTTTTCTCTTTCTTTCTTTCTTTAGTTGACTTTACAATAGCACTGTTGAGGTCAAAAAATTCGTCACTTAAAGAAGTGATACGTGGCGTGTACCATCAACTAAAAGTATTAGCCGATAGAAGAGTTACTCAACAAAAAGGGATCCACGTCTTGATCAGGACCGACCTCAGCCGAAGGCAAATATCAGACCACCTCAGTCGAATGACGGAAGAGGCAAGGTCAGGGTCAATTCTCGGCTACTCGAACCGCAAAAGGAAAGATTCTAATAGGAAAGAGTACAAGATTTGGGCGCGAATCTCGTAACTGACCCCAAAATGGCAAGCGACGCCCAGCATTGGAAAGTGCGGAAGATCATGCATAGGCGCGGCGATTAGGGTATGGATATGGACAAAAATCATCTACTATCCCATTGAGAAGAATCGACTCAAAAGAAAGTAGTTGAGAGATATGCGATGATTCCCCTTAGATCACACTGATTACCCAAATCGGTGACTATACACGTGATTCGAATGGGCATAAATAACCGATCCATCGAAGAAAAAAGGGTCCTGCAATCTCGTAAGCCAATAACCACCCATACTTTTCAATACCTTTCAATACATACATCTACCGCTTTTCTAGATAACTTTCATACAAGTATTTACAGCATTTTCTAGGAGTAGATTTACTTGTAATTGGTCTCTTGTAACCCCCTTTCGAACAATACAAATTTCTAAATCGGCTATTCGGTCGTGTCAAATTCTTGTCTCTATATCCTAGTTCGGCTCCTTTAGGCCGAACTCTTTCAAGAGTTTAATTGAGAAGAACCGGACCGAGCATATCCCTCCTCGGCCCGATCGCTTGATTCTTTTTGGCACGCAACGCATCACATATCGAGGGTCACCCCCACGGGGCCGACGGTCAGCACCGCGTTTTGGCCCCAACAAGCACAAATCTCAATGCAAATCCTATGGTAAAAAATTCATAAGCATATTTGAGCTTACACTTTTAAAAGTATATAAGCTCAACTCTTTCTCTCTCTCTCTCTCTCTCTCTCTCTCTCTCTATCTATCTATATATATATATATATATATATATATATATATATATATATATATATATATATATATATATCGTAGGGCTACTATGCTCTTATGAGTATAAACCCCTTTGTACTCATAACTTTTTCGCCCTTGGATGAAGGAATGTGCGGTTAGGATGATAGTGGTCCCCCTGAGGTTTACTAGGTTGTTGGTGAAATAGTATAAATCTTAGGAACTACTATAATCCTAACCGCACATTTCTTCATCCAAGGGATAATAAAAACTTATGAGTACGAAAGAATTTTATTCATAAGAGTATAGTAGTCGAACCCTATATATATATATATATATATATATATATATATATATATATATATATATATATATATATATATATATATATATGAGTCCGGCTATTATACTATTATTGGGGCCAAAATGTGGCTTGCGCCCGATCGACCCCTGGGGGTGACCCTTGGAGATGTCGAGTGCGCCGCGTGCCAATGGATCAAGCGATCGGGCCGAGGAGGGATCCGCTTGGTCGGGTTCTTCCTCTAGTAACTTCTCACGACCGTTCGACCTAGGATAGCCGAATCGGATTTTCGAAGGTTCAGAGGAATTGCTGGATTCGACTTAGAATAGTCGAACCGAAAGAGATGAAAATGATATGGCTGAGGGGCTGATTGTAACTTTAAAGCACAAAAATACACGCGGCTGATGGGCCGGTTTACACTTTATATTGTTTGGAAAGGGGATACAATGACACGGCGATGAGCCGATTACAACTTTGAGGAACAAGAAAAGGGGGATAAAAAAAAAAAGGTTGGGATAGAAGGATTACAATTAAGCCTACTCCTAGTAAAGTAGTTAAAAAAGCAGTAAATGCAGGTATGAAAAGTTAAGTTAACCTACTCCTAGATAAATGAAGAAACTGGGATGGTACCGGGCTTACGAGGTTGCCGGACCCCTTTTCCTTTAATGGTTCGAGTATTTATACACATCCCAAACCATATTATTAGGCGTCGATTTGAATTATCAGCGTACATTGTAGGAAGTTATCGGATATTAAGCCACCACTTCCTTTTGAGCCGAAAGCCCTTAATTGGGATAGTAGTCATATTTCCGTCCAGATTCATCCCTTGATTGTTGCGACGGAGCGTAACTCTCGGCGCTTTCCAGTGCTAGGCGCTGCTTGCCTTCTTGGGTTCGTTGCGGGATTCGCGCCTAAATCTCGCACTCTTTCCTTCCGGGATCTTTCCTCTCTCGGCTCGGGGAATCAAAAAGTTGATTCCGACTCCGCCTGCTTCATCACCTGATCGGGGCGGTTCGATGTCTAGTGGCAACCCAAGTTGGACGAGGCGTTGGTCCTCTTCGTCCGCTGCTTCTCCTATTTAGCCGATAGCCTATGTCACGTATTTTTGCGCGACTGAGATCGGCCCGGATTAGGACGCAGATCCCTCTTCCTTCATCGGCTGATGTCTTCGGCCGATGACATGCGTCGCGCGCTGTTCTCCTCTGCAATCGAGAATGGTCCCGATTGAGACACGAGTCCCTCCTTGTCGACTCAAACCCCCGTCGGCTGATGTCCTTCAACCGATGGTCGCCACGTGTCACTTCCTTGAGTGACAAAAATTCTGGTCTCAACAATGCCCCATCGGCAATCCCCTGATGTGTCGTTCGGACGATTGCCAAAATTGAATCAACTTCTATCACGGATAATATCGTCCGGCGATCATCCTCATATTTTGGCAAGATATTTGCTCACCGCCCGAGGGATTCGCGAACAGGTACTAATCTTTCTTGGTTTTCGGTGGATCTGTCCTCCGCCGTTTCCTGATTAAATGCCGCTGTTCTACGAGGGGCGATGATCATCATTTTGCTTCATCTCGCTGGCCTATAAAGGGGCCACCACTTGCAGCGTTCTTAGCACTACCTTCTTCCCTCATGACGACTTCTATGCTATTGTTACGCCAGTGTTTCGGCCGTAGCTTTTTCATCTCGAAAGGTACTTTCGAGACGGCTGCTCAATCTGAATCTGGCGGCGTTGTGACATCGGCCGTCCAAACCTACTCTTCGTTTTGGAGATCGAACAGGGATTCTTTCGATGAAACCCCTGTGTGTGACCTACTGATCCGGGATCTTACGGTCGGTGGTCCAGTTGATTCTTGGTTGCTGGCGGACGGTTGTTTACTAAGATAATCCTTCTTTGGAAAACCTATCCTTCGCCCTCAATTGCTAGAAGTTGGAGCCGTTTGAGTGCGCCATACTGGCTCTCCATCCTTAGGAAGGCAGGTCGCCGTACTCCGACCGGTCTCCTCGTGCACAACCGGGTGCCTTCTCCTCCAGCAGGGATCGCATTATCCTCTCCCGCCGGTTGCACCGAAGGGTCAATAGTCTTCCCACTTCGGTTAGTTCCAATGGTGGTCAGGTGTCTTGATGATGCAGTGCTTGACCATCCCCTACCTTGGTTTGGTGGTGGCTTTGTGTTCCTCCAACCTTCTTCGCCGACCATGATTTTCCTTTTCTGAAACACTTTTGTATTTGCTTTTTCTTAGCTTTCAGATATATTGGCTCATTAAATGTGAAGCGTTTGTATTTTTACTTCGTATTTGCCAAACCGATATTTGCTAGTGTTTCAACTTGTTGATCGCCTGATTGCCCTCCGATCTGTCCTAGAGCTTTTGAGTAGTAGGCGTTTTTCCTTTTGACTACCCGATTGATTCGGAATTGGCCTTCCCACTCAGGGGGACCCCTTCTCGTATAATCAGACTTCAACTGGGGGACCTCCTACTCCGCCGTTATTGACCGGCGTACCTCCGAGATGTCTCTTTTTTCTTGACCTTTTCGATCGAGCCTTCGGCTCGCGACAGCCAAAGCTCTTTCTTTCTAAGGCTCGAACATGGCCTCATTGCTAATTTATTCGGCCTTCGATGTCATGGCCGAAACTTCCGGCTTCTTGTGCCAGCTTGTCTCTTCGAGGCCTTTATGTGGCCTCGCTGAGAGGCTTCACCTGTTCTCCCTCCCAATCACTCGAACAATGGAAGTCCTGTCCGGGTCTTCACTGACCGAAGCGTTTTCGGTCTCGACTTCCTCGGCCTATATTTCGGCCAAGGATGAGGTCAGGCTTTCCTCGTCGCCCCATCTTTTGCATGGGGCTACCCTTCCGAGGTCTCGCTTGGAGGACTGGTCAGTCTCCTACCATTCCCCGAGCGTTTCTTGGTTATGCCTTACGGCGGCTTCCAAAACCCTTACGCGGGCGTCCAAATCTCACTGGCCGACTTCTTCCGTCAGCTTGACTGCCACCGATTGGATTATCAGTGCCTCCTCGGAGACGTCCTAGCCGGGTCTCCTGCCTTCTGGTCATGACGTATTGGCACGACGGGGTGTCGAAGTGTCGGCCGTTCCCACCTTGGTTTCAGCCATTGCCATTGGGCCGTGATGCCGCTGTTCCGGGTCTCGGCCCTCATCCTCTAACTTTGACGCTTCTGCGTCTTAGTCATGACTCATCTTTGCCACTGGGCCGGTCCTACAGACACGAACCATTCTTCTACCGGCATGTCCGCCAGTGGGTTCATCCTTCTTAGGTGCTCCCCGAGAATCCCCTTTCTCTGTCATAGCTTGGACCATGGCCGAACTTTTAGCTCTCGGGCCGGCTGAGTGCCCAAAGCCTTCGCTCCTTCCCTGGTAAGCCAAGAGAAATCGGGATCAGGGGCTGACGGGGCTCCTCCTGCCCTCCTGTCTCTATCGGTTGAACGATTGCGGAGCGGGTCTTCTCCACTAGTGGTTAGCCGGGCTCCTCTGTGTTTCCAGTGGTCTGAGCCTCTGGTAGGGCCCGATCTATTCTAGGCGTTGTAAGGGCCCATACACTAGCCTTCATTCGACCTGTTGTCCGAAGGGTTTGTGGAGTGTCTCCAGGACCCAACTTTTGTTATAGCCGTGGTGGGGACCCTGTTGCTGCTGCAGGTTTCGTGGCCCTTTATGACCGACTCGGTCAACTGAGGCTAGCCTCGGCCTGTCCTGATTGTGGCATCCCTACACTACCCTTCGGGCGGGACGGTCTTGTTCAGCTTCCCCGCCTTCTTCTCTGAAGGATCGCTCGTCAGATCCTTTGGCCAAGGCCAAAATCGAGTCCGACCCAAGGTCGTCTTTGCTGACGAAGATAAACCATCTTTTCGCCTCCTCGGGCATGTCAATAAGGAGGGCTCCCCAATCTTCCTTCGTCATTTTGGCCTTACAGCGGACGCAAAGCCAAAGCATGCTTCAAGTAGATTTGGTTTTCGTAAGGGATTTGGGCCCCTAGATCGGCTCTTTTCCTTTCGGGCCGACCATGTTCACTTGCGCTGGGTGCATTTGTACCAGTTGTACTGCTGGTTTGGTTCCCGAGCAGGTGATGCCATAGATGACTTTCTTTGCATGGGCTTGCGCTTCGGCGGTCCCCATAGGAAGTGTCGGAGTCGCCGGTCACATCAGTAGAGGTAGCAACCCATATTGGCGGGCCTGGTTCTAAGGCAGTCCCCATGAAGGGACTTGCCCGATATTTCCGCCCCCAGCCATTTCGGCAGGTCCGGCCTGAGGTACCGGAGCCTCCGGCTGTACTGGCGGGGATGGCAGCCCACTGTGGCCAGCTTGTTGCTGATGAGGTCCCTGAGAAGGAACCTGTCCGCCAATCCTGCCCCCAGCTTGAGGCTGGGCGGACGGCAATGGGGAAGGCAGAGGAACCCCCCGATTGTTTTCTGATTGACTGTCGATGTCACGCCCCGGGGTCAAAACTGCGACCCGGGCTCGCCAACAGATCCACCGTCCCTACGGGAGACCACGTAAAGACGAAGCGACTAACCTGCAAAAGATAATGCTAACCACTATACCGATATCAGAGCGGAAAAGTAAACTGGTGAAATAAATAAATACAATCTCCAAATAGTACAAGTCAGATCCTCACAATACATATGTCTCACTAAAATAAAACTCTCAAAATAAAATAAGTATATGATACATCCAAACTACTGACTGTACTAAACATCACCAAAAAAGGGTACATCTACTCTCTCACAGGGATCAGGGAGAGATCTAGCTCGCGACTCCCTTACCTCGGTCAGATGAAGCAGCAACAAGAGTAGCAGGAACTGGAGTAGAAGTCCCAGGAAAAAGGTCACCAACAAAGGGTGTGAGAACTACATCCAATAGTAGTTCTCAGTGGGTACCGTCTCCAAGACCAACGGTCTGCCCACTAAGTCTACTAGAGGCATAAGATAACAGATGCGGGACTATAAGGGAAAAGCTGGAAAAATAACTCTACAGCTACCATGCCTCTATCTAGTAATGCTCAATGAGTGATACAGGTGAAGATGATGCATCGACTAAAATCCAGTACACTCGATCAACCCAATCACACTAACTGCCACATAGGGTCCAGTCAAACCTGCGCCTACCTACTACCATTACATCCACGAAGGACTGGATTTACGTAGGGCGTCCATGACTGCCCAAAAGGGCCCAGCCAGAGGGACTGCGTCAATAAATCGCGATAGCAAAGTAACAGGCCCAGCTCCGGAGCGGCACTCGAGGGGAGCGACCCCAACGAGGGAAGTATCTGCGCATCTATGTCGAGCTCAAATATGGCTCATGCAGGCTATAGTCCAAATTCATGATCATTCAGATCGACAGTGA
The DNA here is from genome assembly GCA_029168755.2 of Tillandsia fasciculata. Taxonomy (NCBI): domain Eukaryota; kingdom Viridiplantae; phylum Streptophyta; class Magnoliopsida; order Poales; family Bromeliaceae; genus Tillandsia; species Tillandsia fasciculata. The sequence continues at coordinate 7,981,743 of CM054933.1, forward strand.
CAAACTCTCAACACTAACCCCAAAGACTAGAGGTACTCAACAGCAGGGACCCATCGTCGACACAGACGGCTCCCAACACTAACACTAATCTACCATCGCTACCAAACTCCACTCGGCCCCCAGGCACGAGTGCACTTGCAACCCACAAACGACAACTCGCCCCACCATCCAGGCGAGAATAACTCTATGTCCAGAGATAATAAGTAAAATGTGAGAATGTCTAAAACATAAAATAACCTAGCCTAAGTGAAGGTTTTCTAGTAGTCTGGTTAATACATGCAAACATATGGCGGGGTGCTAGGTCAAGGTTCCAATATTTCAGTGTTAAGAGCGAGAATAAAATTACTAAGTTAATCAAGCAAGTTTGGGAAAACAACAACATAAGGGGGGCATTTTATGTAATAATCGAGATATTTTAATTTGAAATTAATAAAGAAATCAAGTTCAAAAAGGTTTCAGTGATTTTCGACGACTGTATTAATTTATATAGTTGAATAGTGGAATGACTTAAGTGAATAGTAATCTTGTATTTTTATTGGATTTCTAACTAACGTTGGCCAATCGACCGTTCGGAATCCGAATCCAACGATCCAAGTAGTCGATTCTAACGGTTTCGTCGATCTGAGAGCAATGGCGCAGTCGAAATTTATGTTTGACGGCCCATGAACCTCGAAAAGCACAAAAAATAGTGGAAAACACTAAAATTTACACAGAGACCCCTGTATTTTATGCTCGGAAAGTTGTGGAAATGCATGGAGAGGGAGTTTATTGTGAAATGTAGTTTCTGTGAAGGACTTGGTTCAAATACTTTAAGTTGAGGGGGGGTAAAATGCAACTTGTTGCATTGGGTATAAGTAATGCATTAGGGTTTCTCTATGAAACCTTAGAGCCCAGTCTTACACCAGCCGCACCCTCCAATCCTTTCATCTCCCTCGCTCTCTTCCCCGAGCGTTACGCCGCCTGCCGCCACTGCACCTCGCCGGAGAAGAAGAAGAAAGCAAGAAAACGGCTTGATCTCGATTTGGGTGGTGTAGGGAGCAACTAAGGAGTTTTGGTTTGCTCGAGACCTCATATGAGAACTCCCCTGTACTCTGGAGACCCGAGCTGAGGAGCCCCGACGCCTAGCTCCGCCGCGCGCCCCCGGCGAAGATCTCCTCCTTCTTTCTTTGCTCCGGTGAGGTAAGGGTTGCATTTTTCTTGGATTTTGTTGCCCTTAGACCCTTTTAGTCCTCTACTGACATCGAGAGGATCATCCCTGTGAAGCCCCGAGGCCAGCCGTGCTCCGGTTAACCGGCGGGACCAACCAAGCCGCCGAAAACCTAGTTTTGGCCAGATCCATGCGGGGGTTCCATACGACCGTTGAAGACCCAATCAAGCACGTTGGAAAACTTTCTTTGGTCGACTGTAAACTCCCCCCAAAGTTTGAGAAGGATCGGACAAGGATCAAGGCCGCATGAGCTAACCCTAGCTTTGGGTCGTCTTCCTCGCGGCCGAACTTCGCCGCCCGGCGCCGCCGCTGCCCCACACCGTTGGCCACACCCCTGGTTAGCTTCACAGCACCAAGGGGAGTAATCTTGGGCAAGTGGTTGGACCTCGAAGCCCTCGGTTGGAAATCCTCCATTAGAGGTCTTGGAGCTTGGCCGAGCTTCATCTCCAGCCGTCGCCGCTGCTTCCCGACGCCGACTGAGCACTTGGGTATGCTCTATGGGTCGTTTTTAAGCTTCCCATGTATTTGCATGCGAACTATATTGGCTGGAACCTAAACTTCCATTGTTGCACCCATGTTGGTCGTAAGAAAGGTTCTCCGGCAATCCGTCGTAGTTAGCCTCCGGAGTTGGCTCTAGTGGTGACCGAACCACCTCTGTGATCATTCTCCCACTGCTGCTCACCTCTGTTTGCAGTTTGAACCCGAGTGGAGCAAGGATCGGCCAAACCGAGCTCTAGTAATATTGGTGTTTCAGCCACCTTGCTCCGGC